>OZ012736.1:378445286-379030286 GCA_963859935.3 Lathyrus sativus
GTTTTTTCAGGTATAACCAGTTTAAGGATTCCTCCATAGCCTAAGTTTGAATCATCAGTTCCAACAATTTTAAAATAGTTAGTGTTAGCAAGAGATAAACAAGGCAAACATTTAACCTTATTTTTAATTCTTTGGACTGCCTGAGAATGTTCATTAGTACAAGGGCCAGGATTTTTTCCAAGCCTAGTATGTAATATGGCAGTATCTTTAGCTAGATTTTTATAATAATCTGCTATGTAATTAAGACTACCAAGAAATCTTTGTAATTATTTCTTATCTGTAATAATATTGGGGAATTTTGAAGCAAATTCAATACTTCTCTGTATAGGAATTATTGTTCCTTGGTCAATTTCATGACCTAAAAATCTAACTTTTGTTTGAAAAAGTTTCATTTTAGGAGCAGATATGACTAATCCATTATGTTTAATTAATTCTTTAAATATTTTTAAATGTTTAACATGTTGATCTATAGTTTTAGAAAAAACTAAGACATCATCAATATAGACAATTATAAATTCTGTATAAGGATTAAAAATATCATTCATAATATTTTGAAATTCGGAAGGGGCATTTTTAAGGCCAAAAGGAAGGACATTCCATTCATAATGTCCAAAACGCATAGTAAATGTTGTTTTATACTTATCAGGTTCATTAATCTTAATTTGCCAATAGCCAGATTTCATATTAAAATTAGAGAATATTAAAGCATTGTTTAATCTATCTAAAATGTCTTTTTTATTAGGAATAGGATATCTAATCCATCTTAACACCTTATTAAGGGGTTTGTAATTAATAACAAGTCTAAGGACCCCATGTTCTTTTTCAGCAACATTATTGACATAAAAGGTTGTGCAACTCCAAGGAGATTTGGATTTTCTTATCAATTTTTTCTCTAAAAGAGATTCTATCTCTTGTTTGCATAACTCCAAATACTCATGGTTCATTTGAGCATGCCTAACTTTTGTGGGAATCTGACTTTCATTAAAGTCATCAAGATAAGGTAAAGAAATAACATGTTTCTTTCTATCCCAAAAAGCATTTGGCAAATCATTGCACACTTCATTTTTGAATTGGTTCTCAATCAATTTGATTTGTTCTCTTATCTCATTTTTATTAAGTTGTTCATTAATATTTAATAAACTAACTTCCTCTTTAAGAAAACCTAATTATTTTTCTTTATTTAAGATAATACTTTTAACTTCATTAAGCATTTTAATATGAGGATCAGTAATAAATTCAAAAGTGACAGTTTTACCATTAATCATGGTAGTAATGTCTTTAGTGTCAACATTAATTAAAGGCATAATGCTATTTAAAAATGGAGTTCCAAGAATAACTCTATGAGTCATGTTTTTAACTAAGATGAAATGGGTAGGTAAACAAATATCTTGATTACAAACGTATGTATTAGGTAATTTATAATTAACCGTTAATTTGTCACCACTAGCCTGAGCAAGGGTTTGAGTGGTTTTTGTATAATACTTGGTAGGAACAATTCCTTCCTGTAGACAATTTAGGTCAGCGCCACTATTAATAAGGGCGACTTCATTTTCTAAAATAAACGTTCTGTTAATAACTAAAGTTATTTTAACAAACCATTTTTGAGAATTTACTCTATCAATAAGAGTGAGAAATCTATCATTAGTAGAAGGACTGCTAGTAGAGGATATTTCTTCAACTTTAAGGTTACCTGTTTCAAGCAAGGAGACCCTTTGAGATAATTTTTGATTATCTTTCTTTATCTGAGTAATTTCATAATTTAAAAGATTAATTTCTCTATTTAAATCAATAAGGGAAACAGGAGTTTCACGGATATTGGATTGTTCAAATCTGGATAAAACCTCACTTAATTGGTAGGGTGCTTCACTAATAATAGGAGATTCCTTTTTAGAGTTTTCTTTAATTAAAACTTCAAGCATTTTTCTTTTAAGGTTATTATCAAAAATAGACTCAATAGCCTTTATAGCTTCATCTTGTTCTGTAGTAAGAACATTAAGACCATTCATGTCAACAATAGACTTCAAGTAATCAATTTTATTACATTGACAATTATTATTGTCAGAATTATCAGAGGAATAATCTGATGATGATTCATAGATCATGTCAATATCTTCACTAGAAGAATTAGTTTTTGAGTCAGACTTAAGTAAACAAAATTTCAAGTTGAGAGCGTAATTGTTCATCCTCGATCTCATTGAGAGCTTTCTTGGTCCAACATTGGTTTCTATAGTGACCAGCTTTACCACATTTGTGGCAAGATACATCAAGCATTTTAGCTTTTCTTTTTCCTTTATGAATAAAGGTCTTTTCTTTTGGTCTACTTTTATTAAAGTGACTTCTTTTTTTATTCTTCTTATAAGAATTTTTATAATTATCCTTATTTTTATGAGGTTTATTCCTGAAAATTTCCCCCTTTTTCTTTTTATTCTCAGGGGATCTACCAAGATCGAAGGCAAACTGATCGCAGAATTCACCCATTTGGTGTTTTTTAGAAAGTTTTTGTTTCTCAAGCTGATTTTTAAGCTTAATATCATCACATAAAGTTAATCCTTCATTAACAAAAGTGCTTATAATTTGACCATAAGTAAGATCAGGATAGTTAATATTTATCCCATCATTTTTACTTCTTAAAGAATGTCTAACCTTTTTAGAAAAGAAATGGGGTAAACCATCAATAAATTTGGCTTTCCAATGGATAGAATTTGGGTTTTTTAATTGATAAATTCTAGACAAAAATATGTCTTTGTACCATCTAAAATGTGTAAGGGAAGGACATCTTAGATTTTGAAGTAGAGTTTGAATTTTTTTTCTCCAATAGGGATATTGGTTCTAACAAAATGTTGAAGGATAAAGAGACACAGTGTATAAACCGCATCTTCTTCGCCTGTGGTGGCAACACCACTTGTTCCGATTACAGGATCTTCAGACTTAATCATTTTCTTATTGTCAAGAATATCCCTTTTCTGACTATCGGTGAGATAATGATCCCACCAGCCTCTTAATTGACCAACAAATCCAGTGGATATGAAGGTGGCAATATCTCTGTCGGAATTTCTGTTTTGTTTACAAACAGTGGAATACATAATCATTCTATGTATTGTATCAAGGATTTGTTTGTCATTTAACCCATCAATGGTTCATTCATAAATGGCTTTTCCAGAATACGAATTTTGGAAGGGTTCAGGTTCTTCAAAAAGTAAATCTTGAGGAGAGGGACGCTTATAATAGTATTTCTCTAAAGGTTTAGAGGTATAAACAGGGTTTATCTCATTAATATTTTGATTACTAATGTCTAAGTCAGCAAACATATTGCTAAATCATTAATTTCTTCTTCATTAGAAGAGTCTTGATTAGACATCATCGTTAAATGTAAATCTTTAAACTTTTTCTCAAGAATACAGACAAACTCATCACCGTTAGTTTCCATTTTAAATCCTTCTATAGGAATAGGAGGTTGAATTATAGGAACATCTGGAATATTAGATGTAGAAGCTTCTTCTTGAGGTTTAGGCTTATTAATAAGGTCAATGATAATCTTTTGATGAGCTATTTATTTGTCTAAAAGGTCCTTTATGGATAAGAGTTCCTTTTCTAGAGAAATAAATTGTTCTCCAAGGCAAACAAGGTAGGCATTAGTATAATTATTGGATTTGATTATAGAATTTAACTCTTTAAGAGTCATCCGATTTTGTTCGACCCTTTGAAGGGTAAGATAAGGTGTAGCCTCTATATGAGGACCCAAACTTATTGTTTTCTCAAGGGGAAAAGGAGATTCCATTCTTTCTCCTTTGACATTTTCCCAAGGTTTTTGTAGAACTAACAATTCATTTTGTTTTATAAAAACCAACTCTTCTTTTTGTTTACTTATAAAGTAACTAATGAACCATTTGACAAAGGGAATGAAATCTTGGTTCATAGACATCTGAGTATAGTACTCATCTTTAAAACTTGCTAATACAGGGGCAAAAAAAGTTTTATAAAACCATTTTCTAAATTGAGTGTATCTTTCATGCTGAAACTCGTCATTGACAAGGTTTCTTAGATTACTACCTGGAGAATAATCTAACATTATAAAGGAAAGTCCATGTCTGAGGGAGTAGGCGGTTCTACTCTAGAAGGATTTGGTTTTTGATATATTCCATGGGAAAATTTATTTTCGCTAAGTCTTATATTTTCGACTACCTCTATTTCTTCCCTTAATTGAGAAGTAGAAGATCTAGGTAATTGACTAGGAGCAGAGTAAAACTCATTTATAGAATTCACCGAATGTCTTCCAGACACAGATCTAGGTATTATAATAATTCTTTTAGAGTTAAATATTATTTCCAAATCTCCTTCACTAGATTGGATTATTTGATCAACATCCTTATTAAGGATATGTTCAGGTTCTATGGCCTGAGGAAGGTTCCAGGTTTCAGGAAAATTAATTTCATCCCATTTTAGCAACCTATTAGTTGCAACACTAGATGTTAGCAAATTAGTTTGAACTAAAGTAGTAGTTCCTAGAAACGATATTTGTTTAGCTTTATGGTTTAAAGTGGTAAGGACTTTGTAATAAACCCTATAACATATAACTATTATTTCACTACCCTGTTTAAAATTGTAACCATTGGTATGAATAGTTAATTGAAGGGCATCTAATAAATTTTTATTAGTCATGGATACGATTATATTGGGAGAGACATCAAAATAAACTGGTACATGACACAGACTTGTCTCAATTAAAGCAGCTAAAGATTGTTTAAAATCTTTACATCTCTCATCTCTAATATATCCCAGGATGCTAGTATTTAATCCTAGCAAAGTCAAAGGTTTAACAACAACTTGTATTAAACCAACATGGATATAATTATAATTTTAAAAAGGAAGTAAACCATTTTTTGTTAAAAGTTTAATTGTCTGAGTACTTTCAGAAACTTGAATAGTTTGTTCTAAGCTTTTTACAGCAAAGCGAGATAATAAATCTATTTTACCAAATTTATAAATTTGATTTGAAGGTACTTATGGAATTGTCCATTTATTAAGTTTATCCAAATTTTTTGGATATTCCATAAGTTCTTCATGTTTAATCAAATTATTTTGATGATTAGCATCATCAAAATCTATAAATATGGAAGACTAAAGATGTTGTGGATGATTAGCTACCTTAGGTAAAACTAAGTAGGTAAATTTAACACATAATTTTAGTACAAATATATCTAGGCAACAATTGATAAGTCATCTTTGCAAACAAAAACATTGTTTAACTATCAACCCTAAGGGATAGAAGGATGTCTCCTAAATCAAAGATGTCCAATATTTTTTAGCAAAAATTTTCTTTTCAAAATCATCTTAACACTCCCTTCCCTGGGAAAAAACGACGAGTTTAAGCAAACACTAAAAAACATCTTTAGTTTTGAATAAACCCTTATTACTTGTTGCCATGATATAAATATACTAATTTTAAGAGAAGAACCTACATACTTAGTTTCGTCTAAGTTATCTAACCTTCCACAACAAGAAATTTAGCTACGAAATGTCATTGACAAATAGTTGGATTAAGAAAAATACCTTAGTTTTGTTATCAAGCTCTGATATCAGTAACTACAGCGGAATTAGTCCATATATATATATATATATATATATATATATATATATATATATATATATATATATATATATATATATATATATATATATATATATATATATATATATATATATATATATATATATATATATATATATATATATATATATATATATATATATATATATATATATATATATATATATATATATATATATATATATATATATATATATATTGACAAATAGTTGGATTAAGAAAAATACCTTAGTTTTGTTATCAAGCTCTGATACCAGTAACTACAGCGGAATTAGTCCATATATATATATATATATATATATATATATATATATATATATATATATATATATATATATATATATATATATATATATATATATATATATATATATATATATATATATATATATATATATATATATATATATATATATATATATATATATATATATATATATATATATATATATATATATTGACAAATAGTTGGATTAAGAAAAATACCTTAGTTTTGTTATCAAGCTCTGATACCAGTAACTACAGCGGAATTAGTCCATATATATATATATATATATATATATATATATATATATATATATATATATATATATATATATATATATATATATATATATATATATATATATATATATATATATATATATATATATATATATAAAATGGCAAAAATATAGATAAAAAGTGTTTTTCTCTAAAATGAGAAAATGACTCATATTTTTTTTCAAAATTCCAAAGATTTAAGGATAAAAATAAAAAATTATTCTCCAGGTCTTGACATGTCTCCTCTTAATTGTGAAAATAAGATAAGACAAGTAATTTAGTTTTTGATTCTATATTTTAGGGATTAAAATTGGATTTTTTTTTTTTTTTAAGATTTGAGTGTGTTAGAGTTTGACATTAACATTTTTATTTTAGTATATAAATAAGAAACTCATTGAGCTCTGGTTCACTAATATTATTATTTAGAGTGTAACTTTTAATACAAGTAATAAGTAATATTAAAGTTTATTTTTTTGAGATGAAGGTACCACCTAATTTCAATTTTAATAAAGAGGTTTGTTTGTTACTTGTATTTCTTGCATTTGCATGTGTTTCTCTTTCAAATTTATTCTAGATGCTGGATGAGTCTTTGTTTAATATTATCTAAGGGTTTTTGGTTTAGGATTTTCCCGGACTTCGGTTAATTTTTTTTCTTCATATTCTTGTTTGGCCATATGCAAGATCAGCTTTGCATATTTTTAAATTGTTTTATGTGATAAATTACTAAACACTATCGTAGGAAAACACAATTCATACATGAAAGAATTCTTTATTATTATTAATTTTTTGTATGTAAGGTATTTATATGGTCGTGTAAGACGGCTTATAAAATAGAATCTCATATTATTTTATGATTAATAAAAATAACTTCAATATATATAATTTACTATTAATATTGATATACAGTTAAATAGAATTTTTAAAAATTCATAATTCAATTAACACTAATTTTAGTTTTTTATGCATATTCTTTAATTGAAATGGCTCAAGATCCTAATTTATAAAATGGTAAAATATTCTTTTTCATCCTTTAACTATACTCTTAGATTTAGATTGATCTTTTAATTAATTTACGTGTCAAATTGATCTTTGAACTTTTTAAAACGTATCATATTAGTTATTTTTGTTTAATTAATGACGAAAAAATTAAAAAATTAATTACTAAATTCGTCTTTAATTAGACAAAAAAGATCGACCTGCTACATTTTAATGAGTTAAGGAATCAATTTAACAGAAAAAATAATTAAAATATCAATCTAAATTTAAACCTATAATTAAGAAAAAAAAAACTATTTTACATTGTAAAAATGAATTAAAAAATGTGCTTGACACCTTACAATGTAAAGTATGATTTTTAATCAAAAATAACAATATCTTAACTACAATATTTTATTATTTTATTCAGTATTCATTGGGTGTTGAATGTAATAAATTATTAATAACTATCGAATATAAAGTAAAAGTTTGATACATATGTCTATATAAATATAAATTTTATTATTTGTAATCATTTGAATTATTAATAAACTCTATACGATAAATATTTTCTTAAAGAAATAATAATAATATCACCTAACGAGTAGTTAAAATATTCAATATTTTTATATTCATAAATATTTGTGAAGTTAATCTTCTTTTTGTGAAGTTAGTCTTCTTTTTCTTTGAATGGTTAAATAATATATAATATCACCCTAACGAATTTTATCAATATATCTGATGGTACAATATATTTTTGTCTCCTATGAATACTCAAATGCATATTATTATGCATGGGAATGACATGTAGACACATTTTTGGGAGACATATACGGTGACACTCTATATGCTTGCAAAGATTATGATTTGGAATTATCGAAATTACGCTTGCATAAGACCTGTGTGAGAAAATCTGCATTGCATACTTATACACATATATAATGAAGATTTATAGCATAAAAAAAATATTAATTATTTTACTACATATGACCTGTGTGTCAAAGTCTTTATATATCACTTTGCTCACAATAATCGATATTTCTCATGCAAACAAGCAGCAAAAAATTGGGTTCAAAGCTTCAAAAACAGTAATAGTTCATCTTTAGATATTTTCTTGAGAGGCGCACGTTAGACTAACCCAACTATATTAGTCCTAAAATTAATTTTTATAAGTATTTTTGGATTCATTTGAGCAAAATTTTAATTTGAAAAGACATGTGATTAATAACAGGCAATAAAAGAAAGGGAAAAATGAAAATGACTGCATGCTTTAAGAAAGTATATGACTTTGATGGAACTTTATTCAATATATACCTCTCATTATTTTAAAAGATACTATGTATTCTCTATGATTATTTTGAAGCATCCGATTCTATCTTTGACTCAAAGAGGTTCATGCATTGTGACAGTTTAGGCAAAAAAAAATTCATGGGAATTATGGTCACACATATGGGTACCAAACTTCGCACATGTTATATTGGCAGGCAAAAAAGAGCTTGAAAAAGGTTTTATTCAAATAAATTATTATTCGAATCTAAGAAACTTATATATATATATATATATATATATATATATATATATATATATATATATATATATATATATATATATATATATATATATATATATATATATATATATATATATATATATATATATATATATATATATATATATATATATATATATATATATATATATATATTAAATGTAATTCATAGTGTGTCGAAGTCGAAATAGTAAAGAAGCAGTCGAAGTCTAAGTCAAGTGTCGAAGGTTTCAGTGTGTCGAAAGTTTTGTTTTGATGAGATTTGATTTGATTTTGAATATTTTGGCCCTTTTATGTTTTGGGCTTTTGTAAACCTAAAACTATAAATAGGTGCCTTGTTTTGTAATCAAATAGAACAGATTTCACAGTTGCAGAGTTTAGCAAGTGAAAGTTCAATAGTAATCAGAAATCCCACAGTTTGTGGGTAACACAATTTTCTCCAAATATTTCTTCTCTCATTCTTCTCTTTGTTGTTGTTTGTTTGTTATTCTTTTTCTCTTTTACTGTTCTTGAAAACTCTTTACTTGTTTACTATCATATTGTGGATTTGTTCATCAATCTTGAAATCAAGATTGAAGGGAATTCTTCATAGGGTGTGAGGTGAATTTCCAACTATATATATATATATATATATATATATATATATATATATATATATATATATATATATATATATATATATATATATATATATATATATATATATATATATATATATATATATATATATATATATATATATATATATATATATATATATATATATATATATATATATATATATATATATATATATATATATATATATATATATATATATATATATATATATATATATATATATATATATATATATATATATATATATATATATATATATATATGAATGAGAATCAACTTATTTCAAAAGTAAATTTTTTTAATTTACTTCAAATCATAACCTTTGAATTGAATCTAATCTAATGATCATTTAAGTAAAAGACTCATTTAAGCATTAGATTAGATTAAATTCAAAGACTGTGATTTGGAGTAATTAAGTTAAAAAAACTTACTCTTGGAGTAAGTTGATGAAAACTATCGTTAAGATGCTTCAGATGCGGTGGCACAATTTTTCGGTAATCGGAGACAGTACTTGCAAAAATATGTAGCATTTAAACACTTAAGTCAGCATGAAATTGCGGCGAAGCTTTGTAAGTATGAAATGAATTGTACTATGGTGCGACTGAGGGTTACACTTATATAGAAGAGATCATTGTAACTGTGTTTAGGTTGCCAAACCTGAAGTGCGAAAGAACGTTGAATTAAGATAAAAAACCTCCAAACAAGGAAGAATTGTGGTCACATGATAGGAAAGCGAAAACCATTCTCAAATCCACTTTAGTTGTTGATGAGTATTATCGAGTTTCTCATTGTGAGACCGCCAAGGCTATGTGGGACACATTAGAAGTTTCCCGTGAGGGTATTAATGATGTCAAACAAGTTAGGATCAACACATTAATTAAAGAGTTTGAGTTGTTTCGTATGGAGCATGGTGAAACCATTATGGACATGCGAAAACAGTTCACACTTCTTATCAATCGATTAAATGCGCTAGGTAAACCTATTTCCAATGAGACTGCTATTAACAAAGTGTTGAGATTTTTAAATAAGAAATGGCAACCCAAGGTCATTGCTATCAAATAGGTGAATGACCTAAAAGTACTCAATCTCACAAATTTGTTTGAAAAATTGGAAGAGCATGAGCAAAAACACTCTTGCTTGGAAAAACACGAAAAAGAGTAAAAAAAAAGGCGAAGAAGGAGAAAGGTAAAGACAAGGAAGTAGAGAAGAAATCTATTGCTCCAAAGAATTCAAACTCAAGGTCCTCATATAATGAGAAAAGTGATTATGAAACTAAAATTGACACAGATTTCGATGAAGAAGATATGTGATTGTTTATAAAAAATTATAATAGATACATGAAGAAATATGGAAATAAATACTCCAACAAGAACCATGGAAAATCTAGAAGGCTATCTAACTCCTCCAAGGAAGATGAGAACAAGAAGGGTAAGTCTAGAAGTACATGCTACAATTATGAGAAACCGAATCACTATAAGCCAGAGTGTCATACAATCAAGAAAGACAAAGAAAAAGTCATGATAAGAGATTGAGTAAGTCTAGAAGAGCTTATGTTTCTTAGGAAAGAGAAAATGATTCTTCAAGTGATGATAGCTCCAATTTAAGCATTGATCTGGCCAAGCTTTGATACATGGCAAACAAAAAGAAGGAAAAGGTTGTAAATCACTCTAAACTTCAACCTTCTCATGACTTAGCGTTTTCTCAATTACAAGAATCTTTTGAAAATATAAAACCATAGACGCTTTCAAAAGATTAACTTCAAGCAAAAGAATAATTTCCCACTTAGAAGCTAAGATTTTGGAAAATAAAAAGAAAATGGAAGCTCTAAGGAAGTCTATGCTAGATATTCTAAAAGATAAAAATGAGGATACTAAACTTTCATGGTTTGGTTGTGAAACTTGTTACATCTGACAAAAATAGTCTATAACTTTTAAAGCCAAGTTGGATATGGCTTTGCAACCTAAGGTTAATTTTGCTATAGATACTTCTAACTTATAGAAGGTATAGTTACATTAAAAAGGAACCAAATAGCATAAAGTTATCTTCTCTTAATTTATATTGTCATTATTGTTGCAAAAAGGGACACACCATTGCAAAGTACAAGTTTAGAAAACTCTTTGTTCCTAAAGGTTTCTCTCAATGGTTTCCTAAATGCAATCAAAATTTCATTAATCCTCGAGGACCTAATGAATATTGGGTACCTAACACTATTTGTTAATCATGCATGAAGAATGTCTTGGCTCTATGAAGAGAATATGGGTTCTCATTTGTGGAGGCATAAGGCATAACAAGGTGACATGTCCTTATTGCGTTGGATATGTGGCAAGCAAGGAAGCTTGTGTTACCAAGAAAGTTAACTCTTAGTATTTCTTTAATTGGTAAAAGTGTGTTGATTATCATTAATGTTTCAATTAGAGAAGTGTCAGAAAATTATTATGTTTAATAATGTAGGTATATCTTCAACAAGACTTACTCAAGTACATCAAATTAGGATTGATCCATCTAAGATGATGAAACATGAGGAAAAGAAAGATAATCATCATGATTGAACAAGAATAAAAGTCCAACAACAAGTATGATCATCAAGTTAGTTACATCTTGGATAAATTGTTAATAACATATTCAAGTACTTGTACAAGGAGAAAAGTGGTAAGAGCATTTTGGTTCCATTTGTGTTTGTGGCACGATTTGCATTTATTCCAACTTTCGTTCGAGAGTTCCTCGTGGAATGCAAGTGCATCCTCCGTCTTTCATATGGTGATGTAATATTGTTTCAATTCGTTTCTTATTTTGTAAGTAAGTATTTCTTCTACCTATTTTTCTCTCAAAGGTATATTATGTATTATGTGTATGATTTTTGTTATATAGATTCAATTCAAAAAATTTCAAATGTGGTCAGTGTATGTTCACATTTTATATGTTTATAGTGGATCTATTGTAAATGTCTTCACATTTGATCTATATCTTGTACCATTTCATGCTTTCTTTTACATGTTTGCATGATTTTAGCTAACACACCATGAAAAAATATCATATGCATGTGTTTCTAATTCATTAGTCATGCATGAGTCTCATTGAGTATTAAAAAGTCAATCATGACTCACTAGTGTTAATTTGTCAAGTTTTGGATGTTATCTGCCGACACAAGATTCATATAGGTCGACACATGATAATAAATCTTGGTATTTTTCAGAATTGTTACAATATGTGTCAACACATGCTCGTATAGGTCGACACATAAAACCATTTTCTAAATTCATTTAGTTCTGCTACAGTATGTGTCAACACATAGCAATCATAGGTCGACACATAGCAGTGAAAGGTCGGATCATGATACATTGAACAAATTTTCTCATGTTGATGCATTCATTGTTCATTCATAAATTTGTCTCAACTTCTTTCCAGCTTCTATTCAATTTTGTAACTCTTTAAAGTTGCTTAAACTCTCCACTATTGTCATTAAACTCATCCAATTAACTCATTCAACTTTACACTTTCCAAAATCTCATTAAGATTTATCATTTTTCATTCTTTATAAATGGATCTCCATTCTCTTGCTTCAAATCATATCCTTGTCTCAAAGAATTCAAATTATTCTTCATTCTTAGTATTCATTATTGTTTGTGTGTGCTTTAAAATCTTTATTCTTGAGTTTGGTTTGTGGGTAGTCAAATATTTCCTAAATATTCTTAGTTTCTCATTTGCACACTTATTAAAATACCTAGCGTGCATATTCTGTCTGAACAATCATCAATGGCACCTAAAATTGTAAGAACCAAAGAAGATTCTAAAGGCAAGGTTAAGGCTACCACATCTTTAATTGCTCAAAAAAATGATTTCCCTTTGGTTTCTGTTAATTATATTAAAGAATTCAAAGAAAAACACCAACACCGTCTAGTGATGAAGCAATGTATATGGAAACTGGTGGTTGTCGTATGTTTGAATATTCCTGAAGTCATTCGACTTGTTGAGCACCAGAAAATGAATTACTTTTTTCACCTCTCACAAGACTATAATGAAGATCTTATCCAGGTGTTTTATTCCAAATTGCATGATCGATAAGGCTCTGCTTTCAAATTCTCAATAGGTAACAAAGTCTATGAGTTTACTAATGAATTGTGGAAATCATTGTTTGATATTGCGGTTATTGATGATGATGAGGATAATAAAGTTGATCCTTTGGTAACAGATACCTACACTCAAATGAATTTTGAGTGGACGACACATCTGAATGGGATGCTTAAAACTTCTAGATAAGATGGTTGTCATGACACTCTTGGTGCCAGTCAATTGAAAATGGTCCTTACGATCCTATTGTGGTTATTTTCTCACGTTTTGCGTCCGAAGAAAGGAAGATATTCAAGAATTGACATCGTTGAGATTCATATTATTTACATTCTCTTGCACAAGATTCGAATTAATTGCGATAACTATTTTGTTTATCGGATGTTCACTATCAAAGAATGCAATAATTGAACATCTTTTGGTTACATGTCCATGATCTCCAAGATCCTCAACTATTTCGATATAGGCATTCCAAATCTGTTGTTTATATAACCTGGGCCTATTCAAGAATTCTCCAAACGTACATTAGCTAATATGGGGTATTTTTGGGATAAGTGTCGCTACTGCGAAAATCGGCGCCGGCTGAACAGAAGAGTCGCCACCGTGCGTTATTTATCCCACGGGAGGGAAAGGAAACGCTCAGAGTAAACCTCGCACAACACGGGAAAGGTATGGTCATCGCAACCAAAACCTGGATTCGGGAGTCGGTTACGCAAGGGGAAGGTATTAGCACCCCTCACGTCCGTCGTACTCGACGGGATCCACGCTTGTTTTCGGGTATGGATTGTTATTCTATCTAAACCAAGGGTTAAGGGTTAAAAGAAAAGAAAATGACTCGGCAAAGTATCGCACTTTATGCCTACGTATTCCCGTCTGGAACGAGAAATCAGAGTCAACGTAGTTCGCCTACCTACGGGAAAGGAGGGGAAGGTTGCTCGCTAGGATATCGCATCCTATGCCTACGTACTTTCATACAGCATGAAAGATCAGAGCAAACGTAGTTCGGGCTACGCTCGACACAAGCTTGTCTTGATTGATTTTATTCCTTCTGAAAAAGGGTTTTCTGATTACTGGTCCAAGCGGACAAAAATGACGTTTTGATGAGTTCACATTCTTTTACGGAAGAAGTGTCTTTTATTGTGTTTGAAATCTTATTGTGTTTTTTCTGTTTGTTTTTGAGAAAGAAGAGACAGAACTCTAACCTACGGTTGAAAAAGGAATCAAACTAACCTAACGTTATCATGCATGGGTTAAGACCTAGTGCCTATCATGCTCCTCTCTTGCGCAGAGAGAAACAGAGATCCTAAGGGAATAGACGGAAACAGAAACAATAGCAGATATATACAGTAAAGCAGGAAAATGCATGGATGCAACAATACAAGCGAGGCAAGGGAATCCCACTCAACCTCGAACCTAGAAAACAATAGGCAAAAGTGAACAGGATTCACTTTCAACCCAACAGGGTAAACAGCAAACAATACAGCCAGGGAAAACCAAACAATACATCAGAAATGAACAACAAAAATAAACAGCCACAGCAGCTCTGCATCAACATCTGGCTTCAAGTCATCATCATCTGTCTTCAAGCTTCAGCAAGCATCAATCTCCATCTTCACAGCCTTCAAGCAAGGTATCTGATTATCAGTCTTCCATCTGTAATGGCTTTTCTTCCAGTCTCAAACCTCCAGGATGAGGGATCAATCACAAGAGTGAATTGGGTGTTAAGCAATTAGTTGACTACCAAGGGTGGCAAACAAACTGCTACTAACACATAAGATATTTTCTCTCAAGAGTTCTATCCCTTAGACAGTAGCACCAAGCCTTCCAAAGGAAGGGGGTGAGTATCTTAGAGAGACTCTGCATCACAGAGAAGAATGGAGGCAGTCAATACCTTCCATGTTTGAGAATCAAGTTGCCTACTCTAGGGCTCTGCCTAACTCCTAGATCCTACTAACTTCAACAGCTGCCAGCACAGAATCTCCTCATCAACTCTGGAAGTTGGACTTCAATCTCTGGATCTCCAATGGCCTTCATCATCACAAGTCTTTAGCTCTCCCAATCCCCAAGCAATCCCAATACCCATACAGACAAACAATAATCCCTAGAGAGGGCACACCACACCAGTCAAACAAATATAGTAGCATTCTAATAGCAGTAGGGGAATCCTAATATTTGCTAAGGGATCTAATAACTACCCATAGTCCCTATAGTCCCATATCCCAAACTTTCAGTCTCTAAATCCTAAGGGAAATGATTCAATTCTCCTAAGTCATCACTTAAACCCTAATTTGTCCATGTTATTCACACTTAGACTAATCACCTAAAATTAATTTCTAAAATTGTGAATTAAATCCTATATACAAGATACATGTCTAACCTAGTCAACCTAAAAGGAAGGGATTAAAAATACTAAAGCATCTATTAGAACAAAAATCATCAAATTTAAGCATCAAACTAAACTTAACAAAATGCTATTTACAAGAAAAATGCATGAAAAATATTAAAACAAAATAAAATGTCAATTTTATTTTTCCATATTTTTCTAGACAGAATTATGGACCTATAGCAAAAAGAACCAATTAAAACAATCCATTTTCCATTTTTTTATGATTTTTTAAAGGTGTAAAAATATTAAAGAAAATTAAAACACAAAATAAGAAATAAAAGGGGAGGGGGTCTGAATAGCAGCTTCGCCCAGTTGCAATCTCCATTGGGCCGTGAAACCAGGGGTGCGAATAACAATTACATTAAGCCCAGCGCGTTCAGAAAATGAAATGAAAAAATACCAGAAAAATGATTAAGTCCTCGGTGCAAATAGCAGCAATATCACGTGTAAACCATTGGGCCTATCCAAAGGGGGGTGGGGATAGAAACGTGAATCCAAGGCCCAGACGTTCATTAAGTGAAACGCATCGTTTCACTCTCATCCAAATTTCCCTCCGTTTCAACTTTGAATAACAGCCACAAGATGCGATGAAAAAGTCAAATAATTGTGATGATCGGACGGTCCACGGTCATCGTCCCCAAAGCAAACCCTAGAACTCAGAATTCTCTCATCCATGCATGAATCTTCAGGTCCATCGTTCTCCCTCAATATCCCATGAAATCACACACTTTAAAAACCAAACTCACTCCATTTCTTCCCCTCTACAAGACTATGCTCTTAATTTTACCTAATTCTCAACCTAAATTAAAACCCGATGATTGGAAGTTCTGGACACCATTGATTGCACCTGATATGCACCTCAATATTTCTTGCTCAAACTACCCTAGAATGATCTACAGGTTATGGTGAGTATCCTGAGCTATCTCACTAGTATCATCACGCCCTAAATGGAGTGTTCTAGGTCATCAAAGAAAAACTGCCATGGATCAAACTTTCACTAATGGTCATAACAACTTGTATGCAGGTTCATCTTCCTAACCCTAACAATCCTACACCAATAATCTAACCTAATAACACCTAAACAGAGAGATAAAAGGAACTTCACCAACCTGCAATTCTTGATGAAACAGATGGGAAGGAGCTCGATTCAACCCTTGTAAGCTTTCACCAATGATCTTTGGGAGGTGCTAGGGTTTCTATTTGCAAAAGAAAGGGTGGAAGATGCTTGGATTCTTGCCTGCACTTCTGATATGGATTCTTGCAATGTGAAAGCTAGCTCTTCAATCCTCCATTGTTGGACCTCTGATCTTGTTTACAATCACTCACAAACTTCAATGGATGATGGATGAAGAAAAGAAATGATCAGAAATGGAAGATTATGATGATTCTCTCAATTTCTTACAATGGAAGCAACCTCTTAATTCTCTCTATTCTCCCCTTCAATGCACCAACCTCTTGCACAAATGACTTCACTTCATTATATAGATGATGACTAACAGCTTGAGAAGTTTCTAGAATGATCTTGGAGGATTCTAGAAAGTTGTGGAAATTCATGGAAATTCTCATTTGATGGTACTTTGAATTCTCATGATATCTCTCCTTTATCTCTTGACAGCCCCTTAACCATGAGTGAATATCTCCTTGCATGACAAATTGGAATGATAAGAGAGCTTACATGCCTTTATTTTTGCTTTATGTTGAACTTCTCATGTGTATCTTATTATGCAAGTAACAAAATAACAAAGCAAGTCCAAAAATTAACCCTTAACTCAAAAACGTGGATGAACCAATGTCTTTAAAATGATGTTTGGAATCAATTTGGTATATTGGATGACCCATATTGGATTTGTAGATCTCTCAAACCAATTTTTCATTTCAACTTTTTCAACTTATATGCCTTTTTTAGGTCATTTTTCACCAACCTTGGTCAAGTCTCATTCCATGCATTTCCAAACTTCAATGGCTTCTTTTCTAGACTTAAAATGGCATTTTGAGCAACTTTGATGTTGTGAAGTTTTTCATTTGAAGCTTCCTTGTACGAGTTTTAGGCATACGCTTGAAATGACCTGTAATTCTCAGATGACCAAAATACCCTTTTCTTTCCAAGACCATAAGTAGAGTTCCACAAATCATATGAAGGCATACCATACCATTCTAGAAAGCCAAGACAATGAGGAACAACTCTTATGTTGATCAGAAATTCATTTGAAATTTCCTTGAGGGGTAAAAATTGCTTGGAAGTAAAGTCACTTTCACAGACAAAATCTCAGACACCTCAGATGACCTGTAACTTGCAAGGACCATAACTTGAGTTCTATAAATCTCCTTGATGTCTTCTACAACTCAAATTAAAGGTCTTGATATCCTCTACAAGTTTCATGTTGGCCAAGGATCCATTTGAAGCTTGCATTTTGACTTATCTTGCTTGGAAATTTGACCTAAACTAGGGGATTTTACACAGAAACCCTAATTTAGAAACTCCTCTTCTCCTTGATTTCTCTTGAATTCTTCTTGGAATATCACCATATCCTCTTCTACATGTCAAATTATGAACCCCACATCTCTCCAATAGACCTTAATGCCTTTTAATCAGTCAATTGACCTAGAGTTGACCTAGAGTTGACCCCAGATGAAACCCTAGTTGACTGTCTTCAACTGCAATTCTTGTGATCACACCAAGGACTTGTCTTCTTCTTCAAATGACTTTCTAAGTCTCCCATGATGTCCAGATACTCTCCATGCTCAGCCCACAGCTCACAATTTCTTTTTGACCCTCAGCTACCCTCAGATAGGAGATGGATGCACTGCTTGATCCATTGACTTTCCAGCTTTCAAATTCTTTCTGATGACTTGAAAGGGATTGAATTAGAATAATAACCTCTTGATAGGCTCATAGAGATGAGAATAATGATTGGTCCCTGTTGGATGATTTGCTATGCTATGCAGATGATTAGACTATGTACATGACTCTATATGCAAATGCTAATGATATTGAAACATAAACCAAGTGAATAAGGTTGAGCAAATTTTGGGGTACAACAGCTGCCCCTATTCAAGCGACTTGGACCCGATTGGGTGAAGAGCCCGGAGCCTTCAGACATTTGCGGTACGAGACGGTTGAATACTAAGAACCCAGAGATTTGCCAACCGCCGACATGAACTACACCACTGCTTGGGGATTATCTTCATCAGCCTGAAAAGCTTCTCTCATTGCAAGAATAAAACTTTGCTTGTCCACGTTAGGACGCCTGTGTTGTCAACACCAGGAAATCTCAACCAAACTTGTCCACGTTAGGAAAAATCTCGACAGCTTCACTGGGGATGGCTCGTCTGCCTCTCATCAGAAATAAATCATCCACGTTAGGACTAAACTCTTCCACGTTAGGAATAATATCTTTCCGTGTTAGGGATACCTCTGCTTTCCACGTTAGGAATGCGTCTTTCCACGTCAGGAATCATCATCTTCTTTCCACATAAGGAATGCCATCTGCTTGACTTGTCCACGTAAGGAATCATCTCATCTATCCACGTCAGGAATCAATCTTTCCATGTAAGGAAACTAACTTCTTTTCTGAATCTGTCCATGTCAGGACTAAACTTTCCACGTAAGGGATGTAATCATTCCATCTTCGTTCCGCGTAAGGAATCACAATACCTTGATTTGTCCACGTAAGGACTCCAATCTTTCCACGTAAGGAATGCAATCTTTCCACGTAAGGAAACCAACTCTGTCCACGTAAGGACCCACCTTTCCACGTAAAGAATGAATCTTCTTTGTATCTGTCCACGTTAGGACTGAACTCTTCCACGTAAGGGATACATTTTCTTTTGATTTGTCCACGTAAGGACTCAACTTTCACCTCGCTTTGTCAACGTAAGGACTCCAATCTTTCCACGTAAGGAAACAATCTTCTTTCCACGTAAGGAATAACTTTCGTTCCACGTAAGGAATAAACTCGTCCACGTCAGGACCCATGTTTCATCTTGATTTGTCCACGTCAGGACTCGCATCTTGACTTGCTGAGGAAATAAAACTTGTCCACGTCAGGACACACCCTTCGCCAACAACACGAAGAAGGATAAATTTGTCCGCGTCAGGACTCTCGCGTCTTGTCGTCACGAAGAACTATAAACTTGTCCATGTCAGGACGCACATTTCACCATTACGAATACAGCTATCTGCTGGAAATAAATTGTCCACGTCAGGACACCAACACGAAGAGTAACCCACTTTTGTCCACGTTAGGACTAACACATATCGTCACCTGGAAGAAATGTCCACGTTAGGACTCCACATTCCAACAATTCTGAGAAATCGACTCCGCCCACGTTAGGACTGGTACATATCGCCGACTGAGGAAATCAATTTGTCCCCGTTAGGACTCCACTTTTCTAGCACGAAGAAAACCTGTTAATAAAATTGTCCTCGTCAGGACTCATCCTTCCGTTGGTCCCAAACCACAAAATTCTTAGTACTGACATGGCAGTGACGTTGAAGCGGACTCTGCTGGGGATATCTGAAAACCGAACTACCGGACGCCTGTTCTGATAACCGGCGGTGGCCTCTGAAATTCTGATTCCTGAAACCTGTTGATGACAAACAACTCTGCTTGGGAATGAGGATAAATTTTGCCTACTGACTCTGGCGGGGAAAACACGATAAATTCACAAAGAAACTTCATCATGATAACTCTGTGGGGAATAATGCCAAAGCTGACACTTCATTGAATGTCTCACGTCAAGACCTCGAATGTTTGGTGATTCACCTGAGTAAGAGCTCTCTCTACCTGCAAGAGAAACAATACTTGAAGCAAACGGTTAGCCAACCTAGTTTGTGTTTCAAAAATGCGTATGTTTGACAACGATGCAATGCTCCATTCGACATGGAAGTGCTACGCTTTTATTTGGTGGATGCAAGTATGACCCTATATGCCGATGCCAATGCAGACCCGAACTGCTGAGATACAGGGACTCGCTCCGGCACAATAAATGCTGAAGATGATGCCAATTCCGCTGGGGATAGCCAGATGCTACAGAATTATTCCAGCAAAATAAATGCTGGAAGAGTGCAGTCAACTCAGCTGGGAACTTGGGAACTTGGACCAAACATCTTATTGAAGTAACACCCTGCTGGGAATACAACTCTGCTGGGGAATAGCAGATGCGCTCGGTATGATCGGACTTATGCTGGAGAGTGAACGGATATCACACGGTATTCTGACAAAATAAATGCCAATGCGCCACACCAACTCTGCCGGGGAGAGTCTTAATCTTCGAATTCCACTGGGAGGAATGAAAACACTGGTTGGAAAGAGAATTCCGCTGGGGCGGGATGATTCTCTTGGGAAAATCAACTGACTCCGCTGGGAGAGAGTAAACTGACCCTGCGGGGGAGGGTGAACTTGTCTGGACACAACTCACAAATACTAATCTTCTGAGGCTAAACCAACTCGGCTTGAGATACATTGTCTGAATACAGCCTTATGTTCTTGGGATCGCCAAACTCTGCTGAGGATGAATGACTTTGCTGGAGAATGTCCTTTGGATAAGCTACGGCTAGCTGGGGGAATTCGATCCTTCTTCAGGAAGCACATGCATGACCTGTGTGGGGGTCGAGCCTTTCATTACTGCAATCTTTTGATCGTCTTCTTCGTACGGCTATGAAACCTGCAACAACACAAACAAGACAAGACAAGCCTATGCAACCAAATCGATTCAGGTTAGTGACGTTATTTTCAGTTAATTCAAAGCTTTAGCAATTGTCGGCAAGGGCCAGTGATGTTATACACATGCTAGTTTCAGTAAACTTAGGCGTTTATCATGCACAAACAGTAAAGAACTAACATCAAGTACTGAATAACATATTTTATTGATTGGGCCCCTGAATGGGCGGAGTTTTTGTACACGGGATGTAACTCCTGAAAAGAGGAAGCTACGCAAAGCAGATATACAAGTATGCACAAGACGCATAAATATATTGACAAACTAAATTTGTACACATGTCGGCAACGGGATGCAGACGGACACCACGAACTGATCCTCCTATGACTCGCCCGACTCCAATGCTTCCCCGGTATCCATACTTCCGAAGAGATTGTATCTAATAATCGACTCCTCAGGCATATTCTCCCGCACTGATGCTCACCGTAATATCAAATTCGGACCGCAGTCATTTGCTTTTCAAATCCCTAACTTTTGCGTGACCCGCCCTTTACGGGTTTTCAGTTCACCGGGATACCCCTTTTTGCCGAAGCCGCCCAGTGTAGGTTTTCAACTTCGCGGGTGTACACATTTTTTTAGTTTTATCCCTAACTTTTGCCCGAACCTTTCATTCTGTTTTTGGTTCGCCAGGATGCCCCATTTTTGCCCGGACTCTCTTTTTTTGTCCAGTGGGTCAATTTTAAGCAAAGTATTTTTTAACTGCGTCTGAATTCACAGGCGACGTAAAGTCTTCACCGTCCATAGTGGACAACAATAAAGCTCCTCTTGAAAAGACTTTCCTGACAACGTATGGCCCTTCGTAGTTGGGGGTCCACTTGCCCCTGTGATCTGCCTGCGGCGGGAGAATCCTTTTCAGCACAAGGTCGCCCGTCTGAAAGCTTCGCGAATGTATCTTCTTATCATATGCTTTCTTCATTCGGCTCTGGTACAAACGCCCGTATGCTAGAGAAGCTAGCCTCTTCTCATCCATCAAACTCAGTTGGTTCAACCTGTCTTTCACCCATTCTGCCTCGTCTAGTTGGACATCTCGCAATACTCTCAAAGAAGGGATCTCAACTTCTAATGGTAGTACTACTTCCATTCCGTATACCAACGAGAATGGGGTTGCCCCGGTTGATGTGCGTACCATCGTACGATAACCGTGCAAAGCAAAAGGTAGCATCTCGTGCCAATCCTTATAGGTCACCACCATTTTCTGAACGATCTTCTTGACATTCTTATTGTCCGCTTCGACAGCGCCATTCATCTTGGGTCGGTAAGGGGAGGAGTTGTGATGTTCGATCTTGAAATTCTGACAGAGCTCCTTCATCATTTTGTTGTTCAGGTTTGATCCGTTGTCCGTGATTATCCGCTCGGGGATCCCATATCGGCAAATGATATCTCTCTTGATGAATCTGGCCACCACTTGCTTAGTTACATTTGCATAAGACGCTGCTTCCACCCACTTGGTGAAATAATCGATTGCTACTAGAATGAATCGGTGCCCATTAGAAGCTGTTGGCTCGATCTTTCCAATCATATCGATTCCCCACATCGAGAACGGCCATGGCGACGACATCACATTCAGAGGACTCGGAGGCACATGGATCTTATCAGCATAGATTTGGCACTTGTGGCACTTTCTCGCAAACTTGAAACAATCAGTTTCCATAGTCAGCCAAAAATAACCTGCCCGCAGCAGCTTTCTCGTCATAGCATGCCCACCAGCATGCGTACCAAAGGTACCTTCGTGTATTTCCTCCATGAGCAGCTTTGCCTCTCTTTCGTCCACACAACGCAACAGTACCAAGTTGTGGTTTCTTTTGTATAAGACACCATCCGGATTCAAATAGAAATTACCCGCTAATCTCCTGAGAGTCTTCTGATCTTGACTGGATGCCCCAGCCGGATACTCTTTGTTCTTCAGGAAGTTAAGGATATCGAAATACCACGGTTTGTCATCGGATGCCTCATCAATAGCAAATACGAAGGCTGGTCTGTCAAGCCGAGAGATAATGATTCGGGGAGCCTCGTTCCAGAAGTTGACTTTGTACATGGAAGACAAAGTGGCCAGGGCGTCAGACATCTGATTCTCTGCTCGCGGCACATGATGCAATTCAACTTTGTCGAAGAAAGGCAACAATCTCCTTGCATAATTCATATAATGTATCAAATTGGGCTGACGTGTCTCCAATTCTCCTTTGATCTGATTCAGAGCTGAGTCTCCGTATACGTCCAGATTCTTGATTCGCAAATCAATGGCTTCTTCAAGCCCCATTATACAAGCTTCGTATTCGGATTCATTATTGGTAACTGCAAAGGTCAATCGGGCAGTAAACGGGATGTGCGACCCGTGTGGCGTAGTGATGATTGCCCCTATTCCGCTACCGTAAGCATTCACAGCTCCGTCAAATATCATCTTCCATTTGGAACCCAAATCTGGTCCCTCGTCTGGCAACGACTCTTCACAATCTTTCATCTTTAGGTACATGATATCCTCGTCAGGAAAATCAAACCTCATTGATCGGTAATTTGCAATAGGCTGCTCCGCCAAGTACTCAGACAGTACACTCCCCTTTATGGCCTTCTGCGAGACATACTGGATGTCATATTCAGTCAAGACCATCTGCCAACGGGCAATTCTCCCTGACAGCGCCTGCTTTTCGAATACATATTTGATCGGATCCATCTTCGAGATGAGCATGGTTGTATGATTCAGCATGTATTGCCTCAAACGCTTGGCGGCCCAGGCTAGCGCGCAACAAGTTTTCTCCAGCATTGAGTATCGAGATTCACAATCTGTAAATTTCTTACTCAAGTAATAAATTGCATGCTCTTTTCTCCCTGTCTCGTCGTGTTGACCGAGAACACAACCCATGCTTCCCTCAAGCACTGTCAAATACATAATCAAGGGTCTCCCTGCCACTGGGGGTATCAAAATAGGAGGCTCATGCAAATACTGCTTTATTTTGTCGAACGCCTTTTGGCAATTTTCGTTCCACGTTACAGCTTGATCTTTTTTCAACAGTTTGAACAATGGTTCACACGTAGCCGTTAGGTGAGATATGAACCGGGCGATGTAGTTCAACCTCCCTAAAAACCCGCGCACCTCTTTCTCTGTTTTAGGCGTCGGCATTTCTTGGATCGCTTTTATTTTAGCAGGATCGACCTCTATTCCTCTTTCGCTTACGATAAACCCCAGCAGTTTACCCGATCTCACCCCGAAGGTGCATTTGTTAGGGTTCAGTCTCAGCCTGAACTTCCTAAGCCTTTTAAATAACTTCAGCAGATTCACGAGATGCTCCTCCTCCGTCTGGGATTTGGCAATCATATCGTCAACATAAACTTCAATCTCTTTATGCATCATATCATGAAAAAGAGTCGTCATCGCACGCTGATACGTTGCCCCAGCATTCTTCAAACCAAAGGGCATCACTCTGTAGCAAAATGTTCCCCAAGGCATTATGAAAGTAGTCTTCTCCATGTCCTCTGGCGCCATTTTAATCTGATTATAGCCTGAGAAGCCATCCATGAAGGAGAACACAGAGTATTGAGCAGTATTATTAACTAGCACGTCGATATGAGGAAGTGGAAAATCGTCCTTTGGGCTTGCTTTATTCAAGTCCCTATAATCCACGCACATCCGCACCTTGCCATCTTTCTTCGGCACTGGTACGATGTTAGCAACCCATGAGGGATATTTTGTCACAGCCAAAAAACCAGCATCCCACTGTTTTTGAACTTCCTCTTTGATCTTTACTGCCATGTCTGGTCTAGTACTGCGAAGCTTTTGTTTGACCGGTGGGCATTCTTCTTTCAATGGCAGACGGTGCACAACCATGTCTGTATCGAGCCCTGGCATATCTTCATATGACCAAGCGAATACATCACTATACTCTCGGAGCATTTCAACCAGTCTTCGCTTGATATCGCTCTGCAGTGCGGCTCCGATACGAATATTCTTCTCAACCCCTTCCGACCCCAAGTTGATAATTTCGATGACCTCTTCGTGAGGCAGAATGACACGCTCTTCTTGTTTCACCAACCAAGACAGTTCTTCCGGAACGTCGCTATCTTCGACAACCTCTTCTTCGTCCTGAAATACCGGGTGCTCAAAGTCGGGACGAGTCATAGGTGGTTCAAGGATGTTATCTGAAAATGTTATCCTGCAAAAGGAATGGTTAAATGCTTCAAAAAGCGTATAAAGCGAATAACCACGTTGCCATTTTATTGAAAAATACAAAACAAGAACAACAGAGATTACAATATTTGCACATGAGAAAACGCCTTTTATTTAATGATAAACACGCAATATTCATAACAGCACAGCCCTAAGCAAATCATGATGCACCGGGCAAGGCATCAGATTGTTCAACAATTAATAAAACAAAGCATTACTGTTTAAGAGTCACAGGAACAAGCTCCAGAGTGGACCAGTTGCACAATCCTTGTCCTGGCGTGCTTGGCTGAATCCAGGCATCCATATCGCAGTCGCTGTCTCCTTCGTCAGACTCCGAAGCAGCATTGATGGTCTCGTGACATACTCCACTGGCAGAGATGGTTATTGGCCCTCTGAAACGGGGTGCTCCCACAGCAGGTGCTGACGACGACGGTTGGTATCCCAGCCCGAACCGGTCCATCTTCACAGGGATATCCAGCACTTTGCCCCAGCCCTTTGCTTCTCCTGCCTCCACCAGAGCTTGGGCTTCTTTATACGACGAGACGGCTATCTCCGACACTCTGCTCGGCCCGGGACCTTTGTCCTTGATACGCAACCCTTCAAATGCCTGGCAGGGTGTTTCGTGGATCTCTCCATCGACCTCCACATATTTAAATGATGATAGATGGTTGACCAGGATGTCTTCTTCTCCGCATACGGTGACCACGCTATCTCCGACCATATATTTCAACTTCTGATGCAGGGTAGACGTGACTGCCCCAGCCCCATGAATCCAGGGTCTTCCGAGCAAGCAGCTATACGCGGGCTGTATATCCATGATATAAAATTCCGTTGCAAACACCTCCGGCCCTACCTGTAGAGGCAATGTTATTGATCCAAAGACTGTTCTCCGCGTGCCATCAAACGCCCTGACTACCAGTTCACTGGGCGTGCACAGGATTCCTCTGACATCTAGCTTCATCATCGCTTTCTTGGGCAGCACATTTAAGGATGAGCCGGTGTCGACCAGTACATGCGACATTACTGATCCTCTACACTCAACAGATATGTGCAGCGCCATATTATGATCCCTCCCCTTCGGGGTCAAATCGAAGTCGGTAAAGCCCAAGCTGTGGCCTGCATTCACATGTGCCAACACTCCTTCCAGCTGATTCACGGAGACGTCTAGGGGTACGAAGGAAGTATCCAGGACTTTCAACAAAGCATTTCTGCGAGCTTCAGAACATAAGAGCAACGACAAGATGGATATTTTTGACGGTGTCTGCTGCAGATGCTCCACAATCTTATAATCACTTTTTCGAATCAAGCGCATGAACTCTTCTACGTCTTTCGATGCCGATGCTTTGTCGCTTGCTTGCACGGGGACATTCTCAACCATCTTTCCCTTCCCCTTTGCCAGTCTTTCGGCCTCCACCTCAGGCGATATGAAGATCCTACCACTCCTTGTCATGCCTCCTGAACCGACCACATTCTCTAAAGTCTCGGATGGTTGCTTATTAACATCAATCTTTATTCCATCACAATACACTTCCAACCCATATGACCATGGGACTGCTTTTATGCTCTCGTACGGGATCGGTTCGGCCTTAGTTATGGTGATCGGAGGTCGCTGAGCCGGTGATGTTATAGTGATTGTCTTTCGAGGAATCGTTACAGTGGCCACATCACTCTGATTATCTGCTATTGCCCCCGCGGGCTCTTCGATTGCTGCTCGGTCAAACTGCAATGTGCCGTCATCAATTAAAGCCTGAATGCCTTTCTTCAAATCATCACACCCCCCAACCAGGGTCCAGCATTCTAAGCAATACTCGTCACATCCTGGATAAACACCCCCTTGCAACAATCTGCTTTTTATCTCTCTCAGCGGCGTCTTTAAATCATCGACATTCATAATCAGATTCAACCCTTCCTCAGTCAGAATGGCGTTTGCCCCATGATTAGGCATGGGTTTCTGCATTATATTCGGACCTGCCGTTCCGAAATTGATAGCTTTATTGTCCAAAAGATCCTGCACAACGTGCTTAAAAGCATGGCAACCCTCTACATCGTGGCCCGGAGCCCCAGAATGAAACTCGCAGTGCCTGCTTGCATCATAACCATACGGAGGAGTTCCCGTTATTGGTGCCAGAGTTCTCTTCTCTACCAGGTTCAAACCCAACAATGTCTGCAACAAATCTGCGTAGGTTGAGGGAGGCTTCTCAAACACTCTTCTTGGTTTACCACCCTGGAATCTTCGCTGAGCCTGCTGTGACCCCTGCGGTGGCTGCTGCTGCTGCTGTTGTTGTTGTTGCACTGGCTGCTGCTGAAACGGTTGTTGTTGATATGGAATAGTAACACTCGCCACCTGCTGCGGCTGATGATATTGGTTCCTACCTCTGCCTCGGCCTCGGCCTCCAAACATTGTGCTTGCCTCGCCCTGACGGCGCCCCCTAAAAGCCTTTCTGTTACTGCCAGATGCAGTTGGTTCCTCCCATGCCCCTTCTCCGAAGCGATCCTCCAACTTCCGCTTCTGAGACACGGCTTCGTCCCTGCCTTTGATGGCCTTGTTCAGTGCATTCTGGAGACTATACCGGGTCATCACTTCTTCTTCACACTCCTTGATGCTAGACTTCAACTGCTCTTCGAGATTGGAAATTTGCTGCTTCAACTTATCCTCCCTCTTCTTATTGTTGGTCAGTGTAGTATTCCAAGTCTTATTGCAAGAAGAGATCTCTCGGTGTGCTGCGTCGAGTGCCTTCTTTTTGGATTCCAGCATGTCATGGGAGCTTCTGAACTCTTGACCCAGACGTTCGCGCTTCTTCCTCTCTTCAGTCAACTCAGCCCCTAGTCTGTTTACTAGCTCGATCTGCTGTTGGAAAGCATGCACGGCCTTGTTTTTCTCACGGCGTACCTGGGCTAGCTCCTGCTCTAACCCTTCGTTGATCTTCATCAAGGCTTCTTTTTCTTTCACCACTTGCTCGTAGGCCTCCCTAGAAAAAGTAGTTGGCTCTGCTACCGGAATGGGAACAAGGACTGGTGCATCTGGAAATGGCATCCGCAACTGACTTGCTCTCTCCTGGATCCAAACTCTGTAAGGTGCATAGGCCTGACAGTCATTCTTCCCTAACAGCGGCTTCCCTCTTCGGTTAATACACGTCTAGGCATGCTGCAGCTTGGCTAATAACTCCCCCTTCAAATCTCTGGTGAAGTATAGAGATTCCTGTACTTCCTCCTCTTTGGGTGGGTTCTTCAGCGCATATCCGAATTGGCGAATGAACAGAGAAGGGTTGTAATTGATACACCCCTTCCTTCCTATCAACGGAACATTAGGGTACCCAGAACAACTGAATATAAGCTCAGCCCCTAGCAGGTCTCGATCAAACCACTCGACGTCTTCGGAAGATAACCTCATCAGGCGCTCCGGCCAGCCAACTGGGACTGTAGTCTCTATGACAGATCTTCTCTTAGGAAGGTGGCTCTCAAACCACATACCCAGCAATGGTACACAGAAATGAACATTCTTTCCTCTTCCCTTCTCGTTCTTGTAATGCAGTGAGTGGTAGAAATCTCCGAGCAAGGTAGGTACAGGACTACCCGCGGCAAACAAGTAGAAGGCGTCGAAGTCCACAAAATCCGGTACATTGGGAAACAATACTATGCCGTAAATGCACAGAGCCAGCACAGCATTGAAGGCAATCTAGCACCCGCTCTTAGCGTATTCCTAGGCTTTACCAATCAAGAACTGGAGCGAGAAGCCTGGAACTCCACGGGAAACAGTAGTCAACAGTTCAGAAGCATCCATATGCAAAGCTTTTGCCAAGTCCTCCGGCTTGGGTTTAGCGCCAGAATGAATGAATGGAACCTTGTTCTGCACTGGTAGCTCAGTAAATTCAACGTACTCTTCAATGGTAGGCCCCAGAATAAAATCAGCAAACGTAAAACATCTCAATGCGGGATCATAGAATTGCATCAAGGCATACAACCCATCTAGCTCCTTCTCCGTGGGTTTGCGCACCAATCTCAATAGTCTTCCATAGCTCATTCTGAAGCTCCTACGAACATCCTCATCAGCCAGAGAGATCAACCCAAGCAGGGGAACAATATCAGGAGTAGGCAATTTGTAAGCAACTGTCCTCCTTAAGCTGGCCATGACCAATCACTCAGAAATCCGGACACTAGAACTAGGGAAATGCAAATGCACCTGCAGCACAGACACACGTTAGTGGGATGCAATGATGATGAGTATTGTTGCGGTGGAAATAGGATCACAAACTATTAATGAGTTTTAATCGCAATTCAATTCACAACCGCTCTTTGATTTATCCGAAGGAAAAGGTCAAAAGAGGGAAAACCTATTTTGCATCGTAAACACAATGCGGGGAAAGATCTAGGGTTCGGGGGTTGGTTAAATTTAGGGAAGGTATTAGCACCCTAAACTTCTGTAGTACTCTACAGGAACCTTTTGTTCAAATGTTTACTATTTTGCTTTATTTATTTACTTAAGGTATATGTACAAAGGATTAAAAGTGAGAAAAGAGACCTAAGGGGTTAATTCTAAGTTTACTCGGCAAGACATCGCATCTTGTGCCTACATATCCTTACGGGAATGGAATCAGAGTAACTGTAGTTCCCCTCAAAAGGGAGGTTAGAGACTTCTTGACTGTGGTCAAGGTCTCAAGGGGAATAAACGCATCTTAAGGACACGCTTACATGGAGTGTAGAAACTCCAAATCTCTATGTTGAATTGTTAAGTTGTAATTAGGGTTAAATTAGGGATTCCACGGCGGGAAACCCTAAACTGAGCGCGGCGGCTCTTTGACCTAATGCTAGGGGTAAAATTGTAATTTTGCCTGCGGCGAGGCATTTGTGAAAATTAGGGTTTGTAGTTTGTAGTTTTGAGGATTTGAAATTGAATGTGTGAAGTTTTACGGACTATTGGCGCGACGGCCAAACAGTTAGACCTAACCTTCAGATGTGTGCAATGTGACAGAAATAATGGTAAACGCGTGAGATAATTGAATCATGCAAACAGAGAGATAATGTCATAATTTAAACCATGCAAGCAGAAATTTAAAGGCAGAATTTAAAGAGCGATTGTTAAGTTCGCGAGGTTACATGAGAGGAGCAGATACAATATGATAATGAAATTTGAATTGAACAATAATAAAATAAAATAAATAACGGTTCTAGTTATTATTTAAAAAAAAAAGATTTTAGTTATTATTTTAAATTTATCAAAAAAAAAGTTTTTCTTAAAAATAATAGGTTTTCATATTAATTTGGAAAAGATGTTAATGTTATTTATTTTAAAAAACAGATTTTTATATTATAACAAGTTTTAATAAATTAATGATAACAATAATAATAATAATGGTAATAATAATGAAAATAATGATAATAATAATAAATAATGATAATAATAATACTAATAATAATAATAATAAAGCAATAATGAATTTTAAATGTGTCAAATAACCCAACAATGTTGCTAACGCAGAAATGCGCTCATCGCAACCAGATCTAAATCGGACGAAACAAAATTTATCGCAAAGAAAAAGAAATTAAGCAAAAAATAGTATTATTGCTCACACAAAAATGCGATCATCGCAACCAGATCGAACTAACACAAATGTCACGCGTCATGCACACAAATGTGCAAACATCGTATCGACATAATTCGATCAAAAATTAATCTTATATATATAAACTCTAACAATTTAAAAATTATATATATAAACGTAACAGTAATAGATAAAGAAAAAGAAATAACGGTAATAGATGAAGAAAAAGAAATAACGGTAAAAGATGAAGAAAAAGAAACAACAGTAATAGATGAAGGAAAAGAAATAACGGTAAACGATGAAGAAAAAGAAACAATAGTAATGGATGAAGAAGAAAACTAAATAACGGCATACGACACTCACTCCTCTTAGGTTTTTTTCATTCTCCCCCCTTTTTCCAACAAGGCAACACATGTATATATAGGGAACAAATTAGGGTTAACACCAAATTGTCAATAATGTCCCTAAAGCCCATTTTAAAGCCCAAACTAAATAATTAGTTAAGAAAAAATAAAATTTAAATAATTTAAAATAATTAAAATAAACTTAAAATAAAAACTAATAATCCTATTGATTCCTAAAATCAAAAATATTATAAAAAGAACAAAATTTTTTTCAATATTTTTTATTTTATGATTTTTTGGATATTTTTATGAATAATTTAGAAAAAAGTGAAAAAAATAATATTTTAAAAAATGATTTAATTAAAATACGAAAATAATAATTAAATAATAATAAAAAACTATTTTTGTTATTTTTTTAATGAAAGATAGAAAAATTTAGAGTAAAAATAATAAAAAACAAAAAAGTTTCAAAGGTGAGATTCGAACTCTCAACCTCTCACACTCATAACTCCTTACACATGTCCTCCTGCCAATTGTGCCATTTTTACTTTTAAGAAAAAAAATGCATGCCATATGATATTTACCTGCAAAAAGTCAAACGACTACACAAATTTGTTAGTAATTGATTAAATGCAATAAAAATGCAATGAAATGCGACGACAAATCTTAGGGCAAAATTTGGGGTATTACAGTTGCCCCTATTTAAATAACTTCACCGGGTGATTCGAGTGGCGGAGACTCGAGGAATCATGGTGGAGGGATTTAAATATAGATAACCGAAAATTTTGCCCTTATATGTGGCGATATGCAATGTTATGGACCAAACAAGACTAATGCAGACAATGCCATGAATATGATATGATGTGTATGCTGGAATGATGAGTGCGAAAATGCTGACGAATACGACGACACAGGGACAGACGCTACGAGAAGAACACACTGGGAAAAACGACGCGCTGGGACACAGTACAACACTGGGGAATTCTAAAATGATGGTCAGCTGGTGCGAACACGACCAATTGTCATTTTAGAACGGGAACGGGATTCTCAAATGGAGATGGTACCTATGAGACGGCCTCCACTGGGGAATCTAAAAAAACTGGATCATGTACGACTGCAAGATCGATTACAGAATGCTGGAGCATTGAGCAAAGAATAACATCCAAGCTTCTGTAAACTATCTCTCGTGACAGGATCAAACGGGCCTTTCGGAACTCCGTAGCAAATATACAGGGTAAGAAACCGACTGTATGCCAAATAAATGGACTTAAAGTGGTTAGAACATGATCCTAAATGGTGATGGCGCTTATGCGATGGCCTCCACTTGGGAATGTCTAACAATGAGACTGGATCTACACGACTGCAAGATTGATTATAGAACGCTGGAGCATTGAGCAAAGAATAACATCCAAGCTTCTATAAACTATCCTTCGTGATGGGATCGAATGGACTTTTCAGAAATCCATATCATATATACAGGGTAAAGACCGGCTGTATGCCAAAATAAATGGACTTTGATGGGAAATGCCCTGATAAGCTTCTCGAGGGAGAACTGTCACTTATCGTTGGAAGGGACTTACATGCCAAAATGGATAAGCACTCAAATAAAGAGGCTGCTGCTTATCTGATATATAAATCTTCTCATATTTAAGGTCGGCGCCTGGAATATGATTCTGATAAAGGATAAATGAAATTCTTCATACTTCAAGATCGTGCTCTCCTGAATATGAAAAGGGTAAACTGAACTTCCTCATACTTCAAGATCGTGCTCTCCTGAATATGAAAAGGGTAAACTGAACTTCCTCATACTTCAAGATCGTGCTCTCCTGAATATGATTCCGCTCCTTCTTTTACTAAAGGGTAAATGAACATCCTCATAGTTCAAGATCGTGCTCTCCTGAATATGATTCCGCTCAAACCTCCCCGTACTTCAAGATCGTGCTCTCCTGAATACGATTTGGTTTCTTCTTTTACTAAAGGGTAAATGAACTTCTTCATAATTCAAGATCGTGCTCTCATGAATATGATTCCGCTCCTTCTTTTACTAAAGGGTAAATGAACTTCCTCGTAATTCAAGATCGTGCTCTCCTGAATATGATTCCGCTCAAACCTCCCCGTACTTCAAGATCGTGCTCTCCTGAATACGATTTGGTTCAAAACCTCCCTATACTTCAAGACGACAGGGAAAATGGAAGCCCAACTGCTCAATGGAGATGGCCATTTGCTGCGAGTCATAACGAAGATAGGATCGGCTTCTTAGGTGAGAAACGTCGTATATTGATGTTGTAAGATGTAGGATTGTTTTCCAGGCGTGAACTGGCATGTATCTGTAAAGGATCGTAGTTGAAAGATAGTGCAAAATAAATGCACGTCCGGGTACAGTGATAACCTTCTCGGGCGAGAACAGTCGCGTATCCATCATGGTATGGTGAAAATCTTTAGATGGTGCAAAATAAATGCACGTCCGGTTGGGCTCGACGACCGACAAGACTGAGATTCAATCTAGGATCGAGCTAGAAAGAAAAAAATGGCAATCAAGACTCCATCGAGGGAATGAACTCGAAGGGTAAATATCTTATCCTGGCGAGGAAAGATAGCTGAAGTAACCGTCGTCCACGAGGATCGAACTCTGTGGGGAAACTGGAAACACATATGTATCTTATGCTTAGGGCTGACAATCTATTTGGAGAAAATGGACAAACCCCAGTTACTCGGCGGTAACAGCCAATGATGGAGACACAATGAACCTGTGCATGTTAACGCGTATGTTAATGAATATGTTAATATGAATGTATGTTAATGTCTATGTAGTTAAATATGCAAGATGTTATGAAATGAGTATGCCATGAGTATGCAATGAGTATGTAATGAATATGTAATGAATATGTAATGAATATGTAATGAGTATGTAATGAATATGTAATGAGTATGTAATGAATATGTAATGAAATAGGCATGTGATGCTTATGCCCCTGCGTATGCTGACGAAACAGACTAGAGACAGGACGAGAGACGAAATAAACATCTCGACGGAGATACCCTGTGTTCTCTGCAACCAATACGTCAATCATGGGTAAGAAAGATCAATGGTAGAACCAAATCTAGTTTTAAAGTTCTGAATTCTCTGGGGAGAAGGTAATCTGCTTGGGTGCACAGTATCATGTCTTCACATGGGGAGAAGAGAACCTGAGGGATACTTTCGAGTTACCCAAGAAAAAGTTGTCAGCTTATAGTCTCTCTGGGGACTGTGATGAGGCAATAGTTTAGGTGCCTGTTGCAACACTGAAATTTACTGGAGAATGAAGGCCGCCGTGAGTAAAATCCCTCGGGTGCATGAAGAAAAGTTGTGAAACCACATGGCCTTGATCTTGAAGGACCTTATAGTAGTCGCCATTTGTTTCTTCAAAAAACACGGTGCCCCAGGATATTTGCGTTGTGAGGTATGGTCATCTCAAGAGGATTTTATAGAGAACACGGAGTCTGGTTGCCCCACTGTTTTCAAACTCTTTGAGAGATTTGTCAGGTCTCGACGTAACTGGCACAAATTAATCGTGTCACGATGAAGTCTTTGAGAGACAGCTCTTCAAGAATGTCAGACTCGCGTTGGTAAGCGAACTGGGAAACTGTCTGCCCCTGTTTAGCAGGATCTTCAAGTTCCACGGGTTATGTCCATATGTAAATCTCTAAGATATCAAGCAAAGTCGTCATGCCTGAAACGCCTATCCTGAGCTTGTCAATGCACACATATATTTGTCTTTGAATTTTTGTTTTGAAAAAGATATCGCAATAACTTGTGACCGAAATCACTAGTCGGGATATAAGTTTTAATTATAATGCCAACATGAATTTTTTTGAGCATAGCTTGTAGGAGTCAGGAAACGTGATCTTGTCGAGTATGCTTTCAACCGAAGTCCTACTTCAATTAGGTCTTTTAAAGGTTGTATTGTGGCATTGGTTCACGGTTTAAGAAACAAAAGGATAAAGGCTCAAAGTTATATTTGTACCCACCCCTTCTTCGTGATGTTCTCCAATCCTAATTCAGTTAATCGGATACGAACGCTCATATCTCAAGCGGATTTGCTATGGTCGAGAACTTATCAAGGCTTTGGACATGGCAGTCACTCACCTATTTCTTTTGGCGTTTCTATCACACGACCTTGTTCTTTAATAGGGATTATAAAAAACTACTGGTTTGGTGTTCTTATTCCCTAACTTTTGCCTGGACAACGTCTATTGATTTGACTTTGGAGTCCAGCGGGATGCCCCAGTTTTGCCTAAGTCTCCTTCATAGGTTTTGACTTAGCGGGCTTTTATTATTTTTTTTGAATATTCTTTTATGCACAAGTCGTGTAAATCTTTTGAAAGGCTCGTGACTGCCCCACTCCTTAGGTAACCGAGGGATAGTCATTGTATTGGACTTCTTAAGATGCTAAGGATAAATTCTCGAAGGTTTGCTCTTCCTTTTTAAGAGTCTAAGCGCTCGATCGGTTTAACTGAAACCTACCCTGCCCCAGGTTAGGATGAAGGTTCTTAAAAAGAAAGAAAAACTCCTACTTCAAGGCTCAAAGTGTTGACTAGGGATTAACATCCTTATATCTCCAGTGTTTGGGATTTGAAACAATGCCTTACATCATCAGCGGGTTTCAATCGAAAGCATACGACAAGAAATCTGCCGTTTTGGGTTCGTCATCCTCCCCCCAATTCTCCATCAGCACAAGAGATCGGGTAAAGTTGGCATTATAATTTATGAAAACGTTTTTGAATGAGTGAAACGAATGGACTTATTCAAGACAAACATATGCGTTGCGTTAATCAAAGATAAACAAGTTCGTACATGCTAAATATGCTTAACCAAAGAGAAATACATATAAATAAACAAATGAACTCTCGGGAAAATCCTTCTAAATGGTTTATGAAATTCAAAAGCAACAGTTTCCTTGGGCGGAGCCTCAATGGAAAGGTCGTCTGGTTTATGATCACTGTGAGTCGTCATGGCTTGCCCCAGTTACGCTGGTCACATCTTCAACAGTTTTCAGTCGTTGCTTCAAAATAACTTTCCCGGATTCTTTGTTGATCCCGGTCATATCATCTTGAGGGTTACTGAAATGAAGCGAGCTATGCCTTTGAATAATTACTGGATTCGGCTGATTCGCTGAGGTAACAACATGCTTTGCAGAATTTAAGTTTGACAAGTGAGGGACCCCGAGAGGAGTCTCGATCTTCAGCTGAGCATTGCTAAAAGACAACTTCTTCGTTTCTAGCAAATTTCTGACAACTTTCTTAAGAGCATAGCAATTCTCTAGATCATGGTCGGGCGCACCCTCATGAAATAAACAATGAGCGGCAGCGTTGTAACCTGCAGGTAACGGATTAGGCGGAGGACCCAAAGCACGCGTGGTAATCAGACCCTGTTGTACCAAATGGGGGTATAATTCAGTGAAAGCCATCGGAATTGGAGGACAAGGCTTATACTGACTCTTACGGGGATAAGGAACCTGATCCTGTGATTGCTGGTGAACAGGAGCGTTGGGCACTCGTTAACTGTTGACAGGAACTTGCACGGGCGGATGACCGAAAGGTTGTTGATGAATCGGTGCTTGATATACCGGAGCTGACGGCACAGGCTGGTATGTAGGAAACTTCTGATCGTAAGAAGGAGCTACAGTAACTACATAGGGTTGTTGGACATATGGAAGCGGATAACCTTGAACATAACTCTGCTGATGTTGCCAAGGTTGAGGTGTAGCTGTTTTGCGGTTCCTCGAACGTGCAGGTCCTTTACCATGGTCGGAGTTAGGAGTTTTGCACTTTGGAGGGGTAGCTTGTCGAACTGGTTGAGCACTGGGAGGCACCGAACCGGATTGAAGACCGTGAGGAGGTACATTCTCGACAGTAACAGCTGGTTGAGATCCCATAACGGTATTAGTAGTCTCAGAAACAACAGTAGACTGAGCATCCACCTTCACACTAAGAGCTCGTAGCATCTCCAAAATCTGCCCTACACTTCCTCGAAGATCTTCGAGTTCATGGCTGACACGGTTGATCTCTTGCTTTTGATCTTCCATCCTTTTGAAGGGTCGTATTGATGCAGAGAACTTAGGGTGACAAAACTGGAAGGTGAGAGAACCGAGTATGAGAAACCGGGAGACACATGCAATGCAAAAGTATGATGCTAAAATGTGAATGCAAATGAAGATTTCATGGAATTCAAATATTTACGAATATTGCGGAATACCAAGGAAACTTTTAATTCATTGAAGACAAATTACAAATAATATTCTTGCAACCAAAATAGCTAAATAAAAGCCTAGAAAGTCCTAGAGAAGCATCTTCCACAACTTCAGTGAGCAGACGGAGAGTCGGAGGAAAATAAATATTCGTATAGCCTTCTCTTCTTGTAGGATTGTATCTCATCATTCTTCGACTGAATCTGCTTTTGAAGTTCTTCGTACTCGCTGACCATCACATGGTATTTGTTCTTCCATGATTCTGTTTCGCGTTGTGATCTCTTCAAAGTGATCTTCAAAGTCTCAGCTTCAGTCATGAAATACTGGACAGGTTCTTCTCTTTGAGGTAAAGGATCTTGGCGAGAGTAAGGCATCTTCAACTCAATAGCTCTTCCTCGGACCCATTGAAGGTATGGTTCCATGGACACACAATTAGGTCTTCCCAAATTTTCTTTGTCCTTCTTATGCAGATGATTCCAAGAAGATAGAATCTGATCTTGAAGCTTTTTGTCGTCTTTGAAAAAGATTTTCTCCACATGAATACCTTTAGGCGGTTCCTTCAAGGGGTATCCCAACTGTCGGTGAGCTAGGACTGGATTGTAGCTGATTCCTCCATTGAAACTGAGCAAAGGCACATTGTTGAAGTTTCCGCAACTATCAATGATCGATATCCCATCGTACATGCGATTATACCAATCAATATCAGAGTGAGTTAAAGCCATGACTTTTTGCGACCAACGTTCTTGATTAGATCTCCAGAACGGACCGGACTTGGGTAAGTGAGAAATAAACCACTTGTATAGTAATGGCACACAACATGTAATCATTCCTCCACCATGAAAGTTTCGAAGATGTATTGAATGATAAGTATTACCCAATAGCGTTGGAATTGGATTTCTCCTCATGAAGGTCTTGATTGCATTAAGGTCCACAAACCCCTCAAAACTAGGAAAAAGAAGCAACCCATAAATAAGCAAAGCAAATATTGTCTCAAAGGCAAACATGTCTTTATGATCGGCATAAAATTGGGCCTTCTTAATTAGGAAGTCCCTGAGAAAAGCGGAGGTCCCCCCTTTAGTGATCATATTGTTTTTGACATCGGATATCTTCAGACAAATGGCTTTAGCAATATCTCGTTCTTTAGGGTCTTCCTCCAAGAAAGGGAATGGAGACTTATCCAAGATAGGTAATCCCACCAACTGAGAGTACTCTTCTAAGGTAGGTAAAAGCTGATAATCTGGAAAGGTGAAGCAGTGATAATCTGGATCATAAAACTGTAGCAAAGTCGCAAGAAGTCCTTCGTTTACTTGAATCTTCAACAAAGACAATAGCCTTCCATATCTGTTTTGGAACTTTTCTTGATCTTGAACCAAATCTCTTAGCTTCTCTAGGACTTCCAAATTAAAACCCTTAAAAGTAAAATTCAAAGTATGCTTCCTAGAGTGATCCATGGTATCCTGCAATGTTCATAAATAGAGTCTGAATTCCATGAAGTCTTAATGCGATGTTTTATGAATGCAATGCATGAAAACACACAAAGTCCTAGGTTAAAGGTATGTGAGCGGAGTTAAGGTCTACCCATCCCTGAAAAGGAGTGTACTATAGGTTAGTTGTACCTGCAGAACAAGGTTCTAAAAAGTGCCCAAAGTCATCAGCCCATCTTTCGGATACTATCGACCTTCCGATTGACTCGGGGGTTAATAATATTCTCAAGAGAACCTCTTTTGAGTGTAGTATCGCGTAGCAACCGTTGTAGGATTACTCCCACATAGTTCCCGCACTACGTCCTAAATAAGGCCAAGGTGGTGTTAAGGTACTACGGTCCTCAATATCACAGACTCCAATCGACCATGGAAAAAGTTTTCACGATTACTCGTTCAACCGAACCATTTTCGAAAAGGTCTCAACTGAGCGGTGATTCTCGAATCAGCTTGGTCGGGATTCAACTCCCTATAAGCCTCATCGAATATATCCCCATCCTATAATAATGTCACTAGTCCGGGCGTAAGACTTATCTCACAACACAAGGAACCATCCCAAAATCAGAGTACAATATATACATGTAAATGAATAGTAAAGCAAATAGTAATAAACATGAACAAATTAGGGGTAACCCTCAAAAGTTTAGATTCCCCAGTGAAGTCGCCATTTTCTGTTGCGGTGGAAATAGGATCACAAACTATTAATGATTTTGAATCGCAATTCAATTCACAACCGCTCTTTGATTTATCCGAAGGAAAAGGTCAAAAGAGGGAAAACCTATTTTGCATCGTAAACACAATGCGGGGAAAGATCTAGGGTTCGGGGGTTGGTTAAATTTAGGGAAGGTATTAGCACCCTAAACTTCTGTAGTACTCTACAGGAACCTTTTGTTCAAATGTTTACTATTTTTCTTTATTTATTTACTTAAGGTATATGTACAAAGGATTAAAAGTGAGAAAAGAGACCTAAGGGGTTAATTCTAAGTTTACTCGGCAAGACATCGCATCTTGTGCCTACATATCCTTACGGGAATGGAATCAGAGTAACTGTAGTTCCCCTCAAAAGGGAGGTTAGAGACTTCTTGACTGTGGTCAAGGTCTCAAGGGGAATAAACGCATCTTAAGGACACGCTTACATGGAGTGTAGAAACTCCAAATCTCTATGTTGAATTGTTAAGTTGTAATTAGGGTTAAATTAGGGATTCCACGGCGGGAAACCCTAAACTGAGCGCGGCGGCTCTTTGACCTAATGCTAGGGGTAAAATTGTAATTTTGCCTGCGGCGAGGCATTTGTGAAAATTAGGGTTTGTAGTTTGTAGTTTTGAGGATTTGAAATTGAATGTGTGAAGTTTTACGTACTATTGGCGCGACGGCCAAACAGTTAGACCTAACCTTCAGATGTGTGCAATGTGACAGAAATAATGGTAAACGCGTGAGATAATTGAATCATGCAAACAGAGAGATAATGTCATAATTTAAACCATGCAAGCAGAAATTTAAAGGCAGAATTTAAAGAGCGATTGTTAAGTTCGCGAGGTTACATGAGAGGAGCAGATACAATATGATAATGAAATTTGAATTGAACAATAATAAAATAAAATAAATAACGGTTCTAGTTATTATTTTAAAAAAAAAAGATTTTAGTTATTATTTTAAATTTATCAAAAAAAAAGTTTTTCTTAAAAATAATAGGTTTTCATATTAATTTGGAAAAGATGTTAATGTTATTTATTTTAAAAAACAGATTTTTATATTATAACAAGTTTTAATAAATTAATGATAACAATAATAATAATAATGGTAATAATAATGAAAATAATGATAATAATAATAATAAATAATGATAATAATAATACTAATAATAATAATAATAAAGCAATAATGAATTTTAAATGTGCCAAATAACCCAACAATGTTGCTAACGCAGAAATACGCTCATCGCAACCAGATCTAAATCGGACGAAACAAAATTTATCGCAAAGAAAAAGAAATTAAGCAAAAAATAGTATTATTGCTCACACAAAAATGCGATCATCGCAACCAGATCGAACTAACACAAATGTCACGCGTCATGCACACAAATGTGCAAACATCGTATCGACATAATTCGATCAAAAATTAATCTTATATATATAAACTCTAACAATTTAAAAATTATATATATAAACGTAACAGTAATAGATAAAGAAAAAGAAATAACGGTAATAGATGAAGAAAAAGAAATAACGGTAAAAGATGAAGAAAAAGAAACAACAGTAATAGATGAAGGAAAAGAAATAACGGTAAACGATGAAGAAAAAGAAACAATAGTAATGGATGAAGAAGAAAACTAAATAACGGCATACGACACTCACTCCTCTTAGGTTTTTTTCATTCTCCCCCCTTTTTCCAACAAGGCAACACATGTATATATAGGGAACAAATTAGGGTTAACACCAAATTGTCAATAATGTCCCTAAAGCCCATTTTAAAGCCCAAACTAAATAATTAGTTAAGAAAAAATAAAATTTAAATAATTTAAAATAATTAAAATAAACTTAAAATAAAAACTAATAATCCTATTGATTCCTAAAATCAAAAATATTATAAAAAGAACAAAATTTTTTTCAATATTTTTTATTTTATGATTTTTTGGATATTTTTATGAATAATTTAGAAAAAAGTGAAAAAAATAATATTTTAAAAAATGATTTAATTAAAATACGAAAATAATAATTAAATAATAATAAAAAACTATTTTTGTTATTTTTTTAATGAAAGATAGAAAAATTTAGAGTAAAAATAATAAAAAACAAAAAAGTGACAAAGGTGAGATTCGAACTCTCAACCTCTCACACTCATAACTCCTTACACATGTCCTCCTGCCAATTGTGCCATTTTTACTTTTTAGAAAAAAAATGCATGCCATATGATATTTACCTGCAAAAAGTCAAACGACTACACAAATTTGTTAGTAATTGATTAAATGCAATAAAAATGCAATGAAATGCGACGACAAATCTTAGGGCAAAATTTGGGGTATTACAAGTATGCAAACAAATGCAATGCAAGTGACATGCAACAGGGGCCAAATGCCGTAGCTGAATGGCCTGAATCATATCAAGAAGTCTCAGATAAACTCTCTAGAAGTTCTCAAACCCTGGTCTCAGATAGACCTAACACAAAGCTCCCCCATTGGTCTCTGACAGACCTCAAACAAAAACTCCCACTGGTCTCTGGTAGACCTCAAATCATATCTCGAACTGGTCTCTGACAGACCTCAGAACTCTCCAAATGGTCTCTGACAGACCTCCGAACTCTCTAACTGGTCTCTGACAGACCTCAGAACTCTCCATAAATACTCAAGATCTTTGATCAAGAAATAACCGGTGTCTGAAGGTCTAGTTACATGCATAACCCTAAACCCTCTCACAGGTGGATGTCCTAGTAACTGACAAAGGTATGGCATCCTATGCGGTCGTCGGCGTCACAGACTTTCAGGGTTGATGATACGATTCCCAGAAGGAGTGGCATCATCAAATCCTGAAGAGGCCTCACTTAGCCAACTTCCAAATGATCGGTCCCCAGAGTCGACAATTCAACTAACCAGCAACCCACGCCAACCAAAGGAAGGGGCAGGAGGCCAACCAGAGGAACCTCGTCTGAGTGTAGATTTCGCGGGACACCAAGGCAAGCAAATCAAGCGGGCGCCCACTAATCTCTACTCTAAGTCTAAGGTGCACTCAAGCCCAGGTCCGGCTTCTCACTCAATATCAGAACACCCATCACAACCCCCAAATACAGCAATAATGACAATAATAATATGCTGAAAGTAAAGGTCAGAAATATAAGCCCATACAAAATCTTCGACGGGAAAACAAGCGTTAGGATTGACTCTCTTAAGGGACGTTGGATCCCAAATGCATAAGAACTATCGCAGTCCTTAGCCGCCAGGGGACGTTAGATCCCCAGCAGAGTCGCCAGTTGTCGCTACTGCGAAAATCGGCGCCGGCTGAACAGAAGACTCACCACCGTGCATTATTTATCCCACGGGAGGGAAAGGAAACGCTCAGAGTAAACCTCGCACAACACGGGAAAGGTATGGTCATCGCAACCAAAACCTGGATTCGGGAGTCGGTTACGCAAGGGGAAGGTATTAGCACCCCTCACGTCCGTCGTACTCGACGGGATCCACGCTTGTTTTCGGGTATGGATTGTTATTCTATCTAAACCAAGGGTTAAGGGTTAAAAGAAAATAAAATGACTCGGCAAGGTATCGCACTTTATGCCTACGTATTCCCGTCTGGAACGAGAAATCAGAGTCAACGTAGTTCGCCTACCTACGGGAAAGGAGGGGAAGGTTGCTCGCTAGGATATCGCATCCTATGCCTACGTACTTTCATACAGCATGAAAGATCAGAGCAAACGTAGTTCGGGCTACGCTCGACACAAGCTTGTCTTGATTGATTTTATTCCTTCTGAAAAAGGGTTTTCTGATTACTGGTCCAAGCGGACAAAAATGACGTTTTAATGAGTTCACATTCTTTTACGGAAGAAGTGTCTTTTATTGTGTTTGAAATCTTATTGTGTTTTTTCTGTTTGTTTTTTAGAAAGAAGAGACAGAACTCAAACCTACGGTTGAAAAAGGAATCAAACTAACCTAACATTATCATGCATGGGTTAAGACCTAATGTCTATCATGCTCCTCTCTTGCGCAGAGAGATACAGAGATCCTAAGGGAATAGACGGAAACAGAAACAATAGCAGATATATACAGTAAAGCAGGAAAATGCATGGATGCAACAATACAAGCGAGGCAAGGGAATCCCACTCAACCTCGAACCTAGGAAACAATAGGCAAAAGTGAACAGGATTCACTTTCAACTCAACAGGGTAAACAGCAAACAATACAGCCAGGGAAAACCAAACAATACATCAGAAATGAACAGCAAAAATAAACAGCCACAGCAGCTCTGCATCAACATCTGGCTTCAAGTCATCATCATCTGTCTTCAAGCTTCAGCAAGCATCAATCTCCATCTTCACAGCCTTCAAGCAAGGTATCTGATTATCAGTCTTCCATCTGCAATGGCTTTTCTTCCAGTCTCAAACCTCCAGGATGAGGGATCAATCACAAGAGTGAATTGGGTGTTAAGCAATTAGTTGACTACCAAGGGTGGCAAACAAACTGCTACTAACACATAAGATATTTTCTCTCAAGAGTTCTATCCCTTAGACAGTAGCACCAAGCCTTCCAAAGGAAGGGGGTGAGTGTCTTAGAGAGACTCTGCATCACAGAGAAGAATGGAGGCAGTCAATACCTTCCATGTTTGAGAATCAAGTTGCCTACTCTAGGGCTCTACCTAACTCCTAGATCCTACTAACTTCAACAGCTGCCAGCACAGAATCTCCTCATCAACTCTGGAAGTTGGACTTCAATCTCTGGATCTCCAATGGCCTTCATCATCACAAGTCTTTAGCTCTCCCAATCCCCAAGCAATCCCAATACCCATACAGACAAACAATAATCCCCAGAGAGGGCACACCACACCAGTCAAACAAATATAGTAGCATTCTAATAGCAGTAGGGGAATCCTAATATTTGCTAAGGGATCTGATAACTACCCATAGTCCCTATAGTCCCATATCCCAAACTTTCAGTCTCTAAATCCTAAGGGAAATTTCTCCTAAGTCATCACTTAAACCCTAATTTGTCCATGTTATTCACACTTAGACTAATCACCTAAAATTAATTTCTAAAATTGTGAATTAAATCCTATATACAAGATACATGTCTAACCTAGTCAACCTAAAAGGAAGGGATTAAAAATACTAAAGCATCTATTAGAACAAAAATCATCAAATTTAAGCATCAAACTAAACTTAACAAAATTCTATTTACAAGAAAAATGCATGTAAAATAATAAAACAAAATAAAATGTCAATTTTATTTTTCCATATTTTTCTAGACAGAATTATGGACCTATAGCAAAAAGAACCAATTAAAACAAGCCATTTTCCATTTTTTTATGATTTTTTAAAGGTGTAAAAATATTAAAGAAAATTAAAACACAAAATAAGAAATAAAAGGGGAGGGGGTCTGAATAGCAGCTTCGCCCAGTTGCAATCTCCATTGGGCCGTGAAACCAGGGGTGCGAATAACAATTACATTAAGCCCAGCGCGTTCAGAAAATGAAATGAAAAAATACCAGAAAAATGATTAAGTCCTCGGTGCAAATAGCAGCAATATCACGTGTAAACCATTGGGCCTATCCAAAGGGGGGTGGGGATAGAAACGTGAATCCAAGGCCCAGACGTTCATTAAGTGAAACGCATCGTTTCACTCTCATCCAAATTTCCCTCCGTTTCAACTTTGAATAACAGCCACAAGATGCGATGAAAAAGTCAAATAATTGTGATGATCGGACGGTCCACGGTCATCGTCCCCAAAGCAAACCCTAGAACTCAGAATTCTCTCATCCATGCATGAATCTTCAGGTCCATCGTTCTCCCTCAATATCCCATGAAATCACACACTTTAAAAACCAAACTCACTCCATTTCTTCCCCTCTACAAGACTATGCTCTTAATTTTACCTAATTCTCAACCTAAATTAAAACCCGATGATTGGAAGTTCTGGACACCATTGATTGCACCTGATATGCACCTCAATATTTCTTGCTCAAACTACCCTAGAATGATCTACAGGTTATGGTGAGTATCCTGAGCTATCTCACTAGTATCATCACACTCTAAATGGAGTGTTCTAGGTCATCAAAGAAAAACTGCCATGGATCAAACTTTCACTAATGGTCATAACAACTTGTATGCAGGTTCATCTTCCTAACCCTAACAATCCTACACCAATAATCTAACCTAATAACACCTAAACAGAGAGATAAAAGGAACTTCACCAACCTGCAATTCTTGATGAAACAGATGGGAAGGAGCTCGATTCAACCCTTGTAAGCTTTCACCAATGATCTTTGGGAGGTGCTAGGGTTTCTATTTGCAAAAGAAAGGGTGGAAGATGCTTGGATTCTTGCCTGCACTTCTGATATGGATTCTTGCAATGTGAAAGCTAGCTCTTCAATCCTCCATTGTTGGACCTCTGATCTTGTTTACAATCACTCACAAACTTCAATGGATGATGGATGAAGAAAAGAAATGATCAGAAATGGAAGATTATGATGATTCTCTCAATTTCTTACAATGGAAGCAACCTCTTAATTCTCTCTATTCTCCCCTTCAATGCACCAACCTCTTGCACAAATGACTTCACTTCATTATATAGATGATGACTAACAGCTTGAGAAGTTTCTAGAATGATCTTGGAGGATTCTAGAAAGTTGTGGAAATTCATGGAAATTCTCATTTGATGGTACTTTGAATTCTCATGATATCTCTCCTTTATCTCTTGACAGCCCCTTAACCATGAGTGAATATCTCCTTGCATGACAAATTGGAATGATAAGAGAGCTTACATGCCTTTATTTTTGCTTTATGTTGAACTTCTCATGTGTATCTTATTATGCAAGTAACAAAATAACAAAGCAAGTCCAAAAATTAACCCTTAACTCAAAAACGTGGCTGAACCAATGTCTTTAAAATGATGTTTGGAATCAATTTGGTATATTGGATGACCCATATTGGATTTGTAGATCTCTCAAACCAATTTTTCATTTCAACTTTTTCAACTTATATGCCTTTTTTAGGTCATTTTTCACCAACCTTGGTCAAGTCTCATTCCATGCATTTCCAAACTTCCATGGCTTCTTTTCTAGACTTAAAATGTCATTTTGAGCAACTTTGATGTTGTGAAGTTTTTCATTTGAAGCTTCCTTGTATGAGTTTTAGGCATAGGCTTGAAATGACCTGTAATTCTCAAATGACCAAAATACCCTTTGCTTGCCAAGACCATAAGTAGAGTTCCACAAATCATATGAAGGCATACCATACCATTATAGAAAGCTAAGACAATTAGGAACAACTCTTATGTTTACCAGAAATTCATTTGAAATCTCCTTGAGGGGTAAAAATTGCTTAGAACTCAAGTCACTTTCACAGACAAAATCTCAGACACCTTAGATGACCTGTAACTTGCAAGGACCATAACTTGAGTTATATAAATCTCCTTGATGTCTTCTACCACTAAAATTAAAGGTCTTGAGATCCTCTACAAGTTTCATGTTGGCCAAGGATCCATTTGAAGCTTGCATTTTGACTTATCTTGCTTGGACATTTGACCTAAACTAGGGGATTTTACACAGAAACCCTAATTTAGAAAATCCTCTTCTCCTTGATTTCTCTTGAATTCTTCTTGGCATATCACCATATCCTCTTCTACATGTCAAATGATGAACCCCACATCTCTCCAATAGACCTTAATGCCTTTTAATCAGTCAATTGACCTAGAGTTGACCTAGAGTTGACCCCAGATGAAACCCTAGTTGATTGTCTTCAACTGCAATTCTTGTGATCACACCAAGGACTTGTCTTCTTCTTCAAATGACTTTCTAAGTCTCCCATGATGTCCAGATACTCTCCATGCTCAGCCCACAGCTCACAATTTCTTTGTTGACCCTCAGCTACCCTCAGATAGGAGATGGATGCACTGCTTGATCCATTGACTTTCCAGCTTTCAAATTCTTTCTGATGACTTGAAAGGGATTGAATTAGAATAATAACCTCTTGATAGGCTTATAGAGATGAGAATAATTATTGGTCCCTGTTGGATGATTTGTTATGCTATGCTATGCAGATGATTAGACTATGTACATGAATCTATATGCAAATGCTAATGATATTGAAACATAAACCAAGTGAATAAGGTTGAGCAAATTTTGGGGTACAACAATAAGGAATGCAAGGTGTAATACTTCCAGATGGCAAAACATGGGAGGAAAATATACAACTTTATGAGCCCTCTGAATTTGCTTATTCAACTATCGAGCCAGATGTGACTACTGATGAACACACGTAAGATGTCTATCACAACAGCAAAAAACACCCGGCGAAAAAATAGAAGAGTCGCCACCGAACGTTATTTATCCCAAAGAGAGGGAAAGGAAACGATCGAAGAAAACTTGAAGAACAGGAGAAGACAAGGTCATCGCAACCAAATCTTGGGTTCGGGAGTCGGTTACGCAAGGGGATCCACGCAAGGGTATTATCACCCCTCACGTCCGTTGTACTCAACGGGATCTACGCTTTTTGTCTAATCAAATGGTGTGTTTATCTATAAGCTACTACTAAACATGAACGAGAACAAAAGAAAAAAGAAAGATACTCGATAGGACATTGTCGCCCTATGCCTACGTATTCCCTCGTGTAATGAGAAAGTGAGAGTCAACATAGTTCAGAAAACTACGGATGAAGGGGGGAAGGTTGCTCGCCAAGACATCACCGTCTTGTGCCTACGTATCCTCATCTAGTATGAGAAATCAGAGCAAACGTAGTTCGGGTAACGAAACCAAAGGTAGGTTAAGTGTTTTTTATGAGTGACATTAAACTCCCATTCAAGCAGTTAGGGACGACGCCTATTTGCGATAGAACGGAAAAGTAACTTACACTTTTCTGAAAATGAAATTTGAAATGCAAATCCCGAAGGATAAAAGGTTTGAGTTTTGTTTGTGATTTTTAGGGAAGTGAATTAGTTTTCTTTGTGATTCACGTTGCACTAAAAACTATGACATAGGAGGAAATGCGTCGTAAATCGCCCAAAGGGTACACATTAAAAACTCTAGACAAGTGAGGAGAAACTCCCAATCATCATTTCCCATCTACTTAAGGCTCGTAGCGTACAATATTCATCGTATTTATTAGATGAGTTATAATGGTTTTTAGATGAGAAGAGAGACGCACAAAAGGTCTAAGGGAAAACTCGGCCCTAACGTTGTCATGCAAAGTGGTCCTAAAGTTGGGATGCGAAAGGAGATTCTATCATAATGTTAGCATGCAAAAGATAGACCTAAGGTTGAGGTTAAAAGGGACAAACCTACTTGTTATCATGCATGGGTTAAACTCCTAATGTCTATTCTACTCCAAATTAAATTGGAAATTAAATTGGAATAAGAGTCCTAAGGGAACATGCAAAGGAAAAGCAAAAAATCAAGAAAGCAAGGCAAAAACAGCAGCTATAATAGCGCCTCCTGCATAAGACGCTAGTAAAATCCAACACACAAACAAGACAGCATATAACAACACATGTTTCGGCATAAAAATAGGTGTGAAAGGCCAGACAACAAGCAAGCAAGGCAAATACAACATGCAAGTTCAAAGCATGGACAACTATGGAAAATAGGGCAACAAGCATGCTTGAATTCAATTAAACAAATGAAAACAACAATCATGGATTGACATCATACAAGTATGAATATTCTTTAACAAACTATCATAAATGATCAATAACATTGCATCAATAAGAAGTGACAAGATCAAGTATGCATTTCAAACATGGATGATCAAACAATCAAACAAACATGCAACAAAGTGGAAACTGAAACAAATGCAATCATACATCACAATATTCAGCCGCATGCATTCAATGATAACCAATTAATCATGCCACGAGCAAGCAAAACAAATGATCACTCATCAATCAAACAACATGAATATGTTAAACATTTAAAACAGAAACCAAAAGTCGCGCGTCGAAGAATCGAGGTCAAACATTCAAGAATGATGAAACATGTCAAAAACAATCCACATAAATGCATCATATCAATCCATGAAGTTTACATGTGGAAAGAACACCAAACAAGCAAGAAAATGCAAGAAAATCACATTCTGGCTCAGTGCTAACCGGTTACTCGATATAGGGTAACCAGTTACTCTATTGAAAAAAAAAGATGAAAACATGAAATTTGCATTGAGTAACCGGTTACTCTATATAAGGTAACCTGTTACCACTGAACCAGAAGCAGAAAAACAGCTTTTAAAATCAGTTTTCAACATCCAACAACTTCTCCAATCATCCATATGAACATGATATCAATCAAGCACAAAATTATCATCAAGAAACAATGATCAAGCATCATGTAAACACAATCAAGCATTGAAATCACAAATCACAAAGATCCAAATCAACAAAATGAACCAAAAAGCATAAAAATCCATGGATCTACATTGTGATTATTCAAATAAGCTCAATACAGAATTAGATCTAGAATTGCCAACCTTCAAAGCGGAGATTTTCTTTGGTGAGTGTTGATTCACTTGAAATTAGTAGATCCAAGCAAGAAACCCAAAGATTCTTCAAGATACAAGATCTTCCTTATGGTAGAAATGAAGATCAAGCAAAAATGATCCAAAAAGCACTTCTAATCTAGCTTTCAAATTCAGATCCAAATCCAAATGAAAATTGAATGGTAAATTGAAGATAATAGAGATGAACGATGGAGGTTTAACTCTAGATTTCAATGATTTCAATGAAGAATCAAAGAACTCAAGTGAAAGAGCTTTAATGGAGGTTTTGGGAGTGAAAAAGTTGAGAGAAAATTCTGATATTGAGATGAAGAATGAGAGTGAATTCTGAAAATGAAGGTTAATTGTGCGAGGTTTGGAGCAAATTCACTTAAATAAGCTCTAGGTTTGGGATCAAAATATGGTTTGGAATGAGGATTAGCATTTGGAATGTAAATTAGGATTGGAATTATGAATGGAGTGTTTGAAATTTGGAGGGAAATGGTGAAAGTTGAAACAATTCTAGATCCTTCTAATTATGATCAAGTGAAATCAATGGTTGAGAATGATTGGAAATTGCACATGCTGAAAATTCAAACTCTTTGGCAAAATTCGCTTGAAGTAACCGATTACCCTATATAAGGTAACCGGTTACCACATTCAAAAATGCACACTTTTGGCGCCAAATGGAGGGAATCCTGCACAGTTGCCTATTGCCACCTGTTCTGAGCTCCGTTAATCCTTTGAAACTTGCTCTTGAATATCATAACTGTGAGAATGCCTGAGATAGTCTGTGTATTGTCTCCTAAGCTGAAAATTAACCTACTGAATAAAATAAAATCGACCGCTAGGTCGATGGGAAAAATAAATGTCTGAGCCTCTAATGCTTGCTGTTTAAACTCTTGCACTAAAAGGGAACCCTGAGCCACGAAAACACATTGATCCCATGTCTCGAGAACCAATGCTATGATATGAGGAATTATAAAATGCAGAGAAATAAAAGCCAGTAAATGTTAAAACGAAAGGGCAAATTTTGGGGTGCTACAGCTGCCCCTTTTTAATCGACATAGACCTGAAGGTATGAAAAGCAACCGCTTTCAAACATTCAAGGTAGAAGGTGATTGAATAAAAAAAACCCCAAAATTTGCAGTCTGTGGGGATGTATGCAATTGGAGCCCGGTCATACATCGTCAAAAGAATTTGATAGAAAGAAAACATACTAGAGAATCACATCCAGAGAAACACATAAGTGAATCCCAAACCACATTGTCAATAGGAATTGACAGAAAGAGAACCAAATCCAAAGATCAGATCAGTGAACTTCAGAACCACATCATCAATAGGAATTGACGGAAAGAAAACCATTAAGAGAAATACATCAGTGAATCCCAAAACCACATTGTCAATAGGAATTGACAGAAAGAAAACCACATCCAGAGAATCACATCAGTGATTCCCAAAACAACATCGTCAATAGGAATTGACTTTAAGAAAACCAAATCCAGGGAATCACATCAGTGAATCCTAAAACCACATCTTCAATAGGAACTTTCCGTAAAGAGAACCAAATTCAAAGAACCACCTCGTCAATAGGAATTGACGAAAAGAAAACAAATCCGGAGAAACACATCAATGAATCCCAAAATCACATCGTCAATAGGAATTGACGGAAAAAAACCAAATCCAAAGAACCACCTCGTCAATAGGAATTGACAGAAAGAAAAAAAATCCAAACATCACATCAGTGAACTTTAAAACCACATCGTCAATAGGAATTGACGAAAAGAAAACCAAATCCAAAGATCACATCGGTGAACCTTAAAACCACACCGTCAATAGGAATTGATGGAAATAAAACCAATCCAGAGAAAGACATCAGTGGATCCCAAAACCACATCGTCAGTAGGAATTTACGGAAAGAGAGCCAAATCCAAAGATCACATCAGTGAACTTCAAAACCACATCGTCAATAGGAATTAATGGAAAGAAAACCATATCCAAAGAACCACCTCTTCAATAGGAATTAACAGAAATAAAACCAAATCCAAAGATCACATCAGTGAACTTCAAAACCACCTCGTCAATAGGAATTGAAGGAAAGAAAACAAATCCGGAGAAACACATCAGTGAATCCCAAAACCACATCGTCAATAGGAATTGACAGAAAGAAAACCAAATCCATAGAATCACATCAGTGAAAGGGACTTGGCGACTTAACGGGGGAACACATCGTCAATAGGAATTGACGGAAAGAAAACCTGCTTGGGGATGTCATCATCAAAAGGCTAATGGACAAAGGAAGATTGAAGTATGATTTGAAACCTAAAATAAACTAAGCAGATGAGTTGACCGAAAAAGGCTGCTGGAGATACATCACTGTCTTGATTAAAGGGTGATCTGGGTTGCCACGAAAGGTACCAAAATTGGACTATGCTTCACATGCATATGTTTTAATTTTTCTATGGTGTAATGCTCTATACAAAATGGATATTCTACGCATTTGAGGAAGCAATTCAAAAATGCTTATGAGGATGCAAAAGGACCACTCCAACAAAATAAATATTGAAGAGACAAAGCCAACTCCGCCAGGGATGACAAACTGAACTGTCTTTGGGGTCATAACTCTGCTCGATATCCCAACCAAACTTCTATTCTGAAGGACAGTAGGAACAAAAGACGACTTCTGGGAAAAAATCACTGAGATTTAATGCTCTGTCCCCTCCATGGGGAAATATATCACCTTTGTTGGGGAAACACCAAGGACGATTAGGCCGTGACCTGCCGGGGAAACCAACCACTATTGGCGACTTCACTGGGATTGTAAATGAAATAAAACCTTCTCTCAGGCTTTCTCGACCTTTTTGTTTCTTCTGGGAGCCAATCTGTTGTTGATACCGATTAGGGAATTCATTTTGTTCAGGCACTTTCATCCTCAGATTTGGCCCGGGAACAGGTAATAGCTCTGGACGTGGAGATTCTGAAACCAAAGACTGTAAGATACACTCCTAACCCGATGCATCTTCAAGGGAGAAAACAGGAATATCTGCTTCTTTCACAGGAACTAGAATAAGACTACTTGTTACACTTATACCGCCCGACATGAACTCAAATACTTTTGAATCGATTAAGTCCTGAACTCTGTGCTTAAAGGCCTTGCATTTCTCTACATTATACCCTGGTGCCCCAGAATGGAAATCACAATGGGCACTTGCATCATAGCCTGGTGGAGGCTTACCAGTAAATGGAGCCATAGTTCAAAGTTCAACCAATTGAAGTTGAAGCAAACGTTGCAGCAATTATGCATAAGTAATAGGGATCTGATCAAAGATTCTGTCGGGCTGCTTCGACCTCTGTGCATACTTTTTAATCTTAGGATTGTCTTGGGAAATAAGAGGTAGCTGCTGACGAGAAAATTCTGGAACCTCAGGTTGTACAAAAGATCTTCGAGGCACATCATGCTTTGGGAAAGATCCCACAGGTAAGGGTTGCATAACCATTTCTGATGCGGCTTTAGGCATAAGATTGCCTTCCTTTTGTTAGAACACAAATTGGTTCTTAATAATACCTCTATGTTTTGATGATAACTATTATGAAATTTTGTATTTAAGATTTATATACTCTAAAATTTGCTTGAGAGTTTTTACTGCAGATAGTAAAGAAATTAACACTCCAGAAGCAAATCAGAATTGAACACAAGAAATTAGCTAGACTCTGAAGTGCCAGATGCATTAATTAGAAGACTCTGATTGCTGCCAACAGAAGATTCTAAGCGTAGCCTCCAAAAGATTCTGAAGCAGAAGCTCCAGAAGGATCTGAAGCAGAAGCTCCAGAAGGATCTGAAGCAGAAGACCCAGAAGGATCTGAAGCAAGTCAGAAGCATCTGAAGCAAAGAAGAATTATGTACGAAGAGCTTTTCAAAGCATAGTTTCTACAGAAGATTCTGAAAGTACTAAAGCTGCCAGTACTGATGTTCTGTCTCAAATATGCTCTGATATTAAACATGCTGAAAGCACACATGCTGCAGAAGACTCTGATTCAGCAAGACTCTGATCATCATTAGAAGACTCTGACCCAATTAGACTCTAATGAATTTGCTGAAAACTGAAGAAGAAATATTCAAAGATTATATCCGTTGGAGTAAATCAAACGTCTCTTTCCTTATTTATGCTAGACACAAGAACACAGACAAAAATGATTTTTCTGTGCTTTCTTCTTCTAGGAAAGGTCACTTGATGTGAAGACAAAAAGGCTCAGACCTTTTGGACACTCTTCTTAGTGCAGCTCACCTTGGATCAGCTGCCTATAAAAGCAAGACTCCACCAAATTCTTCAGTTGACGTTTTGTATTGAAAAGAAATCAAATATTCAAGCTCTCATACTTTCATATTCATTCTAAGAATTTATTTCATTGTACTTAAACTTAAGAGAAAATATCACAGTTATGATAATAGCTTTTTAGAAGCAATTTTTACTCTTGTAATAGTTTTACATTGATTGTAAAAGATTTCCTTAAGAGGATCCAGTTGGGATCAGTAGCTCTTGAGAAGACTAAGAACAATTGTTCTTAGGTGTTACTATTGTAATCTGTTTGATTAAATAGTGGATTAAGTCCTTGATTGAGAAAGGCAAATCACTCTAGGAAGGGTGGACTTGAGTAGTTGTGTTCAACGAACCAGGATAAAAATACTTGAGTTTTTATTCTAAGTTTTAATCTTTCATACTTATTCAACCCCCCTTCTAAGTATTATCTCACCTTCAGTTGGCATCAGAGCTCCGGTTCTGTGTGTGCTACCACTTAACAGTGTCAGTAAAGATCCAGAGAGAAATACTTTGATATATATTTGGTTGTTACTATGGCTAATAATACTATATCTAACATTAACAACAAATATGAAGAAAGGGACAGAATCAGCACCAAACCCCCTATGTTTGATGGGGAGAAATTTGATTATTGGAAAGACAGAATTGAAAGTTTTTTCCTTGGATATGATGCTGATTTATGGGATCTAGTCATAGATGGATATGTTCATCCCACAGATGGGAATGGCAAGAAGATAGACAGAAAATCTATGACAGATGCTCAGAAGAAAGATTTTAGAAATCATCACAAGGCCAGAACAATATTGTTGAATGCAATATCTCATACTGAGTATGAAAAAATTACAAACAGGGAAACTGCATTTGACATGTTTGAATCCTTAAAGATGACTCATGAGGGAAACTCTCAAGTCAAGGAAACAAAGGCTCTGGCTCTGATCCAAAAGTATGAAGCCTGCAAGATGGAAGACTCTGAATCTGTTGAAGCTATGTTCTCCAGATTTCAGATCCTCACAGCTGGTCTAAAAGTTCTGGACAAGGGATACTCCACATCAGATCATGTAAAGAAAATCATCATAAGTCTACCTACCAGATGGAGACCTATGGTGACAGCGCTGAAGATGGCTAAAGATCTGAACAAGATCTCTTTAGAAGAACTCATCAGCTCACTAAGGAGCCATGAAATTGAGCTTGAGGAAGATGAACCTCAGAAGAAAGAAAAAGGTAAATCTATTGCTTTAAAATCTAATAAATCTGCTAAAGCTTTGCAGGTTATTGAAGAAAGCTCTGAAGGATCTTCTTCTGAAGAAGAAGATGAGTTATCCATGCTGTCCAGAAGGATCAGCAGACTCTAGAAGCACAAGGGAAAGAAGTTCAACAACTTCAGAAAATCTAATCATAGAAAGGAATCTTCTGGGCACAGAAGATCTGGCAAGAAAGAAGTTGTATGCTATGAGTGCAAAGAACCTGGGCATTACAAGAATGATTGCCCCAAACTTCAAGGAGAAAAACCCAAGAAGAAGTTTAACAAAAAGAAGAAGGTTCTGATGGCAACATGGGATGACTCAGATGAATCTGAATCATCTTCTGAATCAGAAGAAGAATGTGCTAATGTTGCACTGATGGCCAGCACAAAAGATCAGGAAGAAGGAACTTCAGGATCTGAATCTGATTCTGAATCTGACGATGACGCTGAAGAGGTAATGGCTAAACTTACTAAAGAAGAACTTGTCAAAGTTTTATCAGAAGTTCTGAAAAGCTATAACAATATCAAACTCAAATACAAGAAGCTGAAAAGAAGTCTTGAATCTGAAATTGATCTTCTGAAGACAGAACTTGTTGAGCAAAAAGAAATTAATCTGAAAATCGAAAATGACTTTGAAATAACTCAACATGAATCTAAATCTGAGGCTAAGTCATGTGAAAACATTTTAGAAAAATATGACTCTAGCTTTCAGAGATTCCTTACAAAGAGCATAGACAGAAGCAAGATGGCTTCTATGATCTATGGTGTTAGTGGGAACAACAGAAGAGGTATTGGATATGAATCTTCCTCTGGAAGTAATCCAAAATCTGTTGACAAACTCTTCATCAAGAAGACACCTCTGTACTCTCAATTTAAGTTTGGTCACCTAAATGACATTAAACACACAAGCTCTGAGAAGAATACTTATGTGTTTAAACCCAAGGCAAGTCAGAATAAACATTATGTTGAAAAACAGAAGTTTAGACAAACCTCCAGAACCACTAACCCTAAAGGACCCAAGAAGATCTGGGTACCTAAAAGTAAAATAATTCCTGTTGCAGATGTTCTTAGCAGCAAGGTCAGGACGCCAATCATGGTACCTGGACTCTGGATACTCACGACACATGACAGGACAAAAGTCTATGTTCCAAAGCCTGGAACTTAGATCTGGAGGTGATGTGAAGTTTGGAGGGAACCAGAAGGGCAAGATCATTGGATCTGGCACCATTGGAAATGGTAAACTTCCCTCTATTACTAATGTTTTACTTGTTGAAGGGTTAAAGCATAACTTATTGTCCATAAGTCAATTAAGTGACAATGGTTATGATATTACCTTTAATCGAAAATGTTGTAAAGCTATTAGTCAAAAGGATGGCTCTATCCTATTTAGTGGTAAGAGGAAAAACAACATTTATAAAATAAATCTTTCTGAACTTAAAGTTCAAAATGTTAAATGTCTCTTGTCTGTTAATGAAAAGCAATGGGTCTGGCACAGAAGATTGGGCCATATTAATATGAGACGTATATCTCAGATTAATAAACTTAATCTTGTCAGAGGACTCCCTAATTTGAAGTTCACTTCATATGCTCTTTGTGAAGCATGCCAAAAAGGGAAGTTTTCAAAATCATCTTTTAAATCAAAAAATATTGTTTCTACTTCCAGGCCACTAGAATTACTTCATATTGATCTGTTTGGACCAATGAAAACTGCATCCATCAGAGGCAAGAAGTATGGATTAATCATTGTTGATGACTATAGTAGATGGACATGGGTAAAGTTCTTAAAACACAAGGATGAGTCACATTCTGTGTTCTTTGACTTCTGCAAGCAAGTCCAGAATGAAAAAGATTTCAAAATTATAAAAGTCAGAAGTGATCATGTTGGTGAATTTGAAAATAAATATTTTGAAAAATATTTTTCTGAAAATGGCATTGTTCATGATTTTTCCTGTCCTAGAACTCCACAACAAAATGGGGTTGTAGAAAGGAAAAAAAGAACTCTGCAAGAAATGGCCAGAACCATGATCAATGAGACAAATCTGGAAAAACACTTTTGGGCAGAAGCAATCAACACAGCTTGTTACATTTAGAACAGAGTGTTTGTACATTCAGAACAGAGTGTCTGTAAGACCTCTTCTGAAAAAGACTCCATATGAACTATGGAAGAACAGAAAGCCCAACATTTCATATTTTCATCCTTTTGGATGTACTTGCTATATACTTAACACTAAAGAGAATCTTAACAAGTTTGATTCCAAAGCACAGAAGTGTTTCATGCTTGGTTATTCTGAACGCTCTAAAGGCTACAGAGTATTCAATACTGAAACACAGATTGTGGAAGAATCTATTCATGTAAGATTTGATGATAAGCTTAGCTCTGAAAAGCCAAAGCAGGTTGAAAATTCTGCAGATAAGAAGTAGTCTTCACTGACTCTGAAGTCCCAGAAGCAGACAAAATTCAAGTGAAGGAACCAGAAGCAACGTCAGATGCTATTCCTTTAACTTCTCAGATGAATAATCTAAACATTTCTAAAGAATCAACTGTTAGAGGATCATCATCCAGAATTAAAGCTTCTCATCCAGAGAATGTCATTATTGGAAAGAAAGATGATCCCATCAGAACAAAATCCTTTCTAAGATCATCTGAAGCATCACTATTTGGACTGGTGTCAGAAATTGAACCATCTTCTGTAGATGAAGCTCTGCAAGACAATGATTGGATTATTGCCATGCAAGAAGAGTTGAATCAATTTACCAGAAATGATGTATGGGATCTAGTTCAAAGACCACAAGGATTCAATATAATTGGAACGAAATGGGTCTTCAGAAATAAGTTGAATGAGAAAGGAGAAGTTGAAACAAATAAGGCAAGGCTTGTAGCTCAAGGGTACAGTCAACAAGAAGGTATTGATTACACTAAAACCTATGCTCCAGTGGCAAGGTTAGAATCTATACGCCTTCTTATTTCATTTGCTGCACAAAATAACATCACTCTGTATTAGATGGATGTTAAAAGTGCCTTTCTTAATGGTATTATAGAAGAAGAAGTTTATGTCCACCAACCTCCTGGTTTTGAAAATGAAAAATCTCCAGATCATGTTTTCAAACTAAAGAAATCTCTATATGGTTTAAAACAAGCTCCCAGAGCTTGGTATGAGAGATTGAGCAATTTTCTTCTGGAGAAAAATTTCATCAGAGGCAAAGTGGACACAACACTCTTTTGTAAATCAATTAAGAAAGATCTTCTAATTTGTCAAATTTATGTGGATGATATAATATTTGGATCTACCAATACTATGCTGGGAAAGGAGTTTTCTACATGTATGTAGGCAGAATTTGAAATGAGCATGATGGGAGAACTCAGATTCTTTCTAGGAATCCAAGTCAATCAAACTCCAGAGTGCACTTACATACATCAGACCAAATATGTTAAAGAACTTCTGAAGAAATTTAACATGACTGATAGTAAGCTGGCAAAGACTCACATGCATCCAACTAGCTCACTTGGCAAGGAAGAGGTAAGTAAGAAAGTAGACTAGAAGCTCTACAGAGAAAATCAGATGATTTCAAATTAGTTGGATTCTGTGATGCTGACTACGCTGGAGACATAGTTGAAAGGAAAAGTACTTCTGGAAGTTGTCAATTTCTAGGAAGAAATCTAATCTCTTGGTACAGCAAGAAGCAACCCACAATTGCACTTTCAACCACAGAGGCAGAATATATTGCTGCTGCTGGATGTAGCACGCAGATGCTCTGGATGAAAAGTCAGCTAGAAGATTATCAAATTTTTGAAAGTAACATTTCTATCTTTTGTGATAATACTTCTGCTATATGTTTGTCTAAAAACTCCATTTTACACTCTAAGGCAAAACATATAGAAATTAAGCATCATTTCATCAGAGACTATGTTCAGAAGGGAATCATAAATTTGGCCTTTGTTGATACAGATCATCAATGGACATATATTTTTACAAAACCCCTTGTTGAAGATAGATTCAAATTTATTCTGAAAAATATTGGTATGGATTTTTGTCCAGAATGATATTTGTCAGAAGCAAATTTTTACAGATGCAAAATGCCTAATGCTCTGAAGTATTTCTTCTGACTGCTTATTTATTTTGTGAATTTGGTTTTGTGAAACTCTGAAGTAACAATCCTTAGAGGATCTGAACGTTGGTTAACGTTTCATTTCTCAAGAGAATTCAGAACACATGCAAGCAAACACGTGTCACTCCAATTCTGCAAAGGTGGCGTGTACACTACTAAAGAGACGTTTGAGGTGAAGTTTAAATAGTGAAAATCTTGATTCCCCCCCCCCCCCCAATTTGTCAGAAGCAATAAATCCTTGAAATGATTTTTATTCTTTTCATTTAATGCTTTGATTCAAACGTGCAAAATCTGACTGTTTGTATGCCTACTTGTTTTAGTATAAATACATGACTTCTCTTCACTTTCACACTTTTCACATCTCAAAAAGTTTATGCATTTTCATCTTCTCTTCTCTCTGCATAAAAACCCTAAGCGTGTGACAAAACCATCTTTAATGGCAACTTCATCATCAACAGCTGCACAATTTCAATCTTCAATAGCTGCAGTTACCTCTGCTAACATGGGTGTTACTCCTTACTCTTCCCCAAAAAGAACATTGTTAACCCCTGTTGAAAAGTTGGAAGTTCTGTGTGAATCAATGGTGGAATTTGATTCACTTGCTGAGAATGGCTTTGAGTTTCGTTCAATCATAGGTGCTCAAGGATGGGTGAAATATTTTGATAGACTGTTTGGACCAGTTTACCCCCTTCTTGTGAAAGAGTTCTGGATTCATGCTTCAGTTTACCCTAAGTTTATCTTATCTTCTGTTCTGGGAAAAGAAATAATAATAACAGAGGATCTTATCAGAAAACTTATTGGCTATGAGGAAATAGATGGAGTTTCACACTTGCCAGCTGGGCGTGTGGATATGGATGAAGTGTATGAAGAAGTGATGACTGCTGGTCAAGCTTCTAACAAGTTCAAGGATCTGAAGCCTGACTACAAGATCTGGGCTAAGATCTTCATGGGATGCATTCATCATAGGAAGTCAACAAACTCTCCAGACTATGTCAATAATGAACAACTCTATTTCATGTATTGCCTCAGTCAGAGCACCAAGGTAGATCTTCCATATATTCTCTTTATGCATCTTTAGAATCGTATAAATGCCTCTAGAGAGTATGTGAAAGAAAAAGGACAGAAGATTAGAACTTGGATTCCTTTTGGAAGGTTAATCTCATATATTCTAACTGAGAATGGATTAGTTACTGCTCTGTACGCTGCTGGAGTTACAGAGGAATTAGAATTCATTATGGGAAAGCCTCTGAATGCCAAAAGTCTTCAGAGACTTAAAATAGTGGATGAACTCACAACAGCTCCCAAGAAGCTGAATGTTTCTGAACTGAGTAAGAAGAGAACTCCTATAGATGATTATCCTCTGTTCTATGCTGAAGAACCAAGGCACATTGTTGTAATGTATATTGATGAGTGCAAGAAAGAAGGAAAACCTGTTCCTATAAACATAATACAGCTAGCAAGACAACCATTGCCTGAAGTAGAAGAAGAAGAAGAAGAACCACCAAGAAAGAGGACTCAACCAGAAGCAAAAGTTGCACCTGTTCAGAAGAAGGTCAAGATTGCTGAGAAGCCACAAAAGCTCTTAAAGAGGAAAGAATCTGGAGACACTCCTTCTGTACCAGCTAAAAGAATCAAGATCAAAGGTACTAAATCTTCTGTATCTTCTGCAAATCCTATTGTTTTTAATGATTCTAATATTAAGTCTATTCCAAAACCACCCTCTACACAAAATACATTTGGTACTGCTCCATCTCATATTTCTACACCATCACTACAAAAATCTTCCAATCCGATTTCCATTTCACCTGAAAAATCATCTGTTCCAACACCAATAACAACAAAAACAATTCAAACTCCAAAAGTCTCTGTACCACAAACAACTCAACCAAAAATTCAAATCAAACAATCTGTACCACATAAATAACCATCAGAACAACAACCTACAGAACAACAACCACAACCATCTGCTCAACAAAAATCCTCTGAACCATCTAAACAAAAACCCTCTGAACAACAAAAGCACCCACAAGAAAAGCAACCAGAAAAATCATCTGAAACCCTACCAGAAAAAGCCTCTGAACATCAAACACCATCAGATAATCCACCATCCAAATCATCTGAACCCACTGCATCTGTACTTGTTATTTCTGAACCTACAAAAACAACATCTGTTCCAGTTTCATCTGAACCAATAACAATTTCATCTGATCCACGTACCTCAGAACAACCATCAAAACCCTCTGAAATTCCTTCAGAACCAACCAATACTTCTGAACCCAACATTCTTGAGACAGAAGTTCTTGATGTCACACCATTAAAAACTGTGTTTCAAGTATCTTCTACCTCCTGCACACCAACCACCTCATCAAACTCTTCAGAATCTGACATTCTCCCCGATTTTATAATCTCTCCTTCTCACAGAGATTCTGAAGTAAACCAACCAGAACCTCTTATATCATTAAAAGTTCCTATTTCAGATCCTATTCCCACACCTGCACCATCATCTGAAATCCTGATTCCCAATTCTAACCCAACAGCCAACCCAAGAACATCTATTTCCTGTGCACAAGTTTCATCCCTATTTCACAATCTTGCTTATGGTTTCAAACTCAAAGACTTTTATGACAGAGTTGAACCATCTGACCCTATCACCCCTCTAAAACCCAAACTCACAATGACCCTTCCATCTGTCCTTCTCACCTACATTCAATCCATGTCAAATGTAGGTTCATTAGCAACTATATCTTATTCTGCTAAATCTGACAAAGCTGTTGCTTCAGCTATCCCAGTGTCATCTGATAAAACTGTTGTTTCTGATGAACCTCCAAAATCTGCATTCCAACCTTACTCCAATAAACCCTTTGATCTGGTTTCCTTTCACCCCAGAGCCAAACCTCATTGTCGCTACTGCGAAAATCGGCGCCGGCTGAACAGAAGAGTCGCCACCGTGCGTTATTTATCCCACAGGAGGGAAAGGAAACGCTCGAGGTAAACCTACCGCAAAACGGGGAAAGGTATGGTCGTCGCAACCAAAACCTGGATTCGGGAGTCGGTTACACAAGGGGAAGGTATTAGCACCCCTCACGTCCGTCGTACTCGACGGGATCCACGCTTGTTTTCGGGTACGGATTGTTATTCTATCTACTCTAAAGGTCAGGGGGTTAAAAGAAAAGAAAATGACTCGGCAAAGTATCACACTTTATGCCTACGTATTCCCGTCTGGAACGAGAAATCAGAGTCAACGTAGTTCGCCTACCTACGGGAAAGGAGGGGAAGGTTGCTCGCTAGGATATCGCATCCTATGCCTACGTACTTTCATACAGCATGAAAGATCAGAGCAAACGTAATTCGGGCCACGTACGACACAAGCCTGTTTTGATTGATTTTATTCCTTCTGAAAAAGGGTTTTCCGATTAACAGTCCCAGCGGACAAAAATGACGTTTTGATGAGTTCACATTCTTTTACGGAAGAAGTGTCTTTTATTGTGTTTGAAATATTTATTGTGTTTTTCTGTTTGTTTTGAGAAAGAAGAGACAGAACTCTAACCTACAGTTGCGAAGGGAATCAAACTAACCTAATGTTATCATGCATGGATTAAGACCTAGTGTCTATCATGCTCCTCTCTTGCGCGGAGAGAAACAGAGATCCTAAGGGAATAGACGGAAACAGAAACAATAGCAGATATATACAGTAAAGCGGTAAAATGCATGGATGCAACAATACAAGCGAGGCAAGGGAGTCCCACTCAACCTCGAACCTAGAAACAATAGGCAAAAGTGAACAGGATTCACTTTCAACCCAACAGGGTAAACAGCAAACAATACAGTCCAGAAAACCAATCAATACATCAGAAATGAAATACAGCAGAAAAATAAACAGCATCAGCAGCTCTGGAACAACATCTGATTTCAAGCTTCAGCAAGCATCAATCTCCATCTCCACAGCCTTCAAGCAAGGTCTTTGTCCTCAATCTTTAGTCTACAATGGCTTTTCTTCAAGTCTCAAAACTCCAGGATGAGGGATCAATCATAAGAGTGAATTGGGTGTTAAGCAATTAGTTGACTACCAAGGGTGGCAAACCAACTGCTACTAACACATAAGATATTTTCTCTCAAGAGTTCTATCCCTTAGACAGTAGTACCAAGCCTTCCAAAGGAAGGGGGTGAGTGTCTTAGAGAGACTCTGTATCACAGAGAGGAATGGAGGCAGTCAAAACCTTCCATGTTTGAGAATCAAGCTTTCTAATCTAGAGCTCTGCCTAGCTCCTAAACCCTAATCTCCTCAACAGCTGCTAGCAGGAATCTCCTCATCAACTCTGGAAGTTGGTCTTCAAGCTCTGGATCTCCAATGGCTTCACCATCACAAGTCTTTAGCTCTCCCAATCCCCAAGCAATCCCAATACCCACGCAGACAAACAATAATCCCCAGAGAGGGCACACCACACCAAACAATCAAATATAGACAGTATATTAATAGCAGTAAGGGAATCCTAGTGATTTCTAAGGGATCTAATAACTACCCATAGTCCCTATAGTCCCATATCTAAAATATTCAATCTCTAAGTCCTAAGGGAAATGATTCAATTCTCCTAAGTCATCACTCAAACCCTAATTTTATTCATGTTATTCTCACCTAAACTAATCACCTAAAATTACTTCCTAAAAATGTAAACTAAAATGTATATACAAGCTAATCGTATCTACTAATCAACCTAAAAAGAATGGGTGAAAAATATTAAAGCAACTACTAGAACAAAAATTAACAAATTTAAGTATCAAACTAAACTAAATAAAATGCTATTTACAAGGAAAATGCATGGAAAATAGTAAAACAAAATAAAATGCTATTTTTATTTTTTCATATTTTTCTAGACAGAATAATGGACTTATAGCAAAAAGAAGGAATTAAAAATCTCAATTTTCCTATTTTTTATGATTTTTTAAAGAGGAGAAAAATATTAAAGAAAAAAAAATAACAAAATATGAAATAAAAAGGGGGAGGGGTGAGAAAAGCAGAAGCGCCCAGTTGTTTTTCAGGTGGGCCATGAACCAGGGGTGCGAACATCAATTAAGGCAAGGCCCAGCACGCTCAGAAAAATGAATTAAAAAAAACCAAAGAAAAGAAATAAATCCTCGGTGCAGAAAGTAACAAAACCATGTGTAAAATGCTGGGCCTCTCAAAATGGGGGTGTGGTTAGAACATTGGATCCAAGGCCCAGACGCGCGTTTAATGAAAATGCTGCGTTTCATTCGGTCAGCTCCCTCCAATTTCAATTTAAATCTCAGCCATTCGATGCGATGAAATTGTCAAATAATTAAGACGATCAGACGGTCACCCTTCATCGTCCCCAAAGCAAACCCTAGAATTCAGAGTTTCACTCCCCATGCAGCCATGCTCAGGTCCCTCGTTCTCTCTCAATACGCCATGAAATCAAGACTTATAAAGACCAAACTCACTCCATTTCTTCCCCTCTACACGACTATACTTTTAGTTTGCCCTAAAACTAACCCCATAATAAAACCCGATAGGTGGAAACCCTTAGTTCATCAACTGCACCCTGTAATGGAGGTTCACCAAACTTGTCAACTCTTGTACTAATGTACTCTCCATATTGCACTGACTACTCTGAGCTAATTCACCATGATTAATATCCCCTAAAACCAAGGTTTCTTGATCATCAAAGCCTCACCACTCTGCCATCAAACTTCATAGAACTCTTTCTAGATCTTAGGAATCAATCCCCTATGGTCTCTAAGCATTTTTATCCTAACCACATGATCTACAACTGAATAAATAAGGAGATTCGAAGGGAAATGCCTACCTTGCAAGTGATGATGACTATGGTGGTTCTCTTCCAATTCAAGCCTTGATGCTTGCTTCAAGTGATCTTCAATGGATGCCAATCTTTCTGTTTGCACTGGTTCTTGCTCAACCTTCTTGAATCACCTTATCCCCTTCTTCATGCAACTTGGAGTGAAGCTTTGGATCTCATGAACCAGCCACGAATTCCTCTCAATTCTGTTTGCCAATTGCTCTATGATGATGGTAGATGATGATGATAACAGAAATTATGATGATTGATGAAGTTTCAATGGAGTTTGAAAGCAAAATGCAATATGGAGTTATGGAATCAAACTATGTAATGCAAGCACTCTAAATCACCAACCACTGCACAAATGGCTTCATTTCATTATATAGATGATGATTAACAGAATGAGAAGTTTCTAGATTGCTCTTGGAGGATTCTAGAAAGTTGTGGAAATTTCAAGGAAGTTCTCATTTGATGATATGTTGAAGATCTCTTATCTCATGCTTGCCCCTTTGTAAACTTGTATTAAAATCTCCTTTCATGAGATATTAGGAGTGTATGTATGAAAAACCAAGCTTTTCCTTGCCTTGTGTTAAGTTTTACCAAGTTGCCTTATGATGCAAGAAACAAATTTACAAAGGAAGTCCAATTTTTAAGCCTAAACTCAAAAATGTGGATGAACCAATGTCTTTAAAATGATGTTGGGAATCAATTTGGTATATTGGATGACTCATATTGGATTTGTAGATCTCTCAAACCAATTTTTTATTTCAACTTTTTCAACTTATATGCCTTTTTTTAGGTCATTTTCCACCAACTTTGGTCAAGTCTCATTCCATGCACTTACAAAATTTGATGACTTCTTTTCTAGACTTAAAATGGCATTTTGAGCAACTTTGATGTTGTGAAGTTTTTCATTTGAAGCTTCCTTGTATGAGTTTTAGACATAAGCTAAGAATGACCTGTAATCATCAGATGACCAAAATACCCTTTGCTTGCCAAGACTATAAGTAGAGTTTCACAAATCATATGAAGGCATACTATACCATTCTAGAAAGCTAAGACAATGAGAAACAATTCTTATGTTGACCAGAAATTCATTTGAAATCTCCTTGAGGGGTAAAAATTGCTTGGAAGTCAAGTCACTTTCACAGACAAATTTTCAAATATCTCAGATGACCTGTAACTTGCAAGGACCATAACTTGAGTTCTATAAATCTCCTTAATGTCTTCTACCACTCAAATTAAAGGTATTGAGATACTCTACAAGTTTCATGTTGGCCAAGGATCCATTTGAAGCTTGCATTTTGACTTATCTTGCTTGGAAATTTGACCTAAACTAGGGGATTTTACACAGAAACCCTAATTTAGAAACTCCTCTTCTCCTTGATTCCTCTTGATTTCTTCTTAGCATATCATCATATCCTCTTCTACATGCCAAATGATGAACCCCATATCTTTCCAATAGACCTTAATGCCTTTCAATCAATCAATTGACTTAGAGTTGACCCAGGGTTGACCCAGATGAAACCCTAGTTGACTGTCTTCATCCACAACTCTTGTGACTACACCAATGACTTGTCTACTTCTCCAAATGACCTTCTAAGTCTCCCATGATGTCTCCATACTCTCCATGCTCAATTCACAGCCCACAACTTCCTTTGTTGATCCTCAGATACCCTCAGTTAGGAGATAGATGCAATGCTTGATCCACTGACTTCTCCAACTTTCAAATTCTTTTCTGATGACTCGAATGAGATTGAATTAGGATAATAACCTCTTGATAGGCCTCTAGGGATGAGAATAATGCCTGGTCCCCTGTTGGATGACTTGCCATGCTATGCTATGCAGATGATCAGGCTATGTACATGACTCTATATGCAAATGCTAATGATATTGAAACATAAACCAAGTGAATAAGGTTGAGCAAATTTTAGGGTGCAACAGCTGCCCCTATTCAAGCGACTTGGACCCGATTGGGTGAAGAGCCCGGAGCCTTCAGACATTCGCGGTACGAGACGGTTGAATACTAAGAACCCTGAAATTTGCCAACCGCCAAAAATAAACTGCGCCACTGCTTGGGGAATGACATCCACTGCCTGGATTTGACTGTTACGGCAACCAACTGATCCATTAGCGACGGTGTTGGGGATTATTTTCATCAGCCTGAAAAAAGACATTTATCATTGCAGGAATGAAACTTTGCTTGTCCACGTTAGGACGCCTGTGTCGTCAACACAAAGAAATCTCAACCAAACTTGTCCACGTTAGGAAAAATCTTGACAGCTTCACTGGGGATGGCTCGTCTGCCTCTCATCAGAAATAAATCGTCCACGTTAGGACTGAACTCTCCCATGTTAGGAATAACACCGTCCACGTAAGGAATAACACTTCGTCTGAATCTGTCCACGTCAGGACTAAACTCTCTGGGTTATGAATACTTCGTCCACGTTAGGACTCACCCTTCCACATTAGGAATACATGTCCACGTTAGGACTCACGTTTCCACGTAAGGAATAACCGTTCCACGTTAGGAATAACACTGTCCATGTAAGGACTCACCTTTCCACGTTAGGAATGAATTTCTTCTTCGTCAAACTCTTCCACGTAAGGAATACGTCTTCTTTTGAATCTGTCCACGTCAGGACTAAACCCCTTCCACGTCAGGAATACACTCTATCTTTCCACGTCAGGAATAAAAGCCTCTTTCCACGTAAGGAATACTATCTTTCCACGTTAGGAATAACACTGTCCACGTAAGGACTCACCTTTCCACATTAGGAATGAATTTGATATGTCCACGTAAGGACTCAATCTTTCCACGTAAGGAATCACCTCTTTCCACGTAAGGAAACACATTTTGATTCGTCCCCGTAAGGACTCCAACTTTCACCTCACTTTGTCCACGTAAGGACTCCAATCTTTCCATGTAAGGAATGAAACCTTAATCTGTCCACGTCAGGACTAAACTTTTCCACGTAAGGAAACAACTTCTCTTTCCACGTGAGGAATAAACTTGTCCACGTCAGGACTCACATTTCGCCTTGATTTGCCCACGTAAGGACTCCCCTCTTGACTTGCTGAGGAAATGAAACCTTGTCCACGTCAGGACTCGTGCACCTTCGACCCACTGGGGAAGTGAGACTTGTCCACGTCAGGACTCACATCTTCATCTGATGAAATAATAGAACCTGTCCACGTCAGGACTTGTGCGTCTTCGACTTGCTGGGGAAATAAGACTTTGTCCATGTCAGGACTCATACTTTGCCAACAACATGAAGAAGGATAAATTTGTCCATGTCAGGACTCTCGCATCTTGTCATCGTGAAAAACTATAACTTTGCCCACGTCAGGACACACAGCTCACCATTAAGAAGAAAGACACTTGCTGGAAATAAATTGTCCACGTCAGGACACCAACACGAAGAGTAACCAACTTCGCCCATGTCAGGACTTCACCTTCGATCAATACCAAGAAATCAAATCTGTCCACGTTAGGACTAACACATATCGTCAAACTGGAAGAAATGTCCACGTCAGGGCTCCACATAACAACAATTCGGAAACATCGAACCTGTCCCCGTTGGGACTAGCACATATCATCAAACTGAGGAAATTGATCTGTCCACGTTAGGACCCACCTCTTTTCTAGCACAAGGAAAACCTGGCTATAGGATTGTCCACGTCAGGACTCATCCTTCCATTGGTCCACAAACAGCAACCTTGAGGCGGACTCTACTGGGGATATTTGGAAACCAAACCACTGGAGGCCTGCTCTGATAACCGGCGGTGGCCTCTGAAATGCTGATTCCTGAAACCCGTTGATGACAAACAACTCTGCTTAGGAATGAGGAGAAATTTTGCCTACTCACTCTGGCGGGGAAAACACGATAAATCCACAAATATCTTTGCTCGGAGACAAAGAGAACTTCATCATGATAATTCTGTGGGGTATAATGCCGAAGCTGACACTTCATGGGATGTCTCACGCCGAGACCTCGGATGTTTATTGATTTATTAGAGCAAGAATTCCTCCCACCTGCAAGAGAACAATACTTGAAACAAACGGTTAGCCAACCTGGTTCATGTTTCCAAAATGCATATGTTTGACAACAATGCAATGCTCCATTCGACATGGAAATGTTATGCATTTTTATTTGGGTGGATGCAAGTATGACACTATATGCCGATGCCGATGCAGACTCGAACTGCTGGATACAGAAACTGCTTTAGCAAAATAAATGCTGAAAACAATGCCAACTTCGCTGGGGATAGCCAGATGCTACAGAATTATTCCAGCAAAATAAATGCTGGAAGAGTGAAGTCGACTCAGCTGGGAAGCTGGGAACTTAATACCAATCACCTCATTGAAGGAACATCCTGCTGGGGAATATATCTCTGCTGGAGAATGGCAGAGGCGCCTGGTATGATTGGACTTCTGCTGGAAAGTGAACGGATATCACACGGTATTTTGACAAAATAAATGCCAACGCGCCACACCGACTCTGCCGGGGAGAGCCTTAATCTTCGAGTTCCACTGGGAGGAATGAAAATACTTGCTGGAAAGAGAACTCTGCTGGGGACGAACGGTTCTCTTAGGGAAAATCAACTGACTCCGCTGGGAGAGAGTAAATGACCCTGCAGGGAAAGGTAAACTGTCTGAATACAGCTCACAAACACTAATCTTCTGCGGCTAAACCATTTTGCTTGAGATGCATTGTCTGAATACAGCCTTCGATCTAGGAATCGCCAAACTCTGCTGAGGATAAATGACTTTGCTGGAGCATGTCCTTTGGATAAGCTACGACCAGCTGGGGAATTCGATCCTTCTTCAGGAAGCACATGCATGACCTGCGTGGGGATCAAGTCTTTTGTTACTGCAATCTTTTGATCGTCTTCCTCGTGCGGCTATGAAACCTGCAACAACACAAACAAGACAAGACAAGCCTATACAACCAAATCGATTCAGGTTAATGACGTTATTTTCAGTTAACTCGGAGCTTTAGCAATTGTTGGCAAGGGCCAATGATGTTATACACGTGCTAGTTTCAGTAAACTCAGGCGCTTTATCATGCACAAAACAGTAAAGAACCAGCATCAAGTACTGAATAACAATTTTTATTGATTGGGCCCCTGAATGGGCGGAAGTTTTTGTACACGGGATGTAACTCCTGAAAAGAGGAAGCTACGCAAAGCAAATATACAAGTATGCACAAGAAACATAAATATTTTGAGAAATTAAATTTTGTACACATGTCGGCAACGGGACGCAGACGAACACCACAAATTGATCCTCCTATGACTCGCCCGACTCTAATGCTTTCCCCGGCATTCACACTTCCGAAGAGATTGTATCTGATAATCGCCCCTTCAGGCGTATTCTCCTGCGCTGATATTCACTGTAATACCAAATTCGGACTGCAGTCATTTGCTTTTCACATCCCTAACTTTTGCGTGAACCGCCCTTTACGGGTTTTCAGTTCACCGGGATACCCTTTTTTGCCGAAGCCGCCCAGTGTAGGTTTTCAACTTCGCGGGTGTACATTTTTCAATTTTATCCCTAACTTTTGCCCGAACCTTTCATTCTGTTTTTGGTTCGCCAGGATGCCCCATTTTTGCCTGGACTCTCTTTTTCTGTCCAGCGGGTCAATTTTAAGCAAAGTATTTTTTAACTGCGTCCGAATTCACAGGCGACGTAAAGTCTTCACCGTCCATAGTAGAAAACAATAAAGCTCCTCCTGAAAAGACTTTCCTGACAACGTATGGCCCTTCGTAGTTGGGGGTCCACTTGCCTCTGTGATCTGCCTGCGGCGGGAGAATCCTTTTCAGCACCAGGTCGCCCGTCTGAAAGCTTCACGGATGTATCTTCTTATCATATGCTTTCTTCATTCGGCTCTGGTACAAACGACCGTATGCTAGAGAAGCTAGCCTCTTCTCATCCATCAAACTCAATTGGTTCAACCTGTCTTTCACCCATTCTGCCTCGTCCAGCTGAACGTCTCGCAATACCCTCAGAGAAGGGATCTCCACTTCCAATGGTAATACTGCTTCCATTCCGTATACTAACGAGAACGGGGTTGCTCCGGTTGATGTGCGTACCGTCGTACGATAACCGTGCAAAGCGAAAGGTAGCATCTCATGCCAATCCTTATAGGTCACCACCATTTTTTGAACGATTTTCTTGATATTCTTATTGGCCGCTTCGACAGCGCCATTCATCTTGGGTCGGTAAGGGGAGGAGTTGTGATGCTCGATCTTGAAATTCTGACAGAGCTCCTTCATCATTTTGTTGTTCAGGTTTGAACCGTTGTCCGTGATTATCCGCTCGGGAATCCCATATCGGCAAATGATATCTCTCTTGATGAATCTGGCCACCACTTGCTTCGTTACATTTGCGTAGGACGCCGCTTCCACCCACTTGGTGAAATAATCGATTGCTACTAGAATGAACCGGTGCCCATTAGAAGCTGTCGCCTCGATCTTTCCAATCATATCGATTCCCCACATCGAGAACGGCCATGGTGATGACATCACATTTAGAGGACTCGGAGGCACATGGATCTTATCAGCATAGATTTGGCACTTGTGGCACTTCCTCGCAAACTTGAAACAGTCAGTCTCCATAGTCAGCCAAAAATAACCTGCCCGCAGCAGCTTTCTCGTCATAGCATGCCCACCAGCATGCGTACCAAAGGTACCCTCATGTATTTCCTCCATGAGTAGCTTTGCCTCTTTTTCATCTACGCAACGCAATAGCACTAAGTCATGGTTCCTTCTGTACAAGACACCATCTGGATTCAAATAAAACTTACCCGCTAATCTCCTGAGAGTCTTCTGATCTTGACTGGATGCCCCAGCCGGATACTCTTTGTTCTTCAGGAAATTAAGGATATCAAAATACCACGGTTTGTCGTCGGATGCTTCATCAATAGCAAATACGAAGGCTGGTCTGTCAAGTCGAGAGATAATGATTCGGGGAGCCTCGTTCCAGAAGTTGACTTTGTACATGGAAGACAATGTGGCGAGGGCGTCAGCCATTTGATTCTCTGCCCGCGGCACATGATGCAACTCAACCTTGTCAAAGAAAGGCAACAATCTCCTCGCATAATTCATGTAATGTATCAAATTGGGCTGACGTGTCTCCCATTCCCCTTTTATCTGATTCACCACCAGAGCTGAGTCTCCGTATACGTCTAAATTCTTGATTCGCAAATCAATGGCTTCTTCAAGCCCCATTATACAAGCTTCGTATTCGGCCTCATTGTTGGTAACTGTAAAGGTCAATCGGGCAGTAAACGGGATGTGCGGCCCGTGTGGCGTAGTGATGATTGCCCCTATTCCGCTACCGTAAGCATTCACAGCTCCGTCAAATATCATCTTCCATTTGGAACCCAACTCTGGCCCTTCGTCTGGCAACAGCCCTTCACAATCTTTCATCTTTAGGTACATGATATCCTCGTCAGGAAAATCAAACCTCATCGATTGGTAATCTTCAATAGGCTGCTCCGCCAGATACTCAGACAACACACTCCCCTTTATAGCCTTTTGCGAGACGTATTGAATGTCATATTCAGTCAAGACCATTTGCCAACGGGCGATTCTCCCTGACAACGCCTGCTTTTCGAATACATATTTGATAGGATCCATCTTCGAGATGAGCATGGTTGTATGATTCAGCATGTATTGCCTCAAACGCTTGGCGGCCCAGGCTAGCGCGCAACAAGTTTTCTCCAGCATTGAATATCGAGATTCACAATCTGTAAATTTCTTACTCAAGTAGTAGATCGCATGCTCTTTTCTTCCTGTCTCGTCGTGTTGACCGAGAACACAACCCATGCTTCCCTCCAGAACTGTCAAATACATAATCAAGGGTCTCCCTGCCACTGGGGGTATCAAAATAGGAGGCTCCTGCAAATACTGCTTTATTTTATCGAACGCCTTTTGACAATTTTCGTTCCACGTTACAGCTTGATCTTTCTTCAATAACTTGAATAATGGTTCACACGTGGCCGTTAGGTGAGATATGAACCGGGCGATGTAGTTCAACCTCCCTAAAAACCCGCGCACCTCTTTCTCTGTTTTAGGCGTCGGCATTTCTTGAATCGCTTTTATTTTAGCAGGATCAACCTCTATTCCTCTTTCGCTTACGATAAACCCCAGCAGCTTACCCGATCTCACCCCGAAGGTGCATTTGTTAGGGTTCAGTCTCAGCCTGAACTTCCTAAGCCTTTTAAATAACTTCAGCAGATTCACCAGATGCTCTTCCTCCGTCTGGGATTTGGCAATCATATCGTCAACATAAACTTCAATCTCTTTATGCATCATATCATGGAAAAGAGTCGTCATCGCACGCTGATACGTTGCCCCAGCATTTTTCAAACCAAAGGGCATCACTTTGTAACAAAATGTTCCCCAAGGCGTTATGAAAGTAGTCTTCTCCATATCCTCTGGCGCCATTTTAATTTGATTATAGCCTGAGAAGCCATCCATGAAGGAGAATACGGAGTATTGAGCAGTATTGTCAACTAGCACATCGATATGAGGAAGTGGAAAATCGTCTTTTGGGCTTGCTTTATTCAAATCTCTATAATCCACGCACATCCGAACCTTGCCATCTTTCTTTGGCACTGGTACGATGTTAGCAACCCATGAGGGATATTTTGTCACAGCCAGGAAACCAGCGTCCCACTGCTTTTGAACTTCCTCTTTGATCTTCACTGCCATATCTGGTCGAGTTCTGCGAAGCTTTTGTTTGACTGGCGGGCATTCTTCTTTCAGTGGCAGCCGGTGCACAACAATATCTGTATCGAGCCCTGGCATATCTTCATACGACCAAGCGAATACATCACTATACTCTCGGAGCATTTCAACCAGTCTTCGCTTGATATCGCTTTGCAGTGCGGCTCCGATACGAATATTCTTCTCAACCCCTTCCGACCCCAAGTTGATAATTTCGATGACCTCGTCGTGAGGCAGAATGGCTCTTTCCTCTTGCTTCACCATCCAAGACAGTTCTTCAGGAACGTCACTATCTTCGACAACCTCTTCTTCGGCCTGAAATACCGGATGCTCAAAGTCGGGACGAGTCATAGGTGGTTCAAGGATGTCATCTGAAAATGTTATCCTGCAAAAGGAATGGTTAAGTGCTTCAAAAATGCGTATAAAGCGAATAACCACGTTGCCATTTTATTGAAAAATACGAAACAAGAAAGACAGAGATTACATTATTTGCACATGAAAAAAAACGCCATTTATTTAATGATTAACACGCAATGTTCATAACAACACAGCCCTAAGCAAATCACGATGCCCCGGGCAAGACATCAGATTATTCAACAATTATTAAAGCAAGGCATTACTGTTTAAGAGTCACAGGAACAAGCTCCTGAATAGACCAGTTGCACAGTCCTTGTCCTGGCGTGCTTGGCTGAATCCAGGCATCCATATCACAGTCACTGTCTCCTTCATCAGACTCTGAAGCGGCGTTGATGGTTTCGTGACATACTCCACTGGCAGAGATGGTTATTGGCCCTCTGAAACGGGGTGACCCCACAGCAGGTGTTGACGACGACGGTTGGTATCCCAGCCCGAACCGGTCCATCTTTACAGGAATATCCAGCACTTTACCCCAGCCCTTGGTCTCACCAGCCTCTACAAGAGCTTGAGCTTCTTTATATGACGAGACGGCTATCTCCGACACTTTGCTCGGCCCGGGACCTTTGTCCTTGATACGCAACCCTTCAAATGCCTGGCAGGGTGTTTCATGGATCTCTCCGTCGATCTCCACATATTTAAACGACGACAGATGGCTGACCAGGATGTCTTCTTCTCCGCATACGGTGACTACGCTGTCTCCGACCATATATTTCAACTTCTGATGCAGGGTAGACGTGACTGCCCCAGCCCCATGAATCCAGGGTCGTCCGAGAAGGCAGTTGTACGCAAGCTGTATATCCATGATATAGAATTCAGTCGCAAATACCTCCGGCCCCACCTGTAGAGGCAATGTGATCGACCCAAAAACTGTTCTTCGCGTCCCATCAAACGCTCTGACTACCAAGTCACTGGGCGTGCACAGGATTCCTCTAACATCTAGCTTCATCATCGCCTTCTTGGGCAGCACATTCAAAGACGATCCGGTGTCGACCAATACATGCGACATTACTGATCCTCTACATTCGACCGATATGTGCAGCGCCATATTATGATCTCTCCCTTTCGGGGTCAAATCGAAGTCAGTAAAGCCCAAGCTGTGGCCGGCATTCACATGTGCCAGCACTCTTTCCAGCTGATTCACAGAGACGTCTTGGGGTACAAAAGAAGTATCCAGGACTTTCAACAAAGAATTTCTGTGAGCTTCAGAACATAGTAGTAACGACAGGATAGATATCTTGGAGGGCGTCTATTGCAGATGCTCCACAATCTTATAATCACTTTTTCGAATCAAGCGCATGAACTCTTCTACGTCTTTCGATGTCGCTTCTTTTTCGCTTGCTTGCACTGGGACATTCTCAACCATCTTCACCTTTCCTTTCGCTAGTCTTTCGGCCTCCACTTCAGGTGATATAAAGATCCTACCACTCCTTGTCATACCTCCTGAACCAACAACGTTATCTACAGTCTCGGCTGGCTGCTTATTAACATCAATCTTTATCCCGTCACAATACACTTCCAACCCATATGATCATGAGACTGCTTTTGTGCTCTCGTACGAGATTGGCCCGGCCTTAGTTATGGTGATCGGTGGTCGCTGGACCGGTGCTGCAATAGTGATTGTCTTCCGAGGAATCGTTACAGTGGCCACATCACTCTGATCATCTGCTACCGCCCCTGCAGGCTCTTCAGTTGCTGCTCGGTCAAACTGCAATGTGCCGTCATCAATTAAAGCCTGAATGCCTTTCTTTAAATCATCGCACCCCCCAGCCAGGGTCCAGCATTCTAAGCAATACTCGTCACATCCTGGATAAACACCCCCTTGCAGTAATCTGTTTTTTATCTCGCTCAGCGGCGTTTTTAAATCATCCACATTCATAATCAGATTCAACCCTTCCTAAGTCAGAATGGTGTTTGCCCCATGATTAGGCATGGGCTTCTGCACTATATTCGGACCTGCCGTTCCGAAATTGATAGCCTTATTGTCCAAAAGATCCTGCACAACGTGCTTAAAAGCATGGCAACCCTCTATATCGTGGCCCGGAGCCCCAGAATGAAACTCACAGTGCCTGCTTGCATCATAACCATACGGAGGAGTTCCCGTTATCGGTGCCAGAGTTCTCTTCTCTACCAGGTTCAAACCCAACAATGTCTGCAACAAATCTGCATAGGTTGAGGGAGGCTTCTCAAATACTCTTCTCGGTTTACCACCCTGGAATCTTTGCTGAGCCTGATGTGCCCCCTGCTGTGGCTGATGCTGCTGCTGCTGTTGTTGTATGGGCTGCTGCTGAAACGGTTGTTGTTGCAATGTTGGTTGCTGATATGGAATAGTAACACTCGCCACCTGCTGCGGCTGATGATATTGGTTCCGACCTCTGCCTCGGCCTCTGCCTCGGCCCCCAAACACTGCGCTTGCCTCGCCCTGACGGCGGCCACCAAAAGCCTTCCTATTACTGCCAGATGCAGTTGATTCCTCAGTTTGGAATTTTCCCTGCTTAATGTTACGTTCAATCTTTTCTCCCATCAGAATTAAGTCTGAGAAACTGGCCAGAGATGTATGAAACAACATGTCATGAAACAAGCCTGTGAATGTGCCGACGAACATGTCATTCATTTCCTTGTCTTCTAAAGGAGGACGGACCCTGGCAGCCATATCGCGCCACCTTTGCGCGTACTCTTTAAAGCTCTCACCCTTCTTCTGAGACAACCCTGTCAATTGGACCCGATTAGGCGCCAAGTCGCTGTTATATTTGTAGTGAGCTACAAATGCCTCTGCTAGCTGTTTCCATGTCTTGATATTAGTTGGCTCCAATCCCATATACCACTCTAGGGAAGGGCCTGACAAACTATCTTGAAAGAAATGCATTAGCATTCTCTCGTCAGTTGAGTACGCAGACATCTTTCTGTAATAAGCCCGCACGTGCACTTTCGGACAGGTGTCCCCTTTATACTTATCAAACGTAGGAGCTTTGAATTTGATTGGCACCCTCAAGCCAGGTACCAGACCCATTGCTGACATGTCTAAGCCCACAACACTTTGGTTCAGGACTCCCCTCATTTGCTCTTCTAGCATTCTGATCTTCTGGGAGTTATCCATCGGCCCTTCAAAGCCTCCGCCGGAGAAAGCGTCCTCCTGCTGATCTTCTTGCCACATACCATTCCCAGCTCCATACCCATCATATTCATTATTGCGGCCAGCTCTAATCTGATTCAACACCGGGCCTCGGCCTCTGTTGCCGTATCCCTGAACACCTCCAGCAGGCCCAAAAGCCATTAACCCAGCGCCGTTTCCATTTCCGAAACCTCCGTAGCCCTGATTGGCCACACCATAACCATCTTGCCCAAAGCCTTGAGCATTGAAACCATATTTTCCAGCATTATCGAATCCCTGATCATTGAACCCGAATCCAGCATTGCCAAAGCCGTTGCCTCCCATATTATCACCCACGTTGATATCACCAAACCCAACGTTATGGACAACAGTCTCGTTCCCCACTCCGACGTTACGGTTCCCAGCAGCGGTAGCGTTGTTGACATTAGCAGCAAGTATATTGACTACAGGTGGAGCCACTGGCGTGGGAGTGCCATCTCCATGAACAGTATCGACTCGCACAGACTGATGATCCTCGTTACCGTGACCGGCGTTTCTGACCAACAGAGGTTGCACCATGGCTTGCAAATTCTCCTGACCTTTTGCAATAGCTTCCATGGTCTGCATAAAGAGAGCTAGCTTCTCGCGCACATCTTGCATCTCGTTCTGCATTTGATCCATGATTCTTCGACAGTTGGTGCGAGTGGAATAGCGGTGCGGGTGCTGATCTGCAATCCTGAAAGTACCTGGTACAGAGCAGAAATAAGACACCATCCAAAGATTACCTGTAATGCAATATGAATATGAATGCAATGCAATGTGTGCCTGTGCATTAGGGAAATTCATTCCCCGATTCTAGTGTGAAGGTGCCAGTGCTAGCAATACAAAGATCGGAGTTGAATCACAGAAAGCCTCATATATTGCAGAGAAACCAATAAGCCCAGAGTACAATATCACTGAGAGTACAATAAGAAGGCATGACCTCAACCAACAATCCTGGTGATGGTCAGCGCTATGCAAATAAAGCATACAAGCTAATACATGAAAGGATCAAACACTCCCATAAGTCTGGTACTCTTCTAGCAACTTCTTGGTCTCCGGATGACTTGGTTGGGTAAGCAGCCCTTCAACAAGTTGGTTTCTTCGCTTGAGCATACGGCGCACGTCACTGGCAGTTTCCTCCCATGCCCCTTCTCCGAAGCGATCCTCCAACTTCCGCTTCTGAGACACGACTTCGTCCCTGCCTTTGATGGCCTTGTTCAGTGCATTCTGGAGACTATACCGGGTCATCACTTCTTCTTCACACTCCTTGATGCTAGACTTCAACTGCTCTTCGAGATCGGAAAGTTGCTGCTTCAACTTATCCTCCCTCTTCTTATTGTTGGTCAGTGTAGAATTCCAAGTCTTATTGCAAGAAGAGATCTCTCGGTGTGCTACGTCGAGTGCCTTCTTTTTGGATTCCAGCATGTCATGGGAGCTTCTGAACTCTTGCCCCAGACGTTCGCGCTTCTTCCTTTCCTCAATCAACTCAGCCCCTAGTCTGTTCATTAGCTCAATCTGCTGTTGGAAAGCATGCACGGCCTTGTTTTTCTCACTGCGTACCTGGGCTAGCTCCTGCTCTAACCCTTCGTTGATCTTCATCAAGGCTTCTTTTTCTTTCACCACTTGCTCGTAGGCCTCCCTAGAAACAGTAGTTGGCTCTGCTACCGGAATAGGAACAAGGGCTGGCGCATCTGGAAACGGCATCCGCAACTGACTTGCTCTCTCCTGGATCCAGACTCTGTAAGGTGCATAGGGCTGACAGTCATTCTTCCCTAGCAACGGCTTCCCTCTTTGGTTAATACGCGTCCAGGCATGCTGTAGCTTGGCCAATAACTCCCCCTTCAAGTCTCCGGTGAAGTACAGAGATTCCTGTACTTCATCCTCTGCGGGTGGGTTCTTCAGCGCATATCCGAATTGACGGACCAACAGCGATGGGTTGTAGTTGATACACCCTTTTCTTCCTATCAGCGGGACATTAGGGTAACCAGAACAACTGAAGATAAGCTCGGATCCCAGCAGATCTCTATCAAACCATTCAACGTCTTCGGAAGATAGCCTCATCAGGCGCTCTGACCAGCTAGCTGTGGTTGCACTCTTCACAAAAGATCCCTTCATGGGATGGTGGCTTTTAAACCACATACCCAGCAGTGGTACAGAGAAGTGAACATTCTTTCCTCTTCCCTTCTCATTCTTGTAATCCAGTGAGTGATAGAAATCTCCGAGCAAGGTAGGTACAGGATTACCAGCGGCAAACAAGTAGAAGGCGTCGAAGTCCACAAAATCCGGTACATTGGGAAACAATATTATGCCATAAATGCACAGAGCCAACACGACATTGAAGGCAATCCAGCACCCGCTCTTAGCGTACTCCTGAGCTTTACCAATCAAGAACTGGAGCGAGAAGCCTGGAACTCCACGGGAAACAGTAGTCAACAGTTCAGAAGCATCCATGTGCAAAGCTTTTGCCAAGTCCTCCGGCTTGGGCTTAGCGCCAGAATGAATGAAGGGAACCTTGTCCTGCACTGGTAGCTCAGTAAATTCCACATACTCTTCAATGGTAGGCCCCAGAATAAAATTAGCAAACGTAAAACATCTCAATGCTGGATCATAGAATTGCATCAAGGCATACAGCCCATCTAGCTCCATCTCCGTGGGTTTGCGCACCAATCTCAATAGTCTTCCATAGCTCATTCTGAAGCTCCTACGAACATCCTCATCAGCCAGAGAGATCAACCCAAGCAGGGGAACAACATCAGGAGTAGGCAATTTGTAAGCAACTGTCCTCCTCAAGCTGGCCATGACCAATCACCCAGAAATCCGGACACTAGAACTAGGGAAATGCAAATGCACCTGCAGCACAGACACACGTTAGTGGGATGCAATGATGATGAGTATGCAAACAAATGCAATGCAAGTGACATGCAACAGGGACCAAATGCCGTAGCTGAATGGCCTGAATCATATCAAGAAGTCTTAGATAGACTCTCTAGAAGTTCTCAAACCCTGGTCTCAGATAGACCTAACACAAAGCTCCCCCATTGGTCTCTGGCAGACCTCAAACAAAAACTCCCACTGGTCTCTGGTAGACCTCAAAACTCTCCAACTGGTCTCTGACAGACTTCAGAACTCTCCAACTGGTCTCTGACAGACCTCAGAACTCTCCAACTGGTCTCTGACAGACCTCAGAACTCTTCAACTGGTCTCTGATAGACCTCGTAACTCTCCATAAATACCCAGGATCTCTGATCAAGAAATAACCGGTATCTGAAGGTCTAGTTACCTGCATAACCCCAAACCCTCTCACAGGTGGATGTCCTAGTAACTGACAAAGGTATGGCATCCTATGCGGTCGTCGGCGTCACAGACTTTCAGGGTTGATGATACGATTCCCGGAAGGAGTGGCATCATCAAATCCTGAAGAGGCCTCACTTAGCCAACTTCCAAATGATCGGTCCCCAGAGTCGAAAATTCAACTAACCAGCAACCCACGCCAACCAAAGGAAGGGGCAGGAGGCCAACCAGAGGAACCTCGTCTGAGTGTAGATTTCGCGGGACACCAAGGCAAGAAAAGCAAGCGGGCGCCAACTAATCTCTACTCTAAGTCTAAGGTGCACTCAAGCCCAGGTCCGGCTTCTCACTCAGTATCAGAACACCCGTCACAACCCCCAAATACAGCAATAATGACAATAATAATATGCTGAAAGTAAAGGTCAGAAATATAAATCCATACAAAATCCTCGACGGGAAAACAGGCGTTAGGATTGACTCTCTTAAGCGACGTTGGATCCCAAATGCATAAGAACTATCGCAGTCCTTAGCAGCCCGGGGACGTTGGATCCCCAGTAGAGTCGCCAGCTGTCGCTACTGCGAAAATCGGCGCCGGCTGAACAGAAGAGTCGCCACCGTGCGTTTTTTATCCCACAGGAGGGAAAGGAAACGCTCGAGGTAAACCTACCGCAAAACGGGGAAAGGTATGGTCGTCGCAACCAAAACCTGGATTCGGGAGTCGGTTACGCAAGGGGAAGGTATTAGCACCCCTCACGTCCGTCGTACTCGACGGGATCCACGCTTGTTTTCGGATACGGATTGTTATTCTATCTACTCTAAAGGTCAGGGGGTTAAAAGAAAAGAAAATGACTCAGCAAAGTATCGCACTTTATGCCTACGTATTCCCGTCTGGAACGAGAAATCAGAGTCAACGTAGTTCGCCTACCTACGGGAAAGGAGGGGAAGGTTGCTCGCTAGGATATCGCATCCTATGCCTACGTACTTTCATACAGCATGAAAGATCAGAGCAAACGTAGTTCGGGCCACGTACGACACAAGCCTGTTTTGATTGATTTTATTCCTTCTGAAAAAGGGTTTTCCGATTAACAGTCCCAGCGAACAAAAATGACGTTTTGATGAGTTCACATTCTTTTACGGAAGAAGTGTCTTTTATTGTGTTTGAAATATTTATTGTGTTTTTCTGTTTGTTTTGAGAAAGAAGAGACAGAACTCTAACCTACAGTTGCGAAGGGAATCAAACTAACCTAATGTTATCATGCATGGATTAAGACCTAGTGTCTATCATGCTCCTCTCTTGCGCGGAGAGAAACAGAGATCCTAAGGGAATAGACGGAAACAGAAACAATAGCAGATATATACAGTAAAACGGTAAAATGCATGGATGCAACAATACAAGCAAGGCAAGGGAGTCCCACTCAACCTCGAACCTAGAAACAATAGGCAAAAGTGAACAGGATTCACTTTCAACCCAACAGGGTAAACAGCAAACAATACAGTCCAGAAAACCAATCAATACATCAGAAATGAAATACAACAGAAAAATAAACAGCATCAGCAGCTCTGGAACAACATCTGATTTCAAGCTTCAGCAAGCATCAATCTCCATCTCCACAGCCTTCAAGCAAGGTCTTTGTCCTCAATCTTTAGTCTACAATGGCTTTTCTTCAAGTCTCAAAACTCCAGGATGAGGGATCAATCATAAGAGTGAATTGGGTGTTAAGCAATTAGTTGACTACCAAGGGTGGCAAACCAACTGCTACTAACACATAAGATATTTTCTCTCAAGAGTTCTATCCCTTAGACAGTAGCACCAAGCCTTCCAAAGGAATGGGGTGAGTGTCTTAGAGAGACTCTGTATCACAAAGAGGAATGGAGGCAGTCAAAACCTTCCATGTTTGAGAATCAAGCTTTCTAATCTAGAGCTCTGCCTAGCTCCTAAACCCTAATCTCCTCAACAGCTGCTAGCAGGAATCTCCTCATCAACTCTGGAAGTTAGTCTTCAAGCTATGGATCTCCAATGGCTTCACCATCACAAGTCTTCAGCTCTCCCAATCCCCAAGCAATCCCAATACCCACGCAGACAAACAATAATCCCCAGAGAGGGCACACCACACCAAACAATCAAATATAGACAGTATATTAATAGCAGTAAGGGAATCCTAGTGATTTCTAAGGGATCTAATAACTACCCATAGTCCCTATAGTCCCATATCTAAAATATTCAATCTCTAAGTCCTAAGGGAAATGATTCAATTCTCCTAAGTCATCACTCAAACCCTAATTTTATTCATGTTATTCTCACCTAAACTAATCACCTAAAATTAATTCCTAAAAATGTAAACTAAAATGTATATACAAGCTAATCTTATCTACTAATCAACCTAAAAAGAATGGGTGAAAAATATTAAAGCAACTACTAGAACAAAAATTAACAAATTTAAGTATCAAACTAAACTAAATAAAATGCTATTTACAAGGAAAATGCATGGAAAATAGTAAAACAAAATAAAATGCTATTTTTATTTTTTCATATTTTTCTAGACAGAATAATGGACCTATAGCAAAAAGAATGAATTAAAAATCTCAATTTTCCTATTTTTTAAAGAGGAGAAAAATATTAAAGAAAAAAAAATAACAAAATATGAAATAAAAAGGGGGAGGGGTGAGAAAAGCAGAAGCGCCCAGTTGTTTTTCAGGTGGGCCATGAACCAGGGGTGCGAACATCAATTAAGGCAAGGCCCAGCACGCTCAGAAAAATGAATTAAAAAAAACCAAAGAAAAGAAATAAATCCTCGGTGCAGAAAGTAACAAAACCATGTGTAAAATGCTGGGCCTCTCAAAATGGGGGTGTGGTTAGAACATTGGATCCAAGGCCCAGACGCGCGTTTAATGAAAATGCTGCGTTTCATTCGGTCAGCTCCCTCCAATTTCAATTTAAATCTCAGCCATTCGATGCGATGAAATTGTCAAATAATTAAGACGATCAGACGGTCACCCTTCATCGTCCCCAAAGCAAACCCTAGAATTCAGAGTTTCACTCCCCATGCAGCCATGCTCAGGTCCCTCGTTCTCTCTCAATACGCCATGAAATCAAGACTTATAAAGACCAAACTCACTCCATTTCTTCCCCTCTACACGACTATACTTTTAGTTTGCCCTAAAACTAACCCCATAATAAAACCCGATAGGTGGAAACCCTTAGTTCATCAATTGCACCCTGTAATGGAGGTTCACCAAACTTGTCAACTCTTGTACTAATGTACTCTCCATATTGCACTGACTACTCTGAGCTAATTCACCATGATTAATATCCCCTAAAACCAAGGTTTCTTGATCATCAAAGCCTCACCACTCTGCCATCAAACTTCATAGAACTCTTTCTAGATCTTAGGAATCAATCCCCTATGGTCTCTAAGCATTTTTATCCTAACCACATGATCTACAACTGAATAAATAAGGAGATTCGAAGGGAAATGCCTACCTTGCAAGTGATGATGACTATGGTGGTTCTCTTCCAATTCAAGCCTTGATGCTTGCTTCAAATGATCTTCAATGGATGCCAATCTTTCTGTTTGCACTGGTTCTTGCTCAACCTTCTTGAATCACCTTATCCCCTTCTTCATGCAACTTGGAGTGAAGCTTTGGATCTCATGAACCAGCCACGAATTCCTCTCAATTCTGTTTGCCAATTGCTCTATGATGATGGTAGATGATGATGATAACAGAAATTATGATGATTGATGAAGTTTCAATGGAGTTTGAAAGCAAAATGCAATATGGAGTTATGGAATCAAACTATGTAATGCAAGCACTCTCAATCACCAACCACTGCACAAATGGCTTCATTTCATTATATAGATGATGATTAACAGAATGAGAAGTTTCTAGATTGCTCTTGGAGGATTCTAGAAAGTTGTGGAAATTTCAAGGAAGTTCTCATTTGATGATATGTTGAAGATCTCTTATCTCATGCTTGCCCCTTTGTAAACTTGTATTAAAATCTCCTTTCATGAGATATTAGGAGTGTATGTATGAAAAACCAAGCTTTTCCTTGCCTTGTGTTAAGTTTTACCAAGTTGCCTTATGATGCAAGAAACAAATTTACAAAGGAAGTCCAATTTTTAAGCCTAAACTCAAAAATGTGGATGAACCAATGTCTTTAAAGTGATGTTGGGAATCAATTTGGTATATTGGATGACTCATATTGGATTTGTAGATCTCTCAAACCAATTTTTTATTTCAACTTTTTCAACTTATATGCCTTTTTTTAGGTCATTTTCCACCAACTTTGGTCAAGTCTCATTCCATGCACTTACAAACTTTCATGACTTCTTTTCTAGACTTAAAATGGCATTTTTAGCAACTTTGATGTTGTGAAGTTTTTCATTTGAAGCTTCCTTGTATGAGTTTTAGACATAAGCGAAGAATGACCTGTAATCATCAGATGACCAAAATACCCTTTTCTTGCCAAGACCATAAGTAGCGTTCCACAAATCATATGAAGGAATACTATACCATTCTAGAAAGCTAAGACAATGAGAAACAATTCTTATGTTGACCAGAAATTCATTTGAAATATCCTTGAGGGGTAAAAATTGCTTGGAAGTCAAGTCACTTTCACAGACAAAATTTCAGATATCTCAGATGACCTGTAACTTGCAAGGACCATAACTTGAGTTCTATAAATCTCCTTAATGTCTTCTACCACTCAAATTAAAGGTCTTGAGATCCTCTACAAGTTTCGTATTGGCCAAGGATCCATTTGAAGCTTGCATTTTGACTTATCTTGCTTGGAAATTTGACCTAAACTAGGGGATTTTACACAGAAACCCTAATTTAGAAACTCCTCTTCTCCTTGATTCCTCTTGATTTCTTCTTAGCATATCATCATATCCTCTTCTACATGCCAAATGATGAACCCCACATCTTTCCAATAGACCTTAATGCCTTTCAACCAATCAATTGACTTAGAGTTGACCCAGATGAAACCCTAGTTGACTGTCTTCATCCACAACTCTTGTGACTACACCAATGACTTGTCTCCTTCTCCAAATGACCTTCTAAGTCTCCCATGATGTCTCCATACTCTCCATGCTCAATTCACAGCCCACAACTTCCTTTGTTGATCCTCAGATACCCTCAGTTAGGAGATAGATGCAATGCTTGATCCACTGACTTCTCCAACTTTCAAATTCTTTTCTGATGACTCGAATGAGATTGAATTAGGATAATAACCTCTTGATAGGCCTCTAGGGATGAGAATAATGCCTGGTCCCCTGTTGGATGACTTGCCATGCTATGCTATGCAAATGATCAGGCTATGTACATGACTCTATATGCAAATGCTAATGATATTGAAACATAAACCAAGTGAATAAGGTTGAGCAAATTTTAGGGTGCAACACTCATCTATTAAACGCTTTAAGCAGATCCAAACCTAATAAACCTGAAATTCCTTTCATTCCATACTACCCTCCTCATCTGATCTCCATTCAGAAATCTCTTTTTCCACCTACTCCCCAACCAAAACCAATAACCCTGGAGACTCTGTTACATCCCAAACCCAGACTTAATGTTAATCATTTATTTCAATCTTTTTTGCAAGAAATACAGTTGTATTTAGGTACTGTACAGAAGAAGTGCTCAACAACAATGGATGCCCAAGAATCTGATGTCATCTGGAATGGATTCATCAACAGATTCAACTCTGTGGCCTCAAATCTGAAGAACATATGTTCTGATGATGCGAAGCTCAGATTTGCTGAAGCTGCAAGAAATCTGTTCTGGACTGTCAAGAGATCTGAACCTTTGCTCCTTACAGATCCTCCTCCACCATCAGAAGAAACTACTGAACCTGCATCTGAAGATAATCCTTTGGCCATGACTTTGGTAGAATTTCCTTCTGGCTCCAATGCTCCAGACTCTACAGATCCTATGGAGATTGACTCTGTTCAAGCTCTAGAAAATGTTCAACCTTCATCATCTGAGATTAAGAAAGAACATCCAGATTTTGAGGATAAAATTGCTGCTATGAAAGCTGGTCAATCAGAGATCAAATCTTGGATGGCCAAACATGATAAGAAATTTGAAGATATGACAGAGTGGATGTCAAAGCAGAATCAGAAGAATGAAACAATGGCTAAGTGGATGTCCAAGCAAGAGCAGTCCTCCTCTGAGATCACAGATCTATTGAAGATGCTTTTGTCAAAACACTCTTAGATTTTCATTTTTTTTCATTCTGATGTTTTTGCATCTGATGTTTGCTTATGTATTTTTTTTGCTATATCTTCTGATGCATGTACTATTTATCTAAACTCATTGAATGAATCAAAGTTTTCTCCACTGAATTATCTCATTTACTGTTTCCTTTTATTTGTCTTTTTAAAGTTTTTACTTTTTGCTTATGACAAAAAGGGGGAGAAAATATAGATCTGAACTGTTTAATATAACTTCACCAGAATGAAACTTTAGACATATCTACTCTATCTAACATTTAATCTGAGTATTTCAGAACATTTGATAAGTACACTCAATAAAAGAAACTCTGAGTCTCTCAGATCATTTGACTTTTATCAAACTCTGAATCTGATATTTGCAAGACATTCTGACTTTCAAATGCTAAAAGAACAATCAAGATCTAACTCTGAAAATTACTCTAGACAAAAGGGAAGTTTCTATTCCTTATCTATATTTAAATCAGGGGGAGATTCATCATCTCAGGGGGAGTTATAATTTTAATATTCTCAATTAAACAAAATTTCTGATGTTTTTGTCATCATCAAAAAGGGGGAGATTGTTGGAACATAGATTGGTTCTTAATAATACCTCTATGTTTTGATGATAACTATTATGAAATTTTGTATTTAAGATTTATATACTCTAAAATTTGCTTGAGAGTTTTTACTGCAGATAGTAAAGAAATTAACAGTCCAGAAGCAAATCAAAATTGAACACAAGAAATTAGCTAGACTCTGAAGTGCCAGATGCATTAATTAGAAGACTCTGATTGCTGCCAACAGAAGATTCTGAGCGTAGCCTCCAGAAGATTCTGAAGCAGAAGCTCCAGAAGGATCTGAAGCAGAAGCTCCAGAAGGATCTGAAGCAGAAGCCCCAGAAGGATCTGAAGCAAGTCAGCAACATCTGAAGCAAAGAAGAATTATGTATGAAGAGCTTTTCAAAGCATAGTTTCTACAGAAGATTCTGAAAGTACTAAAGCTGCCAGTACTGATGTTATGTCTCAAATATGCTCTGATATTAAACACGCTGAAAGCACACATGCTGCAGAAGACTCTGATTCAGCAAGACTCTGATCATCATTAGAAGACTCTGACCCAATTAGACTCTAATGAATTTGCTGAAAACTGAAGAAGAAATATTTAAAGATTATATCCATTGGAGTAAATCAAACGTCTCTTTCCTTATTTATGCTAGACACAAGAACACAGACAAAAAGGATTTTTCTATGCTTTCTTCTTCTAGGAAAGGTCACTTGATGTGAAGACAAAAAGGCTCAGACCTTTTGGACACTCTTCTCAACGTGCAGCTCACCTTGGATCAGCTGCCTATAAAAGCAAGACTCCACCAAATTCTTCAGTTGACGTTTTGCATTGAAAAGAAATCAAATATTCAAGCTCTCATACTTTCATATTCATTCTAAGAATTTATTTCATTGTACTTAAACTTAAGAGAAATATCACAGTTGTGATAATAGCTTTTTAGAAGCAATTCTTACTCTTGTAATAGTTTTACATTGATTGTAAAAGATTTCCTTAAGAGGATCTAGTTGGGATCAGTAGCTCTTGAGAAGACTAAGAACAGTTGTTCTTAGGTGTTACTATTGTAATCTGTTTGATTAAATAGTGTCTTAAGTCCTTGATTGAGAAAGGCAAATCACTCTAGGAAGGGTGGACTGGAGTAGTTGTGTGCAACGAACCAGGATAAAAATACTTGAGTTTTTATTCTAAGTTTTAATCTTTCATACTTATTCAACCCCCCTTCTAAGTATTATCTCACCTTCACCTTTCTTATCTCGTTTCTCATGACTTCCATGATCAGGCCCATCTGAGTCTTCAATTGATGAACTTCCTCCCTAAGAATTTTCTGATCCTGAGACAAAGCTTGCATGTCCACCATGAATTGTCCCATCTGGCTTCGTACTTCCCTCAACTCTGCTTGAATTTGCTCCATAGTCATCTTCGAGATTCTTTGAAAAAGTTAAGTCTTCAATTCTGAAGAAAACCAATATCAGGATAACAAAAGCCCAACCTCGAACACCTGCTATGCAAATGAAATGCAAATGCCATGTTCGACTATTTCCAAGGAATTTTCCTGCTTTGATTCATGTTTTACACTAGCGAAGCACAAGAAAAAGATTAAATGCTCAACAACGAGTCTCAAAGTTAAGATCCTTGGAAATACAAGAACATGTATGTCAAAATGCAAACATGTTATGTGGATGCAAATGTAAGTTTAGAGTATGCCTAAGAGGGGGGGGGGGTGAATTAGGCTTTAGAAACTTTTTTCTGGTTTTTCGTGATTCTTGAATTTTACTTGGTTATGTTCTTGATGATGAAAGTAGTAAAAAGCAGAATGAAAAAGGACACAGAGATTTATAGTGGTTCCTTTCACAATCTGAAGGTACTCCACTCCCCTTTCCACATGAAAGAGAATTTTCACTATAGTTTTAGAATGTACAACCTATCACACCATCAACCGGTGAGGCCTACTATCTAACAACTATTCAACAACTAGTGTGCAAGAACAATCCTCTTGCAAGCACTAACCCTTGTGTCCAACAATCCTGGATCACATGTCACAATAGAAACAATTTTGTAATTCTTTGATTTGAGAATGATATAATAATATCAATACAATGATTAATCTTCTCCTTTTGATCAAAATTCACTTTTCAATATCAATACAAGTGTTCAAAACTTCTGGATATGAAATGGTATGAACATTATGAACACTTTTTGAAATATTTGAAAGTATTTGAAAATTAGTGAATTTGATTGAATGATTATTTTGAAAATTATTGGAGGTTTATTTTTCAATTCTGAAAAGTTCAGAATTTATGAGTAAAAAAACCATTTCAAAAAGGTATAAAAGTGTATGAATCAAATAATGAAAAGGTATAACAATTACACAAGATTTGAATTTGGAAAGAAACAATTTTTCAAAATTCGTTCAGTGTTAATCGGTTAACCATATAGGTTAATCGGTTAATACTGGAACGTTAGCCTTGAGAATTTAAAATTGAGACTGTTAATCGATTAACACTGTGAAAATTCAGAAAAATACTTGAGTTAAAAATGTTATACCAGTTCCAAATGATTTTAAAAATATGCAAATGCAATATGTTGATATGATAGACTATTGGAAGACTTGTATATCAATTAAAAGAGTGAGTTTTGATATACCAAAGCCTTGTGTCCAAGTCTTGAAAAATGTAGTCGATCATTTGCACATGAAGCTTGATTCACATGACAACATTCCATTGATGATATGCTTGCACCTCTTTCTTTTAGAGAAGAGTTCAGAATAGAGAAGCTTCTGGTTTTATCTTCAGTGTATATACCCCCACGTGTATATAGTGCAAGCAACTTCATAGTACATATACCTCTACGGGTATATATTGTAAGTATCTTGATCAATTTGAAAGCTTGACTTTTTGCAAACATGGAATGAACTTAAGTCTTGTTGACATCATCAAAACCTTGAGATTGAAGTATGCTTCTACAGCAAAGACAAGGGATCAAGGCTTACATAAAGCTCTGAATAACTGTTGCGCCGCTGACTGAATAGGCTCATAAGTCTGCTCTGGAGAAAATACCGGAATACCAGGTTGATAAGTTCACACTGATAAGAAAACTAGAATACCGAGTTGGTTGAAAGACCAGGTTTCCTGTAAAACCCATCCCCTCTCGCATGTGGGTTCTAGTCTTGGATGGTACGACATCCTATGCAGGTCCTCAGTATCACAGACTCTCAGGTCGAGAAACAATGATACATTCACCATTTCTGGTTTGGAATCATGGTCAATCAAGGAGGTCTCAATTGATTTCCCAATGAATGGTCTCCAGAGTCGTTAGTTTTCTAATTCAACACCCCCTCAACTGCCCTAAATGCGCAGGATAGGATGTCTCCAAAGAAAACCTCGTCTGGACGCGAATTTCATGAGGGATCTTGCATGCCAAACATGTAAGCCCGCACTACTCTCCACACTAATACTAGGTGTGTACTCAAACCTGGGTATTGGGCTTATCTCTCGATGCAAAAACCCACCCAACAACATAACAATAGTAGTAGCAAAATCTGATAACAAAATGCAAATGCAATAATATACAATAAGTAAAGTACATAACATCAAATAATTGCACAAAAGTAAACATCCAAAGACACAAAATAAACAAGCGCTAGGACTGACTCGCAAAGGGAAACAGGGTCCCCGGCAGAGTCGCCAGCTGTTGAAACTGCGAAAAACACCTGACAGAAAAACAGAAGAGTCCCCACCAAACGTTATTTATCCCAAAGAGAGGGAAAGGAAACAATCGAAGAAAATCTGAAGAACGGGAGAAGACAAGGTCATCGCAACCAAATCTTGGGTTCGGGAGTCGGTTACGCAAGGGGAAGGTATTAACACCCCTCACGCCCGTTGTACTCAATGGGGTCCATGCTTGTTGTACAAATAAAGGGTGTGTTTATCTATAAGCTACTGTTAAACGGAAACGAGAACAAAAGAAAAAAGAAAGAGAATTGATAGGACATCGCCGCCCTATGCCTACGTATTCCCTCGTTCAATCGGAAAGTCAGAGTCAACGTATTTCGGAAAACTACGGATGAAGGGGAGAAGGTTGCTCGCCAAGACATCATTGTCTTGTGCCTATGTATCCTCATCTAGTATGAAAAATAAGAGCAAACGTAGTTCGGGTAACGAAACCAAAGGTAGTTTAAGTGTTTTTTATGAGTGACATTAAACTCCCATTCCAGCAGTTAGGGACGACGCCTGTTTGTGATAGAACGGAAATGTAACGTACTCTTTTCTGAAAATTAAGTTGGAAATGCAAATCCTGAAGGATAAAAGATTTGAGTTTTGTTTGTGAGTTTTAGTGAAGTGAGTTAGTTAACTTTGTGATTCACGTTGCACTAAAGGCTATGACGTAGGAGCGAATGCGTTGCATATCGCCTAAAGGGCATACACTAAACACTCTAGACAAGTGAGGAGAAACCCTCACTCATCATTTCCCACGTGCTTAAGGCTCGTAGCATACAATGTTCATCGTATTTATTAGATGAGTTAGAATGGTTTTGAGATGAGAATAGAGACGCACGAAAGGTCTAAGGGAAAACTCGACCCTAACGTTGTCATGCAAAGTAGTCCTAAAGTTGGGATGCGAAAGGAGATTATAACCTATTGTTAGAATGCAAAATATGGACCTAAGGTTGAGGTTAAAAGGGACTAACCTACTTGTTATCATGTATGGGTTAAACTCCTAATGTCTATCCTACTCCAAATTTAATTGGAATAAGAGTCCTAAGAGAACATGCAAAGGAAAAGCAAAAAAAACAAGAAAGCAAGGCAAAAATAGCAGCTATAACAGCGCCTCCTACATAAGACGACAGTAAAATCCAGCACACAAGCAAGACAACGTATAGCAACACATGTTTCAGCACAAAAACAGGTGTAAAAGGCCAAGCAACAAGCAAGCAAGGCAAGTACAACATGCAAGTTTAAAGCATGGACAGTTGTGGAAAATAGGGCAACAAGCATGCTTGAATGCAATTAAACAAATGTAAACATTAATCATGGATTGACGTCATACAGGTATGGACATTCTTTGACAAACAATCATAAATGATCAAGAACATTGCATCAACAAGAAGTGACAAGATCAAGTATGCCTTTCAAACATGGATGATCAAACAATCAAACAAACACACAATGAAGCAGAAAAGGAAACAAATGCAATCATGCATCACAATATTCGGCAACATGCATTCAATGATAATCAACTAATCATGCCATGAGCAAGCAAAACAATTGATCACTCATTAATCAAACAATATAAACATAGTAAACATTCAAAACGGAAACCAAAAGTCGTGCATCGGAGAATCGAGGTCAAACATTCAAGAATGATGAAACATTTCAAAAACTGAAGTTCTGGTATGCAGATCTCAGATGTCCTAAGAGATGTCGAGACATTGATCACTGCTAAAAACAGAACAAGGACAGAACACAAGCATTTTGATTTACTTTAAGAATTAACAGTGTGATGACATATGTTGTAACATCTGCAGACGGACAGAACAATTTATCTAACCATTTAAATTGAGCAGAATATTAAATGTAGAAAGATAAATAACACAATGAATTGTTAACCCAGTTCAGTGCAACATCACCTACATCTGAGGGCTACCAAGCCAGGAAGGAAATCCACTATTACTAGTATCAATTCAGAGCTAAACTCCCCCGTTTACAACCCCTCACTTAATCCCTAATAGTGCAACTTCTACCTAGGAAACTCCTAGATATGAGACACCTCTCACCCCCCTTAATCACAGCAGTGATAACAACAAATTAATAAAACTTTAGAAGACACTCTTCAACGACAATACTTGATCTTGCTTAATAGCTTCAATAAAGAATAATACGCTCTTGCTTACAAGCTTTGAGTGAACAACTTACACCCTAAATATGTCTACCATGATGAATCAAAAGATACAAAGGGTGACTTACAAAGTCACACACGAAAGACTCTCAAAATCCTAAACCTTTATTTTGCACCCCAAGATCTTCTTATTGTGAATGCTTCTCATCTTTAGGTCTAGCAAGTCCTTTATATACTCTTCTAGTATGGGCTTGGACTTTAGCAAAAGCTTCCTCAGATTTGATAAAATCAAATTAAATAATTCTTCAAATCTTTTCATAATTAACACCAATTTAAATTTGATCAAATCAAATCAAATTAAACTCCAAATCTTCTCTTAATTAAAACCAACTCATATTTTATCAAATCAAATCTGCACTTTGTTCCTAATAAATCTCCTTGAACTGCGCATAGTTATGAGGTATATCCAAGAGGATCTCATCAAACCAAAACACCTCTGTCAAGAGATATAAAATAGCAGCGCCTGCTGTACCAGACCAAAATGTCATGACATCTGTCTTCGACATCTGTCTGAAACACATGACAGTAGTACTGTCATAACAGTTGATGAAAATGTTATAACATCTTGCTTAACATCAGTGTAGAATCATGTTTTACCAAAATTTAGCCAATCATAGAACCATGGAACTAACAATCTCCCCCTTTGGAAATGTTTTGGCTAAAACAACCAAACCATGATAAATATAGACTTATCAGAGCAGCAACAACAATAGTTTTCTCAAATACATCCAGCCTCATAGACTATCATGCTCCCCCTTATAGTTCCATTCAACAAGCAATAACAACACACTACTCTTTCTTTAGCAGTAGCAAAGTCCTATCATAATGTTGGTCATCATGTCAATACATGTGACATAACATCAGGACAACAAATAACATTAATACTTTACTCCCCCTTTTTAGCCAACAATTGACAAAAATTAGAGTAAATGTACACACATATAAACTCAGACGCACACATATAAAATCATAACACATTAATCAGAGCCAAAACCAAAAACAGAATCAGAATCATCATGCTTCAAAGCAAGACTCATTTGACACACTGCACATGGTGTCCGAAAATCTAGTCTGACATCTCACAACCTCCATATACTCCAGCATGATTAGATAAAACACTTCTGAATCAAATTGTGAGTATCAACCCATCATGTATGACATCAACTCCTTTACCACTCACTTTGGTTCTTAAGACACCAACCACATGACTTATTATTTCCATAGTAGTCCATACATTTCATTAAGATACACATGAAGGTCTCAGAAGGACACAACAATAACAGCTTAACAGATTATCACAAACACCAGAAAATCATAGACAGAAATAAAGTCTCATGTAGCTTCCTCAGAGACATAATGTTCAGACATCCTGTCTGACATTACAAATACAATATTCTTAAGCACCTTAAGAAATGATTCCTTCATCAATCAGTCAGACTACAAGCACCAAGTCATGGACATAGACTACTTCTCCTTTTACTTTCTACCTACTACTTCTCCACATAGCTTTACCCCGTGAACATAGTCATTGAATCTTGAGTTCTTTCCTTGTCTGAAGCTACACCTTCAGGAGTGACATAATTGATTTTAAATCCCCAATTTAAGACACACAAATATTCTGCAGAGAAAAATAAATTCTCTCAGTCACTAACCAACGTTGTATCCTAGGTCATTCATAAGAAGCAAGCACAATCCTAGTTCAAATCAACAGCCTCACAAAGCCAGACCCATAGTCACATTGTCAAGGTAAAAAGGTACACCAGATAGCACAATGTCAAGACATCTTGTCTGACATTACGATCTCACTAGTGGTCCAAGAACACAAGCTTTCCTGAGAATCAGCAAACTTTGTACAAGCTACAATAATGCAGCTTCCACATCAGACAGGTACATAGCTCCCGCCTGTCATGCATAATTAGCACTCCCCCTAAAAGATAAAACCCAAACACATGAAGACTTACTTCAGCTTCAGCATCTTCATATTCACACACTAGAAACACATGTAATTCTACACCCCTTGTTTCACAAACCACACTAGAACTAAACTTAATAGTAGAGGTAGTCGCAAGATAGACATAACTATCTGCAAGATCACTCAGATTAAGCTTTGAAAGACTAGAAAAATCCCCAAGATGTCAGGGTGATTGTCCTAGGCATGTTTCCTTGACTTCCATATGCACAAAAACAGGAGCTGATGGTGTCTTGATCTTTATCTTCACTAATCATACAAATACAAGACAAAAAACTTGGATAGAGGCCCAAAAATCTGCTGACCAAAAATCCCTTCAGTGGAAGCCAGATCATAATGCTCTCACCTTTATATTACTCCCAATAAGCTTGTACAAATTTGATTTGATCCATTGACACCCAATGACAGATCCAAAAAAATAATGTCAAGTTCACCATGAGCTAGAACAGTAACGCAATGTCACAACTTTTGTCTGTCATTCCACCCTCATAGAGACATACAATCACAAGCTTCTTGAAACCACAAACAATCTTGAACAATAATTGTATTTTTGCAGCAACAGATCCTAGACAGAAGTATAACTTCCCATATCATGGATAACCAGTGCTCTTTTTCCAGAATAACATCTTAACGTGAATGGAAAACATAAGACTCATCTTAATATCTTCAAGAGCCCACTCCTTGTTCAACATACCTACTGAACACATTCACTCACTGCTTGAACCACAAGCAACCTGTGTACCACAAAAGTACACCCATCAGACAAGAGCTCTCCCATATCTTTTATAAAAGAAAACACCCACGATCACCATATTATACTCATGACCAACTTCATGCTCATACACTGAGAAGGTACCAGGAATACAATCCTCATACTATAACTAACGAACTCTTATATTGAGACCAAAAACCATTGACTCCTCTCGTCCTGAACCCATCCAGACCCTGTACAAATCCACCTTGAATCTTACAGGCATACATATCCATGTTCCTTGAGAAAAAATCCAATTGAACATGAAATGCTTCACATTCCTTAAGGAGACATGTAGAGCCTCTTAGTTTGTTAGCTATCCCAAATGTCATTCCCACTTAAAGGACATCAAATCCATGCTGCAAAAATCCTCAACTTACTCGTTTCACAGGCACCAAACGGATCCACTTATTTCTAGAGTTACTTGCAGTAGAAGAAACCACTTCTCCACAAGTATTCTAGCCTCAGCTAGAGTCAAAGAACAAGATAGAAAACCCATAATCCAAGACAGTATTTACCTCATCATTCTCCCATATGATAAGTTAGAACACTTCTAATTCAACTAGTAAATATCAGCTTCCACAATCTGAACCCTAAGTTCAGCAAACAAAGTGATGTTCTAACATTAGTTAGGACATCCTAATTATATCACAGACACCATACATTATGGTTCTTAATACAATAAACACTTGGAATTACTATCTGTATAGTAATCTAATCTGAAGATCATCAGAGAGCACAGTTCCACCAATGAGAAATCCAAATAACATAGGGAGAGTTAAACTTTCATACCTCTCCCAAAAGAAGGAACTCATCCTTAATCAACTTAGGGCTTCTACCATAAGCTCTAAGACATGAACAGAACCAGACCCTCCTTTGGTCTTCAAACAACTACCCTTCTGCACAAGAGTAATTTTCTCCAAGCACACTTCTTAAATAACCAAATGCCACTGTTTAGTTAACTCTTTTTCTTTCAGAGCTCTAGAAAATATTCTGATCCACCAAGAAAACTTGATCTTCAAGTTACATATCCTACATGCTCCATAGAAAGGCATCTCAGATACACCAAGACTTGGACCTGTAACATCTACTCCTTCTTGCAGCTCCCGCAAACTGCATGAGATAGACCTTTTTGAAGCATTAATTCCATTCATACCCGAGAAGATCAACTTATCTTCAAGTTATGTACCATCACATCAAATAAGACCCTGGAGTTCAGCTTGATGTCAGAACCTCTGATAAAACATCCCGCTGGTGAATTCAGTCCTTTATTATGACACTTAGAAGAACCTCATCACTCTATCAGAACAAGAGTTCCATGATATCAAGTTTGAGTAGACAACCTCTATTTTACTTTCTTGTACCACAACAAATACCTTAAAATGCATTTGCTTCAGGAACTCCTCTTTAGAGAACCCAAACATGCCAAAGCTTGATTCTTCAGAGAAGATTTGTCACAAAAGATCTTTACAGAAGAAATCTCGCTTTCCTTAAGTAGAGACTTCATCAGAAAGTCAAAGATAACTGCCACTTATCCTTGACACCTACTGCACACCATTACACCTAGATCAGAAATAAACTGATCCAAGGTCAATTCATCAAGATGATGAAATCTTCAACTTTACTTCTTTAGACAAGTTTCTTGCCAGGAAACTTTCTGGACAAATTGCATGCCTCTGTAGGTCCAAGCTGAGGAAGAACGCAAACACACATGTAAATGGTACCAAGATCATCAGCTACATCTCCTTTGCTTCAGAGGATCACTCTTTGAATCAACAAGATTTTGCATAATCTCTACTCAACATTTGGTTGAACATCAGATCTTTGAAGTAGACCAAACAAATCAACGGCCAGATACTTGAGCAACAACTGATGAGACACCTTGATCATTGACTAAGGATAATCTATTAAATATTTGTGAATAAGGAATCCTTCTTACAGAAGACTAACTTGGATCGTCCACCTGATGAACCAACTGAACTTCGATAATGTTGAACATTATGGATAACCAATTAAAGACTTGTGCATTCCACAAATAGAAATTGATCTTAAATCCATACAACTTGTCGAGAAGACCATCTGACAGATATTTACACATCAGCAATACCAAAAGTATTCTTTAGTTAAATGATCTTTAATGTTGAAACATCAAGGCTGACTCCCTTGACTCAACCTGCCTATGACTTCCTTTGCTAATAGAACCCTTGCAAGTCATGAGTGGTGAAAATAAATCACCTCCCACTATCTTTAAGTTGAATAACATTCATCAGCACCAGAGAACTTCATAAATTGATCTTCAGGATGAGAACCAGATTATCTTCCTGAAGGAACTCTTAAACATGACCAGAGATGCCTTTATGAGGGGACTTGAGAGATATCTCAAGTATCTTTGGAAACTTAGTTGCAAAGGTATTTACTCATTTCATAGATCGTGAATATGATAAGTATGATCTCAATTCACCTTCTCTGTCTTCAAGATACATGATGGAACCAACATTCCTAGTACCAAGTCAACAACGAAAGGAATCAACAAATAACTCTCTCCATTCCATTTCTCCCGACTTTGGAACAACTAGAGCCTTAAATAATTCTAATATTTTAAAGAGGAGAAGTCAATAAGCAAGATCTTCCAAATTCTTTCTTCAATCACAACACTAGAATAACAGGACTACTAGAGTTCTTCCATCAAAAAAATATGCAGCGGAACCACCAAAGGACATTTTTAACAACCCTAAACAAGGTGTCAAAACATCTTATAGGACACCATATAGCCACTCCTCTTTTAGTTGTTGTAGAAACTCCTCAGAAGCCTTGAGCAATCATCAGATTTGTTCCTCTAGATCCAGAACACTCATCTCAACCATCAATACCTTGAGTATATCAGAATGAATGATCTGATCTCTCCAACTCCTCCTTGTTTAAATCACCAGAAAGAATGTCCCAAGACCTCATCCAGAACAGACAGGATGCCTGCTCTGATACCAATTGAAATTCTAGTATGCAGATCTCAGATGTCCTAAGAGATGTCGAGACATTGATCTCTGCTAAAAACAGAATAAGGATAGAACACGAGCATTTTGATTTACTTTAAGAATTAACAGTGTCATGACATATGTTGTAACATATGCAGATTGACAAAAGAATTTATATAACCATTTAAATTGAGCAGAATATTAAATGCAGAAAGATAAATAACACAATCAATTATTAACCCAAATCAGTGCAACATCACCTACATCTGGGGGCTACCAAGCCAGGAAGGAAATCCACTATTAGTAGTATCAATTCAGAGCTAAACTCCCCCGTTTACAACCTCCCACTTAATCCCTACCAGTGCAACTTCTACCTAGGACACTCCTAGATATGAGACTCCTCTCACTCCCCCTCAATCACAACAGTGATAATAACAAATTAATAAAACTTTAGAAGACACTCTCCAACGATAATACTTGATCTTTCTTAACAACTTCAACCAAGAATAATACACTCTTGGTTACAAGCTTTGAGTGAATAACTTACACCCTAAATATGTCTACCACGATGCATCAAAAAATACAAAGGGTGACTTACAAAGACATACACAAAAGACTCTCAAAATCCTAAACCTTTATTTTGCACCCCAAGATCTTCTTGTTATGAATGCTTCTCATCTTTAGGTCTAGCAAGTCCTTTACTCTTCTAGTATGGGCTTGGACTTTAGCAAAAGCTTCCTCAGATTTGATAAAATTAAATCAAATAATTCTTCAAATATTTTCATAATTAACACCAAGTTAGATTTGATCAAATCAAACTCCAAATCTTCTCATAATTAAAACCAACTCATATTTTATCAAATTAAATATGCAATTTGTTCCTAATAAATCTCATTAACCTGCGCATAGTGATGAGGTATATCGAAGAGGATCTCATTAAACAAAAACACCTCTGTCAAGAGATATAAAATAGTAGCGCCTGCTGTACCAGACCAAGATGTCATGACATCTGTCTTCGACATCTGTCTAAAACACATGACAGTAGTACTGTCATAACAGTTGATGAAGATGTTATAACATCTTGCTTAACATCAGTGTAGAATCATGTTTTACCAAAATTTAGCCAATCATAGAACCATGGAATTAACAAAAATAATCCACATAAATGCATCATATCAATCCATGAAGTTTAAATTTGGAACCAACACCAAACAAGCAAGAAAATGCATGAAAAGCACATTCTGGCTCAGTGGTAACCGGTTACTTGATATAGGGTAACTGGTTACTCTATTGAAAAAAAGATGAAAACGTGAAATTTGCACTGAGTAACTGGTTACTCTATATAAGGTAATTGGTTACCGCTGATCCAGAAGCAGAAAAACAACTTTTAAAATGAGTTTTCAACATCCAACAGCTTCTCCAATCATCCATATGAACATGATATCAGTCAAGCACGAAATTATCATCAAGAAACAGTGATCAAGCATCATATATACACAATCAAGCATTGAAATCACAAATCACAAAGATCCAAATTAACAAAATGGATCAAAAAGCATAAAAAGCCATGGATCTACATTGTGATTATTCAAATAAGCTCAAAACAAAATTAGACCTAGAATTGCCAACCTTCAAAGCGGAGATTTGCTTTGGTGAGTGTTGATTCACTTGAAATTAGTAGATCCAAGCAAGAAACCCAGAGATTCTTCAAGATCCAAGAGCTTCCTTATGGTAGAAATGAAGATAAAGCAAGATCAAGCAAAAATGATCCAAAAAGCACTTCCAATCTAGCTTCCAAATTCAGATCCAAATCCAAAAAAAAAATTGAATGGTGAATTGATGATAATGGAGATGAATGATGGAGGTTTAACTCTAGAATCCAATGATTCTAATTAAGAATCAAAGAACTCAAGTGAAAGAGCTTTAATGGAGGTTTTAGGAGTGAAAAAGTTGAGAGAAAATTTTGATATTGAGATGAAGAATGAGACTGAATTCTGAAAATGAAGGTTAATTGTGTGAGGTTTGGAGCAAATTCACTTAAATAATATCTAGGTTTGGGATCAAAATATGGTTTGGAATGAGGATTAGCGTTTGGAATGGAAATTATAAGTGGAATTAGGAATGAAGTGTTTGAAATTTGGAAGGAAATGGTGAAAGTTTAAACAATTCTAGATCCTTCCAATTATGGTCAAGTGAAATCAATGGTTGAGAATGATTGGAAATTGCACATGCTGAAAATTTAAATTCTTTGGCAAAATTTGCTTGAAGTAACCAGTTACCCTATATAAGGTAACCGGTTACCACATTCAAAAATGCCCACTTTTGGTGCCAAATGGAGGTAATCTTGTACAACTGCCCGTTGCCACCTATTCTGAGCTCCGTTAAGCCTCTGAAACTTACTCTTGAATATCATAACTGTGAGAACGCTTGAAATAACCTATGTATTGTCTCCTGAGCTGAAAATTAACCTGCTGAATAAAATAAAATCGATCGCTCGATCGATGGGAAACATAAATGCCTGAGCCTCTAATGCTTGTTGTTTAAACTCTTGCACTAAAAGGGAACCCTGAGCCACAAAAACACATTGATCCCATGCATCGAGAACCAATACTATGATATGAAAAAGTGCAAAATGCAGTGAAACAAAAGCCAGTAAAGGTTAAAACAAAAGGGTAAATTTTGGGGTGCTACAATGTCAAGCATGGAGATGGTCAAATGGGTGATGAACATGGAGACCAAACCTCTATCATAACCTTGCTTCAGAACATGCAGATTAAGAAAGATAAGCGCTATAAAGATGAGTTTCTTAGGAGAGAAGCTTTTGAAGTGACTCAAGTAGAACAACTCAGTATTTTGCAAGAGCACATGAAGTCTCAAGATGCAAATTTTGAGGCCTTTGCATCCTTTGTGACTGAGAGTCTGATTTCTCTAAAAGATGAAATAGATGTCAATACTACTACTACCATTGCAAGGGTAAATCACATGATTGATTCCCAAAATGAAGACCTTCACTATTATGCTTAGTTATATCAAGAAATGTGTGAATTTTTGGATGATCAGTTTGGGAATGATGGTCAGGGCTGGTTCCGTGGAGTGAGGCCTAGAGGTCACGGAAGACATTGAACTGATATGTTTTAGATCGTCTAAGTCTAGTGTCTTATGATTCTTCTGTCATGCATTTAGTTGTTTCAGTCATCATGCATATTAAATTTTGTTTAGTGTTTTTATGCCTGTGGTCCATGTATTGGAAATACTACTTAATTGTTTATGTTTAAGACAATGATTTTACTATGGTTGTTATGTTAAACGATTATGGTTATTGTTTAATGTTGTTGTGTTTATTAATATTGTGTGTTTACATATATCATGAATGTATGTAAGCACACCACTTATCTTTGCAAATTGCCTCTATATAGTATATTGTATATGTGTAATGTGTATCTATATGATACGAATGATAGTTTGGTTGCCACTTTTTGATGTTGTCAAAGGGGGAGAAGAATATGAAGGATATGATGCACACATCCAGGGGGCGTTTTTCATGTATCAAGAAACGCATCGTCTCAAATCTCAAGTTTTGCCATCATAAAAAGGGGGAGTATGTGAGTGCATCTTTCCGTTTAGTTATGCTTTGAATGATGTCAAAACCAAGAGAAACTTTAGTGTTTTTGTACAATGGATGATGTCAACCAATTCTAGGTGTGCATTGTTCATATTAGCATTAGGTTGCATATAAACGTGATTGGTAATGACTTAGGAAGGGCCCATGCATCAAAAATTAAGTTTCTAGTGTGAAAACTACACCATAGGTCAACACATACGTGTATAGGTCGACCTATAGAAGCTTTTGCTCCAGTGTAGGTTGACACATAACTTGGTTAGGTCGACGACCATTGCTTAAAAATAAATCTTGTAGCCATTGCTTTTGTGTCGCCTCAAATAGTTTGACCTAAAACCTTTATAGGTCGACACATATGAATTCATAGGTTGACCTATAGACTTAAACTTTTTATTTTTCATTTTCCTTTCAAATTCTCATGCATGCCCTTTGCTTCATATTGATTACGTGAAAACGTATCGTGTTTTTAGGCTCATAACGCATGTTATCCGTTGTAATTTTACTTTGTTTTATTGCTTTACATTGTGTCTTGTTTGTTTTGTAGGTTTTAATAAGTGTTAAAGCATTTGCGCGAAGAGCAGAAAAAGAGCAGACAATGGCGTTCACCATTCTTATGCAAAACCAAAAAATTGTGGAGTCAATTTAGACTCTCTCTACCCACTTTCGTTTTTCTTCTAAACCTCCCTGCACGTTTGAGGGAGTTACCAGACACTTGGGACATCTATATATAATACTTTCCTTCACATTCTAGAGCATCCAAATCATGTCGAAGCTCTGTCAAACTGCTTTCTAGTCTTAGGCAGAAAAATACTTGTAAAAGTGACAATAATTCACATCGAGGGATTTTCGCGCAAATTCTTTTTTTATTTCTTTGTACTCTTTGATCAAGCAACAAGCCTGCCGGTATTTAAATCAAGTTCATTTATTTCTTCAAGTACCACTTTCGTGTTTACTTTACATGTTGCTATTGCTTGAATTTTATTATTGTCCTTGCATTTATTTTACTTATTGCCATGTTGCCTTAATATTCAAATGTTGTGTTTATGTTGTTCTTAATTGAAATAATGTCTTGCTAAATTCGTTTGAGTCCGGCGTATGAGGACCGTCGTTACTGACGGGACTCGATAGAAATTAATAGCCGTGAAACATTAAATAAATTCTGTTCTGGTTTTAGTTTCCAAGTGTATGTCTAAATGTTTTGTCATGATAGTGAAAAACAAACTAAGGTTCAAGCCGATAGCACGAGAGTGTGAGGATTGAATCGGATAGTGGAAACTAGGCATCAATCCAAAAATAGCGAGAGCACTTTAGGTATCGATTAGAATCTAATTAATTTTCAAAATATGCGTTCTAATTAAAATGGGCGAGCGAGAGAAAAATCTCATGGTTGAGGATTGTGGCTCAGTCAATAGCGCGAGAGTGTGAGATGGAGTCTTTAAACCAATATTTTTTATGGAACGCAGTTTAATTATAATTAGTGCCTAAAATCTACATAGTTGCTTAGGAACGCGATATCCATATTCTGGCCTCCTTTTATGATGACTTCCAAACCTTTAGTAAATTACGTTTTTATTCCAGTCCAAAACTTTTTTACCTTTAGCCTTGGCTTTACATAGCACCAAACGATAACGGTAGACTGATTATTATTCCCTGTGGGTTCGATATCTTTTAAAACTACGCGATAGGCTGTATACTTACAGTTAGACTCCGATAGACTCGTAAAGTTGTGATAAAGTTTTTGGCACCATTGTCGGGGACTAATTTAGTCAATATTGTGATTCTGTTATTGCACAGTATAGACTAAGGTATCAATTTTCCTTTTTACCTACTCGATTGTATGTCAAACACTCGCTCTCAAGGCAAACAGTTAGAGCAGTCATTTGACAAAATCAAGCGTTTTATTAACTTAAGACGTTGAATCATCGAATTCAGATTAAATACAGTCTTCTTGAACTTGAAACTCCTTTTCCAGAACTAAGAATTCCCATGGCTAAAAATCCAATGAACCGTTATTTCAAGGACTATGTCATTCCATCGTAAGATGAACCTCATAATAGCATTACTGCTTTGCCATCGAACAAAATGATTTTGAGCTAAAACCTTCATTTTTACAAGCCGTTCAACAGAACTAGTTTTCTGGGAGTCCTACAGATGACCTGAACCTTTATTTATCGATGTTTGTGCAATACATTGACCCCCTAAAAGCAAATGGTGTTAGGAAAGGAGCCATAAGACTACATCTTTTTCCTTTATTAGAGCTAGAGCTTGGCTCCAGTCTCTACCATCCAACTCCATCACTACGTGGGACGAGTTGAAGAAAGTCTTCTTTGCCCGATATTTTCCACCAAGTAAAACTGCTATGCTAAGAGCCCAAATCAACGGATTTAGGAAAAAATAAAATGAATCTCTTTTAGATTCTTAGGAAAGATACAAGGACATGCTGAGGCGCTGTCCACATCATGGACTTGAACATTGCAGTTGGAGCGCTCTAATGGATAAACCTTATGAAGATGCCTATCAACCCATTGAAAATATAGATCATAAACACTTCTAATGGGAAGGTGAGATAACTCCTACAGAAAAGCCTGCTACGAAGAGCGGAATGTACGAAGTTAACAGTTTGGACCGTGTAAGTGCTAAAGTGGATGCAGTTACTCAAAATATTGAGAGATTGACTTTAACTCCAGCAACCACTATAGCCGTTGTGACACCTAACTGCAAATTATGCGGAACCCCTAGGTACAGTAAAGCCAATTGTCATTTATTGGATGATATTCCTTCCGACCAAGTGAACTACGCCCAAGGAAACCCGTGCTCAAACACTTACAATCCTGGTTGGAGGAACCATCCTAATTTTCCTACAAGAGAAACAATGCTTTGTTCGCTCCAAACCCAGCACCAGCTGTTCCTCCAGGCTATCAAAAAGGAACCCCCCTGCTCCTCAAGCACCTAGGAAGTCAAACATTGAGCTGTTATTAGAGAATTTTATTGCAACCCAAACTCAACAAAACAAAGAGTTCGCCAACCAAAACATACACACGAGTGAACTGCTGAATCAAATGGAAACTAAGCTTGATGCAATGGCTACCCATACTAAAATGTTAGAAACCCAAATCTCACAAGTATCCCAACAAATAACATTAACAGCAGCCCCAACCAGAGTATTTCTCGGATGTAGCACCTTAAAATTTGCCCAAACTTTTTCTTCTATCTTGGCTTATGTTTCATAGCATCTTGCATTTGCATCTGTGCATAACATTGGTTCTTGACAGGAGACCTAGATGTTGTATTTGCTACTCAAAGGAGATGCTTCATTGTTCAAGGTCCTAACAAGGGTACTCCTTCAAATCATCAAGTCTTCATTGGCCCCAAAGCTCCTTGAGAAGTGAAAGCATGTGTGTGGATATCACCTCCTATCTTGAGGGTGATTAGAGGCACATGAGGTCATCTCTTTGGATGAGACATGATTCAAGAGCTCAATGTATATCCTCAGGGTTCCCTATGGAGGTCCCATAGTCACACAAATCATCTGCAAGAATCTCAATCAATGGATAAGGTGTTAGGATTTTCATTTGGTTAACAAAAGTCAACTGTGAATTTGAAAGAGCTCAAGGCTTGGTTCTTGATTATTGAGTCCATGAGAAGTCATCCTAAGTCATCTTAAATGTCATGTGGAAGCTAGGATAAGATTTTCAAGAGTCCAAGAACTTGCTAAATTAGGGTTTCAGATGATTCACAGTGTAAAATCCCCTCTTTTGGCATATAACTTCAATGATAATTCTCACTATGATGAAAGTCCCATCTCATCTTTCATCAAACACGAGACTTGTTCCTCATCTTTCAAGATTTATTTTGAATACAAGAACTCATACATTGGGTTCATACATCTCAAGTTATGATTGGTACAAGTTGGTGTCACAAAATGAAGAGAATTTAGAGGCACTCAAGGTTAACTCACTTCCAAGGCATTTTTCATGGAACCAAGCTTTTCCTCATCTTCTATCAAACATGAGAGTTGTTCCTTATTGTCTTAGCTTTCCAAAAATTGCTAGAACTCATCACTCTCATATGTGAAGCTCTAATTATGATCATCCCAAGGCAAGGTTATTTTTGGAAACTTCATTTTAGGCCATTCACTTCAATGATCAAATTCATGAACTTCAAGGTCTCAAATCCAAATTCTTGGCACATGAAAGTTATGTCTTATGATATTAACTTCATCTTGATCTCAAATTCCATGGACTTTGATGAGTTATGAGACTATTAAGCCATGAGGAGCATGAAAACATGAGTTTTTGGACCTAGTGTGAGTTCCTTCCTTCTCAAGTCACCAAATGAGTTTGTTTTTGGTCTTTTGATGCCATATCACTATCATGTCATGATCACACCAATTGTTACCCAAAATGAGCAAACATAACTTGTCATTTTCAAGCCATTTTTGAACTTTCATGCCTTATGAAGAAATTGCCCAAACACATGACAAGTCCATTAGCTCTAATTCAAATGACCACCATTCATTTCCTCACCCCCACTTGATAAAAAAGAGTGAGTGGAATGAGCAACAAAACACCCAAACCCGTGTGTACACTCATGAGAATGTTTTTGGCAAAATTGTGAAAGCAAGCAAACCATTCAACATGGGCCTTCAAAAACACGTCAGAGCCCTCACATTTAAGTGAAAAAAACAAACCCTAACAAAAGAGAGCATGGGCAGCTGCATGAAAGAGTGGTTTCCATCAAAAATTACACAAGAATTCTCTCTCTTCGAATTTCATTTCTCACTGATTTTTCCTTCCATCTCTTGCACATTTCTTAACCACTAAAGCATAAGGAGGAGATTAGAAGCTTCAGAGTGAAGCTTGCACAAGGTTTGAAGGGCCAACAAAGTTGCTCTGTTAGGTAAATTTTCAGACTCTGAAACTTCCATTATAGGCATGTATTTAAGCTCATTCTGGTTGCATCTGAAGACCTACTTTGTGTAGGCAATGTTTGGTTACTTTTTATGGTTGTTTGAGTTATCTTCAGTTTGTATGTTGGATTTTCATGGCCTGTTTTCGTGGTGATTAAGGAACCTTTTTGAAAAACTAAGGGTAGATTCGTGATCTACATGAAAAATGCTTCAAAATGGTACCGAGAGTTTGTATTTTTATGATAATTTTCAGACTCCACCGGTGAAGCTCATCGGGGAAGACGACCGGAGCTAGGGCTCCGGCGTCTGAGGTTGATGCTGAGGTGTTTTAGAGGTGGCATGTTGACTTGCGTGCGTGAAGGGTGGACTCGGAGGTGTCTTGTCATGTGTTTAATGAAACATATTGTTTCATTTAGACTGAGCTTTGGTTCTGGTCTGGGCCTTGGTTTTCTTGCTTTTGACACCCCCAGTATTCGGCCCAATGCGCGTGTGAACATGAAATCAATTCATGTCTCTTTTGCTACCACACCCCCTCTTGTTTTTATTTTCTTTTTATTCCACTTTTCTTGCATTTTTATTTTAATTCTTTTTAAAATAGTTTTGATCATAATAAAAATCACCAAAAATATGTTTATGATATTTCAATATGTTGAGACATTTTCCATAATTTTTATATTATTTTTACTATTTTTAGTCAATTTAATTTGTGAGATGGTTTTATGGCTTGTCCATTTGATTTAGGTTTGATCTTTGACCTTAATTGAACACCCCCTTTGACCAATCTTCCTCTCACACTTAGGTGTTTGATTCAGGTATATTTGAGGGCTAGTTTGAGGTCTTTATGATCATTTCCTAATTGTTTTTTCATTGGATTTTTTTGGTCCTTCGATTAATTCTCGATAAGTTGAGTACTTTGTCTTGATTGACACAATTAGTGATGCTTTGATGCAATTCTTTCCATGATCTTTTGCACACTGATTTTTGATAGACTTGACTTGAGTTTTCTATTTTAATTGGATTTTATCTAAGCTTGTTTCTATTTTTGGTTGATGTTTCAAAACTCAAGTGTTTTAACTATGTGTATGTGTGCATGTCTTGACCTAGTTTTGGGATATGATCTTGTGTGATACCTTGAGGACTTCTTGAGTCTTGTTAGCCCTTGTTAACATGTTTGAAATGCTGACTTACATATTTGGATGTCCATTGGATGTTTGTTTCATCTCACATGTCTTGTATGATCATATCTTCATTGTGTTTGTCTTATGAGATGTTTGCATGGACTTTGGTGTTTCAAATTGAGTGTGAATCTTCTTGACTTTGTCTGATATCTTGAATTTGAATTTGGTGCATATCACTTGAGTTTGTTTCTGACCTTGAGGGTTGTAAGTTAGTTCTTGATGCTTTTGTGATTTGTGTTTCACTTTGAGAATGTGGTGAACATTTGAACTTCTTTTGAGAAGTGTTTGGTTGTTTTCTTTTGATTGATAATGAGTGTATGTATGATCTAAATGTTCATGATGTGGTTGCTGCCCCACTATATTTCTCCCCTCATTTCTTTGTATTTGGTTCAATGTTTAGCATCATTCTTCTTAAGATGTTTGTGGCATTTGGTTTGGTGTGATTGTTTTGTTTTCCTTTGTATTCTGACTTCCTCCTTGTTTGCTTGTGTGTGTCATTGATGAGTGTCTCATGTTTGCATGTGTATTTTCTTCTCTCATTTCCTTTCATCTTTCAGGACTTGCTTAAGTATCTATTTTGTTTTCATTTGTGATTGATTAGTGTTGTGGTTACTTGTGCTTGCTCACATGATCACTTAGGATTCCTAGTCCCTCTATTTAAGATGGGAGTAGGAGAGACATTAGGATTTCAATCCTTTGTATGATAACATTAGGTAGTACCCCTTTTCAAGCCAACTTTAGGACCATCTTTGCATGACAACATTAGGGTTCCTAGTTCCCTTTAGAGTTCTTGTGTCTTCTCTTCTCATCTCAAACTCTTTTAAGACATTTAATAAAGAAAGTTAAGTGTTGTACCCTACGAGCCTTAAGTACATGAGGAATGATAAGTGGGGAGGTCTCTCTTCACATTGTCTAGAGTGTTTAGCGTATGCTCTTTGGGAGATATGCGATGCATTCACTCTTGTGTCATAGTCTTTAGTGCAACATGAGTCTCAAATCAATTCAATCCACTTCTTCTTTTAAAACTCACAAAACAATTTCAAACCTTTTCATCCTTCGGAATTGTTTCAAACTTCATTTTCAGAAAGAGCCTGTTACCTTTCTATTCTACCACAAATAAGCATCGTCCCTAACTACTGGAATTGAAATTTAGCGTTGCTCATAAAAAACACTTAACCAACCTTGTCCCTTAGTTTCCCGAACTACGTTTGCTCTGATTTCTCATACCAGATGAGGATACGTAGGCACAAGACGTCGGTGTCTTACCGAGCAACCTTCCCCCATCACCCGTAGTCTTCCGAACTACGTCGACTCTAACTTTCCCATTGCACGAGGGAATATGTAGGCATAGGGCGGCAATGGCGTATCGAGCCTGTTCTTTCTTTTCACCCCCGTTTAGCAGTAGCTTTTAGATAGTTTTCACCCATAGATTAGACAATAAGCATGGATCCCGTTGAGTACAATGGACGTGAGGGGTGCTCATACCTTCCCCTTGCGTAACCGACTCCCGAACCCAAGATTTGGTTGTGATGACCTTATCTTTCCCGTTCTTTTAGGTTTTCGTCGATCATTTTCTTTCCCTCTCTTTAGGATAAATAATGTTCGGTGGCGACTCTTCTGTCTGTTTGCCGACCCTTTTTTTGCAGTTACGATGCCAACCAACTGCAACCTAACCCTAAAGGCCATGTGAATGCTATCACATTATGACGTGGGACAGAACTAGAAGGACTCGTAGATCCTAGGATCTAAAACCCACCCATCTATCGGAAATCTGGAAAAGAAACTGAGAAGTTAACAAAGGATGACCAATTAGATAAAGCAAATGATGCTAACGAAGATGACAAAAATGAAGAGTCTGTAGAGAAAGAAAAACCAAATGTGCCTCTGCCACCATACAAACCACCGATCCCATATCCTCAAAGACTTGCCAGTCTAATGCTACAGGGGATCAAGATTGTGCTGCTGAGGAGACCGAGGCTCTATTTCAACACAATCACAACACTTTTCTGATAATATAACCCCGAAGAGGACCAATAATTAGGCACTGGAGAGAACAACCATATCTCTGATGATAAGAACCCTCTAAACCCAACAATACTGATTCACTGTCAAGAAAACCAGGTAGTCTGAAGGTTAAGGTTTCCTGCAATAACCCGACCCCGCTCACAGGTATGGACCTAGTCACAGACAAGGTATGGCATCCTATGCGTTTCCCAGTGTCACAGACTTTCAAGAAACGATGATACGATACCCAGAAGGTGTGGCATCATCATCTCTTGAAGTGGCCTCACTCAGCTGAGTCACAAATGATCGGTCCCCAGAGTCGACAATCCTCCAAACCAACAACCCCTCAAGCCCAAAGGGCCGGAAAAGAAGTCAACCGGGAGAATCTCGTCTGAGCGTGGATTTCGTGAGACACTAGTACCTGCAAAGCAAGCACGCGCCCACTACTTTCCACAACTAATGCTAGGTATACACTCAAGCCTGGGTCTGGCTTATCACTCATCAAAGCCCCTTCCTGCAACAGCACAATAATGATATCATACTGAAAATAAAATGCAGAAAGTAAAGTGCGATAAATAAAACCCAGCAGGTAAACACACAAGCGCTAGGATTGGCTCACATAGGGAACCAGCGTCCCCAGCAGAGTCGGCAATTGTAGCTACCACGAAAATAATGTGTCGGCAAAACAGAAGAGTCTCCACCTTTCGTTATTTATTCCATAGAAAGGGAAAGGAAACGATCGGAAAAAACTTGACGAAAAGGTATAAGACAAGGTCATCGAAACCATTGTCTGGATTCGAGAGTCGGTTATGCAAGGGGAAGGTATTAGTACCCCTCACGTCCATCATACTCGATGGGATCCACGCTTGTTGTGTTTATCTGACGGTTGGTTATATCTATCTACGCTAAAAGTCTGGTCTGAAAAGAAAAGAAAATGACTCGGCAGAACACAACAGTTTTATGCCTACGTATTTCCGTCTGGAACGAGAAATCAGAGTCAACATAGTTCGCCTAACTACGGGTGAACAGGAGGAAGGTTGCTCACTGAGATATCGCATCTCGTGCCTACGTACTTTCACACGGCATGAAAGATCAGAGCAAACATAGTTCGGGACAACAAGAGACACAAGTTTGTCTTTTTTATCCGAGTAGGGTTAACAGAAGGTTCCAACAGTAGGTGTATGCAGCTCGCTCGACGGAGACTTAGGCGTTTACCGTTTGCGGTAGAACTGAGAGTTAACAGAACTCTCCTTATGAAAATGGCTTCCAAGGATTAAAGGTCCAAGAGGATAAAAAGATGTTTGATCTTTGTTTTCTGTTTTTTAGAAGAAGTATCTTTTATGGATGTTTGCAACTAATAACGCACTAGAGACTATGACCTGAGAGTGAATGCGTCGCATGTCACCCAAAGGGTGCCATACTAAACATACAAGTTGTTGAAAAGAAACTCTCCAACAACTTCTCAAGTAGCTTAAGGCTCGTAGCATACGACATCAATTAACCTTTATTACTGTATTTTGATTTGTTTGAAGATGAGAAGAGAAAGGACGCACTAAAGGGGAACTGATCCAATCCTAAAGTTGTCATGCAAAGTTGATCCTATGGTTGAGGCTATGAGGGAGCTAACTAATGTTATCATGCATGGTTAGAACCCTAATGTCTGTCATAACTTCTCTTGAACAAGAGAAGTCAGAAATCCTAGGGGAACATGGCAAAGGAAAGCAACAGCAAAAGAAATCAACTGTAAAGAAATAACTGTAAATAAAATGCATGCAACGCAACAATACAAGCAGATGGAGCCAAACTCAACTTCTAGAGCAAGCAAGCCAAAAACAACACAAAGCACAGGCAAGGGAGACTACACTCAACCTTAAACCAGCAAGCAAAGCCAACATATAACAGTCAAGCAGAGGGAGACAGACTCCACCTCTAATGTAGACAAGCAAAGGGAGCAAGCTCAACCTTTAGGATGCTCTTAGGCCTAGAATCATCTACATGAGGCCTATTCTAATGCAACACACCAAATAGTCACACAAGCAAAGCAATCAGAAAACACAACAGACAAGATAACAAACCAACAGCTCAACAGCAAAATAGATTAACAGTAAAACAATCCAACAGTCTAGAATCAACTTCAAGTCTAAGCCATCTTCAAGAAAAAGAAATGAAAGCTCCAACTTCAAGCTCCAACAAGAGAGATGATAATCAACATCCAGATGATAGCATGATGATGGGAAGCATGATGGAAACCAAAGGAATCCATCATGGCACTCAACCATACATCTGAGATAGACATCCTCAAAGGTTCTACCTCTTGTGATATGCCACACATCCTTCCAAAGGAAAGATGAGGCTTCCACATTGGGACCTTGAATCATGGAATGAGGATGGAAAGCAATCAAGGCAATCCATGTTTATTTGAAAAAGGAGAAAACCAACTAAAGCTCTTCCTAAACCCTAATTGATCAAGCTACAACAAAGCTACTAAAAGGAGGTCTAAACACCAAAACCAAACACCACAATCAAGCAAACAGAAGCCTCTATATGTCTAAAGTACTATCCCAAAGGAAATGAAAGTTTATCTTATGCTATGGGCCACCATTGAAGTCATTCTAAAGGAGAAGTCAAGTTAGAAGCATATTAAAACTAGCCTAAGTTTTAAATCGATTTAAAATACCAAAACTACTTCTAAAATCCTATAAAATTTTCTAAGGGAACCTACATGTGTTAGGTACCTATGGTAAAAGGATCAGGGCCTAAACCAAAGGGGAAAGCCACTAAAGAAATCCTACACCACCAAGGGTCAAAGGGAAACCCTAAAATGGAAGGTCATGGAAACCTAATCCAAAACAGAACCTATTGTTATCTAAAAATTGTCAAATAATTCCTAAGGGATCATGCATCTCTATACTAGTAACCAGGAAAAAATCTCACTCAAATTCCTTACTAAACAGTCATACAAAAATCAGCAAGAAAATGAGAAAATAAGCCAAAATTAAGGAATTAAAGAAAATGCAAAAAATCAAATTAAATTGAAAATTGCATGAAAATAAAATCTAACAGCACCAGAAAATCAAGAATAAAATGATGAGCATCCACATATTTTTATTTTATTTTTCTGACCAATAATGAAATTATTATGAATTTAAAATGAATAAAGCAATTAAAATAAAATGCAAAAATCAATTAAAAGAAATAAAAGCTGAGAAAATAAGGGGAGTGTTGGATCAATGGACTTTGTATTCACATCTGAGGAACCACGTGCTGCCAGCGCATTAATGATGCACATCGTTTTGGCTGGTCAAGGTTAAGTCTGAGGTTAAATTGCGTGCGTTGGATGAAGAGACTAAGTCTTTGTTTTAAGCAGATCCAAGGGTGGGGAGTTCATCTTCCTCGTTTGAATTTCCAGATGGAGGGAGATTTCTCAGGTGAACCAGACGGTGGTCCGGTGGCCGCGCCACCGTCTTCTCCGGTGAACTCATAGTTGCAGGTCATCAATTCTTAACAAAACCTATAGAGTTCCACTCAATTTTTCATGCTGGTCTCAAATCCAATCTCCATTTCTCCTAATTCTCACTAGATTCTCAAACACGATAGCTACCAGAAAATATGCCAAATCTTCAAGTGTCACCAAACCTCAATCCAAAGCCATAGATCTTCTCCTTATTCATCATAGATCATCATGAACTATCTAGATCAAGCTAACACCTCAAAATCAGGCCAATTCGAATCCAAACAGAAATCATGTTGCATCTTGGATCATCTATAAACTTCCAAATTTCTATCCTAAAACCACCTAGGCATCTTCCTAAAGCTTAACCACAGATCAAATCATGCTATATCATCCTAGAATCAGTGCAATTTTGAAATGTACATACCTGGTTTGTAGCTTCGAATTGAGGTACTTCCACTGTGATTCAAGCTTCCAGATGATGCAGAATCGTTCCTTGATGAAGGATAAAGTTATTGGAGATCTTGATTTGCTATGAAAAGCTCTCAAACTCCAACACGATTTACAATTTTGGCTTGAAAAATTCACTCTGCAATCTCTGGCTCCAACTACAAATGATCACCAACTTTGATCCTAATGCATTTCTGAACTTATATAGAGTGAATTTGGATGATTTGGAGGCCCATTGGAGGCCCAAACAGTGAGATCCAATTTCCACTTTTCCTTCAAAATTTCAACAATGGTATACACAGTTTTGCACTAGTTCCTTCTCCAAGAAGCTTCATCTGTAATGCTTGTGGACTGTGGAGAGTGTATGGACAGGATTAAACCCTTGTTTGTATCCTATGGCCAAGATTGGATGTGATTCTTCATCATGAAGTAACAAGTTGAAACACCATGAATTATGCCTCAAATGGATTTTCTAATATTGCCATTGTGTTCAAAATGATTTTTTTGATCAAAATGAGCACTCATTTGCATTGGTTTGAACACACATGATTTAATTTGGATTTTCTCACTTAAATGCCTTTAAAAATGCCCTTTACCAACTTCCTTCAAACCAAGTCTCACCCTAAGCCAAATCAATACATCCTTGATACATGGTAGACCTAAAAATGCCATTTTGAGAAAGTTTCGTGTTGTACAAAACTTCATTTGAAGTGTGCAAGATAGTGAAAATGACCTATAATGCCAAATGACCTATAATCTTACTTTCCCGAAATACCCCTGACTTGTAAACCTCATAACTTGAGTTCTACAAATCAGATGAAAGACTTCTAGTACAATTTGGAAAGCTAAGATCAAGACCTACAACGTTCATGTTAGCGAAAAGTTGAGGAGAAACATAATTCTAGGTCAAACGTTCCTTAGAAGTTGGTTGACTTTTGCAGACAAATTTCACATTCATCTGATGACCTGTAACTTGTCTGGATCATAACTTGAGTTCTATAAATCCAATGGAGGACTTCTAGTACTCAAATTAAAGATAAGAGCATGCTCTACAAGTTTCATGTTGGCCAAAAGTTTAGATAAAACTTTTATCTTGAGATAATTGGTCTTGAAGTTAGGAACTAAATAGGGGATTTTACCCTGAGAACCCTAGTTTAGCAACTCCTCACGCTTTGCACTTTTCTTAAATTGATCTTGGAATATCACCTCATGTATCTCAACACAACTTACCATGGTCACAAAGACTTAGAATTGAATCTTAATCTCCTCCAATGGCACAGTTGACTTAAGGTTACTCAGATGAAAACCCTAATTGCAACACCTTCAACTGTGGCTCTTCACACTTAGCATAATGACTTGATTGAGCTCTATCCTGACCCTCAAGGAACTCCATGAGCTCTATCCACACACCCTATCCATGATCAAAGCTTAACAACCCACTGATGGTCTTCCATTGGTCCTCAGGTCAGGAGATGAACCCTATACAAGCCACCAAACTTCTCAAGAACCCTACCCTCTTCCTGATGACCTTGGTGACCTCTCAAGCTTGAGCAAGACCTCTAGATAGGCTCCTCTTGATATAAACCACACTTGATCCCCTGCTAAATGAATAATGATATGCTATGAAAATGATAGACCAATGCAATGCTAATGCAATGAAACAAAAAGCCAAGTATGAAAAAGGTTAGGCAAATTTTGGGGTGCAACAGACAGACTCTGCAATTGTACCCGATTTGGTGCCATATCATTATTCTATTGATAGTGACGCACGAAAGCTTCAGCCAAATCCTTCTAGCTGCGAATATGGGTTCTCTCAAGCCCTATATACCATTCCAACGAAGCCCCTGCCAGGCTATCTTGGAAGAAATGCATCAACAACTTCTCATCACTGGAATAAGCAGACATTTTGCTGAAGTAAGCCCGAATATGTACTCTGGGACAAGTCGTCCCTTTGTACTTATCGAAATCGTGCACCTTAAATTTGGGGGGAATCCTGACCCCAGGAACTAAACCAAGATCAGACATATCGAGGCCCAACGAGTTCTGATTCTCCAATGATCTCATTTTCTCCTCACTCAATTTGAACCTTCGATCCGCTTCAGTCGGCAAACCGCACTCCAGATCTTCCACAGAAAATACACCATCCTGATTATCCTCCCAATGAGGAACAACAACCCCATGTACCACGCACACGCTGCCATTACCAATAATATTACCTTTCTCACCAACAACTCCTCCGCCCGGAGGTACAACAACAATAGGAATACCTTAAGGAATAGACCCACCAACCGGAGGATGAACAACACCAGCTCCTCTGTGTAAAACACCGTCTTCATCAACCCGTGCTATCAACAGTTGTGCGAGAGTCCTCAACTATTCCTGTCCACTGGCGACTGTCTGCATCAGTTCCATGAATTGGGCCATACGAGCCATGACCTCCTGCAATTCTTCATGAACCTGATCCATCACCTTCTGCTGATTCCCTCAAGTAGAGTACCTGTGGAAGCTGAATTCCTCAATCTTGAGCTGAAGATAACCAAGCAGAGATAAGAACACAAGGCCACCAAGAACAACCTGCAATGCAAATGAGAATGCAAGATGCAAAATGCAAACATGTCTATGTGTGCACAGGGAGATCTTCCCCCTTGATTCTGGTTTCAATAAACAAGAACAACAGAGATGGATAAGAATACCACAATAAAACTTCTCATATATCAAGTAAAGCTGAAACAATACAACCAAATGAGAAATATCTGCATACAAAGAATTATTGATCTCATCCAACATCTCTGGTGATGATCAGGATACAAAATCAAATGAAACTACAAAAGATAAAACTTCTAGTAGCCATGATCTCTACGCCACTCATGAGACTCCTCAAGCAACTCCTTCGTATCTGGATGGTCTGACCTCTCCATCAACTCTCGGATAAGGACATCCCTCTTCTGTATCACATCCCAGAGATAATGAAAATGATCCTCCCAAGCATCTTCGCCGAAGGCATCTTCAAGCCTGGGTTTCTTCACCTCTGCCTGAATCTTGAACTCCTCAAGTGCTGACAGAGTCTCTTGGTATTTCTACTTGATCGTACTTCTGTAGAATGTTTCTAGCAGTAACTCTCTCTCCTTAGCCTTGAATTTCGCTTTCAGCTTGTCAACCTGATCACAAAGCTGATCTTCTCTACTCTTGTTGGCAGTCACGGTGGCATTCCATTGCTCGTTGAATTTGGATATCTTCAGACAGGCTCTATCTAAATCCTCCTTCTTACTTCTCAGAACATCACAAGTGCTTTTCAGATCAAGACCAACTTGCTTTCGTGCTTGTACCTGATCAGCAAGTTCTTCCTTCAAGTTAATCAACAGTTCTGCATTTGTCTTGGCCAAATACACAACTTCACCCTTATCATGTTTCAGCTGACTGATTTCCTGCTTCAACTCTTCGTTCTCTTTGCACAACTCTTCCTTCTCTGCCCAAAGCTTGGTATATCTCGAGATATCAACAGTCGTAGGCGGCTAAATGACTAAGGGATACAATGGTGCTTCAACAGGAAATGACAATAATACCTCTTCAACCCTCTTCTGAATCCAATCCGAGTATGAATCATAGGCTCTACAATCTCCTTTTCCTAAAGAAAGCTTTCCCTTCTTGTGAATCTTACCCCAAGCGTCCACAAATCGGGTCGAGATACACAGATCAGCTACACCTGTGAAGTACAGAGATTCCTGCACTTCCTCTTCTTTCGGAGGTCCTTTCAAAGCATAACCAAACTGTCTGACAGGGAGAGAAGGATTATAATTGATACCGCCTTTCCTCCCCATCAAAGGCACATTAGGAAAGCTACCACAACTGAAGATAAGCTCCCGACTCAGCAAGCCTCGATTGAACTAGACGATATTCTTCTCCGTTAAACCCATAAGCCTCTTCGACCATTCATATGAGTTCACGGAAGTCACAAAAGCTCCTGAGCGAGGAAGGTGACCAACAAACCACTTATGCAGCAACGGTGCGCAACAAGAAACCAACTTTCCTCTTTTTTTCTCATTATTGTAATGCACTGCATGATACAAGTCTCCTAGAAGAGTAGGTACGGGGTTCTTAGAAGCGAAGATATGAAAAGCATCAAAATCCACAAAGTCAGGTACATTGGGAAACAACACAATGCCATAGACACACAAAGCCAAGATAGCACTGAAAATCACCCAACAACCTTTGTCAGCATACTCTCGGGCTTTGTCGACCAGGAAGGGCAAAGCAAATCCGGAGACTCCGTTTCTACTGATAGCATGACCTGCCAAATCAGAGGCACTCAAATAAAGAGTGGCAGACAACTTCTCGAGATTAGGTTCTTCCTCAGAACTGAAGAAAGACACTTTGTTCAGGACCGGAACATCCAAGATGTAAGCAAATTCCTCCAAAGTCGGAACCAACACATAGTCCGAAAATGTGAAGCATCTCAATGGAGGATCATAAAACTCCAACAGGGTATGAATAGCTCCATGCTCATAAGTCGTAAGCTTACAGACAAACTTCAGAATTCCACCATACTGCTCTCTGAAAGCTGCAAGAACACCAGGATCCGCCATGGAAATTAGACCAAATAAAGGTCCCAATTCAGGTGCCGGAAACTTGTACACAATAATCCTCTTTTTGCTAACTTCCATCTCTGACGAAGACCAGTACCAGAATCAAGGGATAGACGAGAACCTGTAACACACATAAACATGGAATGTTAAATGCAGGATGACATGAAAATGCACACATGTGATCAAGGTATCCAATGCTCAAATTCGCTGTTGTGCCATTGACTGAATTCAACCAGAGCTCCGCTCTAACCAGAACACTGAGATAACACACCGGATGAAACACTCAGGATCAAAACTCTACACTGACAGGAAAACCAGAGTTGGTTGAAGGCCAGGTTTCCTGCAAAAACCCATCCTTCTCACATGTGGGTTCTAGTCTTGAAAGGTACGGCATCCTATGCGGGTGGTCAGCGTCACAGACTTTCGATAAACGATGATACGTTCACCGTTTCCGGTTTGGCATCATAGTCTAACGAAGCAGACTCACTTAGCTGACTCCCCAAATGAACGGTCTCTAGAGTCGACAGTCTCTCTAAGCCAATATTCCCTCGACTGCACTAGACGCTCAGGATAGAATACTTTCAAAGAAAAACCTCATCTGAACGGTCTCCAGAGTCGACAGTCTCTCCTGCTAATCTCTACTCTAATCCTATGTACATACTCAAACCCAGGTCCGACATATCTCTCAATAGAACCACCCAACCCACAGTACAACAGCAACAAGAATGCAATGCAATAATATACAACAAATAATGTACATAAAGCAAAATAACTACACAAAAATAAACACCCAAAGACGCATCAGACAAGCGCTAGGAGTGACTCGCATAGGGATACCTACTTCCCCAGCAGAGTCGTCAACTGTCGCAACTGCAAAATACACCCGGCAAAAAGAGCAGAGTCGCCACCTTTCGTTATTTATCCCATAGAGAGGGAAAGGAAATGATCGGAAAAACATGATGAAAAGGGAAAGACAATGTCATCGCAACCAAGTCCTGGATTCGGGAGTCGGTTACGCAAGGGGAAGGTATTAGCACACCTCACGTCCATCGTACTCGACGGGATCCATGCTTGTTGTCTATCTAAGGGTATGTTTAAACTATCTACGTAAAGGCTTCAGGACAAAAAGAAAAGAAAGAGAAGAGACTCGGCAGAGCATCGTCGCTCTGTGCCTACGTATTCCCTCGTGCAATGGGAAAGTCAGAGTCAACGTAGTTCGGCTAACCACGGGAGAGAAGAGGGAAGGTTACTTGCCAAGACGTCGTGTCTTTTTCCTATGTACTTTCATCTGATATGACAGATCAGAGCAAACGTCCTTGAATGTTTTGCCCAAGAAGGCATTGTTGAAGCTAGATACTCGAGGTATAGTATGCACGCCATGTGACTTGGTAGTGAGAGCTTTCGACGGGACTAGAAGGTCCGTATTTGGGGAATTGACTTTGCCCATCCAGGTTGGTCCAGAGGTGTTTGACATTGTGTTTTACATCATGGACATACAGCCAGCTTATAGCTGTTTGCTTGGACGACCTTGGATTCACTCTGCAGGGGTTGTAACGTCTACGTTGCACCAAAAGCTTAAATATATGGTCAGTGGTAGCATTGTCACCATATGCAGGGAGGAAGACATCCTGGTAAGTCACCTGTCATCATTCAAGTATGTCGAAGTGGATGGTGAGATCCATGAGACATTGTGCCAAGCCTTTTAAGGGGTGCAGATCAGAGAAAAATCACCTGTCATAAGTAGTGGGCCAGAGGTGGCCATGTCTTCGTACAGAGAAGCCCAAGCGGTAGTTCAGGTCAGGGAGACCAAAGGTTGGGGTCAAGTTCTGGAGATTCCTGTTAAGCAGGACAAGTTTGACTTAGGGTATCGCCCGTCATCGTCATCTTCTTCACAGAGCGCGCCAAAGTTCAAAGGGCCGATTGTGTTTACTCCAGGAGGAGTCCGTTTTGAACAGATCAATGCCGTGTCTGACAGTGAATATGGAGATAGCGATTGTGACATGGATTCATGGATTAAGCCCAGCGAGTCAGGACAAAGCCTATGCAACTGGTCTATCCAGGACTTTATTCAAGTGATGCTGAAATAGTAATGCCTTATTTTTTCGATTATTGTACAATCCTATGTCCTACCCGGGGCATAGTGATTCTATTTCAGGGCCTACTTGTTTATGTGTATGCTTTGCTTTAATCATCAAATAAAGGCGTTTTTCTCATACAAATTTTGTGATCCCTGTTTTTCTGCTTTTTATTTTTATCAATAAAATGGCAATGTGGTTGAATGCTTTGTTTGCATATCATTTGAAGCATTTAACCCTTTCTATTGCAGGATCCATATTTCAAATGACACCGATCAAGATCTCCCTATGACTCGCTTCGACTTTGAGCACCCGATATTTCAAGCCGAGGAAGAGATTGTTGAGGACGACGACTTACCAGAAGAGTTGACGTGACTTTTGAGACAAGAAGAGAGAATCATTTTGCCTCATCAGGAGGATATTGAGGTCGTTAATTTGGGTTCCGAAGAAGTTGTCAGGAACGTTGATAACGCGAAATTATATATATATATATATATATATATATATATATATATATATATATATATATATATATATATATATATATATATATATATATATATATATATATATATATATATATATATATATATATATATATATATATATATATATATATATATATATATATATATATATATATATATATATATATATATATATATATATATATATATTGATGTACTTTTCTACTAATCGGAGACCGTTTTCACTCCGAATTCGGATATTTCCACACTATTTGCCCAGTATTTTGCAGGTATTCAAAGTCCATGCTCAAATGGAGCAAGATAAAGAAAAAAAGCATTTACAGGTGAAAACCAAGTGAAAATCAGGCCAAAAAGTAGCAGAAACGAGTTCTGCTGATGTGACGACCGTCATGCGTGTGACGACCGTCACAGGTCCATGACGACTGTCATGCAGTTAAAATGCAGTTTTCTGCACGTGCTGTTAAAGTGTGAAAGTGCCAAAGAGAAGTGGTACCACTAACTCCTATATTCTCTGATATCACTCCCACTTCCCGAAGAAATAAACCATGGAATATCCCATCTATAAAAGGAGATAGCTGGAACCAGAAAAAGGGGGCCGCATCGAAGAAACGAAGTGCTGCCAATTTACCTTCAGAACAGTTACTCAAATTCCCATTTTTCTTATCGTTGTTTTATTTCCTATTTCTTTCGTTTCCTTGCAATTCTTGTTTTACTCCCCATTTCCATTATGTACGAGAAATTGGCATATAGACAAAATCCTGCCGCCGTTTTGGAGGATTTCCCAAAAGCCAAATCGATTTATTTACAGATTTCTATTCTAATCGTAATTGAATTGTTATTTCCTGTTGTAATGAATATTATTATTTTCTGCCATTATTTACGTTCTGTTTATTTTTATTCCATGTCTGGCTAATTCTTAAGTAATCGGTATGTAATAAATAATCTAATGGGAATCAATAATTAACCGGTGTATATCTACCTTTTCAAGAACTTATTTATGGTTTCAGTTTTTAAATTTGACTTTTTTAAATAAACCTTCGTCGCGACAGCGAGAAATTATTTACAGTAGTTTCGCCACGACAGTGGGAAATTCATAAAGGTACGAACCAACAAGCGACAGCTGAGGCTAAGACCAGATAGTAAAAACTAGGCATTCATTTTAAAAACAGCGACAACGCTTTAAAAGGAATTAGAACTTAATAGTTTTCAAAAAGTAACTTTAACCCCGAACGGGATAGCGACAGCATACGTTCCGCCTTAGAGTTGCGACTAGCATCAACAACCATCGTGAGACAAAGGTCTTTAAACCATCATTTTCTTCTTAAACTATTTTTGAAAACCTAAAGATACCGGTGACCTATAGAATCCCTGAAGAAATAACATATTACATACCGATTCAAGCATTCATACCTTAAGTAAAAGCTTTAGTTCCCTTTAGTTTACGCACTTATTTTGTTATTATTCCCTTAAGACATTACCAACCTAGCTAAACACCATAACACCCGATAATACTAGTTTGATCACGAGTCCCTGTGGGATCGATATCTATTATTACTACACGATAGACTGTGCACTTACAGTTAATTGAGTTAGACATAGAAAGTCGCTATCAAGTTTTTGGCGCTGTTGCCGGGGACCCGTTTAGTCAATAGTGTAATCTTTTGTTACACAGTATAGACTAGGTTAACAATTCTCTCTCCCTCTACTCGTTCTTCGATTGTATGCCAAGTACTCGCTCACAAGGCGACATCTTACAACCGACAATCGCCGAACTAGAGCGCTTCTTACATCTAAGAAGGCGCATCATCGAATATCAACGAAGACACAACATTCCTGATCTTCTAGCTCATCCTCCTGTTGAAGAAGCAAAGATGGCTGAAGGACCTCAAAACAAACCGCTGAAGGCCTACGCTACACCCTCTTAGATGGAGCCTCGAAGTAGCATAGCTGCCCCAGCTATCAATTGAACCGATTTCGAACTAAAACCGTCATTGCTGTCAGCTGTACAACAAAATCAATTCTCAGGAAATGCAACTGAGGATCCAAACGAACACTTAACGAAGTTTGTGCAATACACGGACACAGTGAAGGCAAATGGAGTAACTCCAGACGCAATAAGCCTTCGTCTTTTCCCTTTCTCTCTTAGAGATAGAGCTTGGACATGGTTACAATCCTTACCATCCAACTCCGTTACAACGTGGGAACAGTTGAAGAACGTTTTGTTAGCAAGATACTTCCCGCCAAGCAAAACTGCTATGCTTAGAGCTCAAATCAACAGATTTCAACAAAAAGATATTGAATCTCTCTATGAAGCGTGGGAAAGGTTCAAAGATATGATGAGAGCATGTCCTCACCATGGTGTAGAAGACTGGGTGACGATCCATACTTTCTATAATGGGCTTCTGTATAACACCAGATTGACGGTAGACACCGCCGCGGGCGGTGCACTTATAGATAAGCCATACGACGAAGCCTATCAACTAATAGAGAACATGTCTCAAAACCACTGCCAATGGGGAGGTGAACGAATTCCAGCAGAGAAACCCGCAGCGAAAGGTGGGATGTACAAGATCAGCAGCCTTGAAAAGTTCAACGCTAAAGTAGATGCTCTAGCACAGAAAACCGACAGTCTGACCGTTAACCCAACTACAACTGTCGCTGCTGTAACTCCAAACTGCGAGTTATGCGGAATCGCCACTCATAATGCACCCGAGTGCCCATTGCTGGCTGGAATCCCACCAGACCCAGTAAATTACGCTCAAGGAAATCCTTACGCAAACACTTATAACTCAGGATGGAGGAACCACCCAAACTTTTCCTACAATAATGATAATGCCTTGCAAGCACCAGCTGCTCCGCCAGGATATCAGAAACCAGCCGCTACTGCCCAAACTGCCCCTAGGAAATCAAACCTCGAGTTGATGATGGAAAAATTCATAGCTACTCAAGCTCAAACAAACAAAGAATTCCTGAATCAAAACATACATACCAACGAGCAGATTAAACAGCTGACCGGAAAAGTAGACGCTTTAGCCACCCACAACAAAATGCTCGAAACGCAGATATCACAAGTGGCTCAATAACAAGCCTCTGCAGCTGCCCCAGCTGGAACATTTCTAGGCTAGCCCGAACCTAATCCGAAAGGTCACGCAAACGCTGTTATATTGAGAAGTGGAAAAGAATTGGAAGGCCCAACAGATCCTAGGAAAGAAGATTTAGTAATGCAACAGAAATCTGATAAACCAACCGATAGGGAGTCTGAAACAGAAAAGAAGGAATGTGACGAGCAAAAGGCCACCAAAGATGAAAACTCATATGTGCCTCCAGCGACATATAAACCACCGATCCCTTATCCTCAAAGATTACTAAACTCCAAAACTTCAGGGCAATTTAAGAAATTTGTTGAACTTCTGAAACAACTAAACATCACTATTCCTTTCACAGAAGCGATAACTCAAATACCGTCATACGCTAAGTTTCTTAAAGAAATCTTGTCTAATAAAAGGAAAATAGAAGACAACGAGACAGTGACACTTACTGCCGAATGTAGCACAATTATTCAAAACAACATGCCTCCTAAACTAAAAGACCCAGGTAGTTTCTCCATACCCTGCGTCATAGGAAAGTTCGTTATAGACAAAGCTCTATGCGATCTAGGAGCCAGTATAAGCGTCATGCCTTTATTTATATGCAAAAATCTGAATATGGGAGAACTAAGACCAACTAAAATGTCTGTACAATTGGCTGACCGATCAGTCAAATACCCCGTCGGTGTACTGGAAAACGTTCCAGTACGCATAGGCCAATTCTATATCCCAACCGACTTCGTAATCATGGATATCAAAGAGGACTCTGTTACCCCAATTATCATAGGAAGATCGTTCCTAGCTACAGCCGGTGCTATTATAGACGTAAAGAAAGGAAGGCTAACATTCGAAGTAGGAGAAGAAATGATAGAGTTCATCCTTACTAAATTCTTGAAGGCACCAACCATCGATGACACATGCTATATAGTAGATGTCATTGACAAATGCATACGAGAATTAGAAAAGGAGGAAATTACATATTCTGAAATCATGAAAATCCAGATCCCTGCTATTCATGAAGACGACAACTGGCGTGCACCTTACAAAGATGATAGTCTGAGCGAGATCTTAGCACTCACTCCAAATCACATGCCAGGTCCGAAAAACCCAGCTTTAGAACTTAAAGAGCTACCTAAAACCCTCAGGTACGAATTCCTAGATACAGAATTCAAAAGACCAGTAAGAGTAAGCGCTAATTTAGGACAGTCAGAAACTGAGCGATTATTGGAAGTCCTAAGGAGATACCCAACTGCGTTAGGCTATAATATAAGCGATCTAAAAGGCATAAGTCCCTCCATCTGTATGCACCGTATCGTGCTGGAGGAAGACTGCAAAACTTCAAGGGAACATCAGAGGAGGATAAACCCGATCCTAAGCACTGTAGTCAAAGACGAGGTGAAAAAGCTACTAGACGCAGGAATCATATACCCGATCTCCGACAGCCAATGGGTCATCCCAGTACACGTAGTACCCAAGAAAGGAGGCGTCACTATAGTAAAGAATACAAAAGGCGAATCGATAACCCAAAGAGTTATGACCGGAAACAGGATGTGTATCGATTACAGAAAACTGAACAAGGCAACTCGGAAAGGTCACTTCCCTTTACCTTTCATAGACCAAATGTTGGAAAGACTAGCGAAACATTCATACTTCTGCTATCTAGATGGTTATTCGGGATTCTTTCAAATTCCTATTCACCCCGATGACCAGGAAAAGACAACATTCACCTGTCCCTACGGTACCTTTGCTTACCGCCGAATGCTGTTCGGACTATGCAATGCTCCAGCAACCTTTCAAAGATGCATGATGGTAATCTTTGCGGATTTCATAGATGATATCATGGAAGTGTTCATGGATGACTTTTCCGTATGCGGACAAAGCTTCAAAAGCTGCCTGTCAAATTTAGAAATGGTACTCAAAAGATGCGCCAAAGTGAACCTTGTCCTTAATTGGGAAAAATGCCATTTCATGGTCCGACAAGGCATCGTTTTAGGACACGTCATCTATGAAAAGGGGATCGAAGTTGACAAAGCTAAAATAGAGATCATAAAGGATCTCCAACCTCCGAAAACCGTACGAGAAATACGAAGCTTCTTAGGACACGCTGGATTCTACCGAAGATTCATAAAGGATTTCTCGAAAATCACAAAACCTCTTACAGGTCTGTTAATGAAAGATGCCGAGTTCATCTTCGACAAAGAATGCTTAGAGGCATTCGAAACTCTAAAGTCAGCACTTATCATCGCACCAATCATGCAACCCCCAGATTGGCGATTACCATTCGAAATCATGTGCGATGCGAGTGATTACACCGTAGGCACAGTTCTAGGACAAATGAAGGACAAGAAGCTTCACGCTATCTACTACGCCAGTAGAACATTAGACCCTGCCCAAATGAACTATGCCACAACAGAAAAGGAACTCTTAGCATTCGTTTTCGCTCTTGACAAATTTCGTTCCTACTTGGTAGGAGCCAAAATAATCATATACATAGACCACGCTGCCATTAGGTACCTAATAAGCAAAAAGGACGCCAAACCCAGATTATTGAGATGGATCCTATTATTACAAGAGTTCGACTTAGAAATTAAAGATAAGAAGGGGACCGAGAACGTAGTTGCAGATCACTTATCCCGTATAGAGGGCATAAAACAAGAACCAGTGCCTATCAATGACGACTTTCCCTACGAACGTCTGATAGCCAAATTGGAAAGCGATATGTCCAACTCTACTTCGGAAGAACCGAAACTAGAAAAGGCCGTGGAAGCTGTCTATACCCAAGCCACTCTGCCGTGGTTTGCCGACATCATAAATTACTTGGCCGCAGGCGTGCTTCCACCGGACCTGACTTATCAACAAAAGAAGAAATTCTTCCACGACTTAAAGCATTACTACTGGGACGAACCTCTACTCTTCAAACGAGGCACCGATAACTTATATCGTCGTTGTGTCCCAGAGGAAGAAATAGAAGACATCATCACCCAATGCCATTCAGCACCATATGGTGGTCATGCTAGCACCTCAAAGACGTGCGCTAAAATTCTACAATCTGGTCTATTTTGGCCCAGTCTCTGGAAGGACGTCCATATCGCTGTACTAAAATGCGACCGGTGCCAACGCACTGGCAACATCTCACAACGCGATGAAATGCCTCAGAGAGGAATTTTGGAAGTAGAAATCTTTGACGTCTGGGGAATCGACTTCATGGGACCTTTCCCATCTTTTTTTGGAAATAAATATATACTCGTCGTTGTCGACTATGTATCGAAATGGATAGAGGTTGTTTCCGCTCCAACAAATGACACGCGAGTAGTCGTTAAACTCTTTAAAAACGCAATCTTTCCAAGATTCGGTGTGCCCAGACTCGTCATTAGTGACAGTGGTTCACACTTCATATCGCGAATCTTTGACAAACTCCTCTCCAAATACGGAGTCAAACACCGCGTAGCCACACCGTATCATCCACAAACTAGTGGACAAGTGGAGGTTTCGAACAGAGAAATAAAGCAAATTTTAGAAAAGACTGTCGCAACCTCCAGGAAAGATTGGTCCTCAAAGCTGAACGAAGCTTTATGGGCTTATAGGACCGCCTTTAAGACACTGATAGGCACCACACCATTTAAACTAGTCTATGGAAAATCATGTCATCTGCCGGTAGAATTAGAGCATAAAGCCTTCTGGGCTATTAAGACGCTAAACTTCAACTACACTGCGGCAGGTGAAAAGTGAATCTTGAACCTTCATGAATTGTAAGAGCTAAGATTAGACGCGTACGAGAATGCACGCATCTACAAAGAAAGGACCAAGAAATGGCATGATAAACGTTCGATCCGGAAGCAATTCAGAGTGGGAGACATCGTGCTCCTATTCAACTCCAGATTGAAACTATTCCCTGGAAAATTAAAATCTAGATGGTCTGGACCTTTTGAGGTCACCAAAGTCCTTAAGAGTGGAGCTGTTGAAATCAAGAATCAAATCAACGCACCGTTTATAGTAAACAGACAGCGTTTGAAACATTATAATCAAAATGAACACAACGACCATGTGAGCAATATGAATTTTCTCGAGCTTCTCGAATAGCTTATATCCAAGCTATCGTCAGGCTTCTGACATTAAAGACAGCGCTGATTGGGAGGCAACCCAAATTTTTTTCCATATTTTCCTTCTAAATTTATTAAAACTATTCCTTTTGTTAACTTATGACTTCTATAAATTTCTATTATCTTATTTTCCAATATTTATATTTATTTTATATTTTTCTCTTTTATCACTCTTTACTTCTTAAAAATATAATCTGAGTGAATGTAATTTTTTCCAGGATTTTAAAAGTCGTTCTACTTTTCTCCCGTTTTATCCGACTAACGAGTATGGCCGACATCGACGTATGACTGTTGTGTTTAGAGGACGAGCTCATAAGGCCAGATTCGAGGCACTGACTCAAAGAAGCTTTGCTTCGACTTTGTACTACGATAGACCCACCATAGACAAGCTAGGAATCTATGATAGCATTCAGTACCTATTTAACCAATTAGGATGGGAGCAAACTGCTCTAAAGACCCGATTTGCTACCTTCCGCGAACTGACATTCGAATTCCTTAGCTCCCTAAGTTACTTACCTGAATATGGCTATGGATCCACTAAAGAGCTGATAATCTTTAGAATGTTTGGAATGGACCAAACACACAACCGTAGCATATTAGCTAACATCCTAGGCTTCCCTAGCGGACCTTTTGTGTTTACCACCACTGAAGAGGATATTGATCTCGAATTAGACCAATTTTGGGGTTCCATCACCGGAAACTATCACCCAGAACCGAATGACATGCACAACAACGAGATACACAATCCAGCCTTCCGCAATTTCCATAGGATATTAGCCCATACCCTATTTGGGAAGGAGGAAAACATTACAACAGTCTCAAAGGATGAATTGTTCATCATTCTCTGTGTTTCACAAGGCCGCCCTGTAAATGTTGTCCTTTTTATGATGAGGGCATTTACACGCCTCAATCAGGATCCGCACTCACCCATTTTAATAGGAGGCCTAGTCACCATGATCGCCCACGAAATTGGCCTGAGGTATTTCCTGAACAAAGCCGTTCGTTTCGGCAACCTCAGATCAATGGACATCCAGTTCTGCTTCAACAGACGTATTCTAGGTACCTTAGGACCAGGAGCCTACGAATACCTCATAGATGATCAACCTATCCACCTTTTCACATTGCGCAACCACGAGCTAACCAGTATCCATAACAAAGACAATTGGCTTTATGAATTGGACGAGCCTATGGGACCCCCATCACCTCACTCCACACCCCAGGCTTACATGTATGACAGTGATCAAATCTCAGAAGCACATGACTATTTGTACTACCAAGATTATGAGTTCGAAGTGGAGATCGATCCTGAGACCCCTCATAACTACCATAACTTTCCTGACCCCACGCCTGAACAAAACACAGACAAGCTAGACACTGTTCTAAGAACTGTAGACGACCTCACGCTGGAAGTAACCACTATCAAAGATGAATTAACGCAGCTTCACATGGATTTCGTTACTTACATGGACGTAGTTAGCGACCAATTTAATGACGTTATTTAGTAGGTCAGCAACTTGAAGAAAGCGAAGGAGTGACATTTTAGTTTTCTCTTTAATTTAAGTTTACTGCATTTCACATTGTTTTACATTACTTCATTTTGCAATTGTTTCCTCTTTTTGGATATTGTATTACCTTAAACTCATTTTTCGATCTAATGTTATTTTCATTTCAGTATCTCCCTTAATTATGTTTCCTGTTATTTCTTATTTCCTCATTAGTCCATCATAAGTCAAAATATCATATTTTCCACTGTTAAAACGCCCCACAAGCAAAATTCTCCAGTTCTGCAGACTTTGCTGCTGTGACGGTCGTCACATTCCCCTGACGGTCGTCATGCGTGTTACGACCGTCACACATCCCTAACGGTCGTCACGGAGAAAAAACCCCAATTCTGTCTAATACAGAGGTTGTGCACCTCCCCACTTCCTCTCCCCTAATTTCCCATTATCCCAACATTAAAACCCACTAAAAACCCTCTGAATCCCCCATTAAACCTCCACCATTTTCAACCTCCAATTCACCCTTATATATAACCCTCTGCATTCCTTTCCCTCCCCATTCTCAGAAACTCCCTATTCTCAAACCTCTGCACTTCTCTCACCAAAATGGCCAGACAAACCAGTGCAAACCCCGATTTGAGCACCATCACTTTCCGAGAAGGAGAGGCCGGCGAACGACAGCAGACCAACTTTCTAGCATTCCATCAACGGTCGCTTCAACCGACCTGATATGCTCCCCTGGATTCTCTGACGGAACTCGGGATTCTCGATGGCGTAACTTGGATGTTGCAGAGAGCCGACATCTGGCATCTCTGCACCAATCCCCATCCCACCTACGAGCAACTCACTCTGGAGTTTCTCAACTCTTTCGCATATGCAACATCATCCGGCGATACCAACCAACTTAACGGCGCCGCCTGCTTTCGTCTGTTCGGCACTGAATATGAGGTCCCCCAGGACCGCATCGCCGTCATTCTACAATTAACTCACAGCGACGATGCTCACCGCCGCATCTCCGATCAGTTCTACCAAGAGGCCTTCCCTCTCTGGAACCGACTGACCAGAACCACTCCAGACAGTTGGGACACTCTGAACGCCACTCATATCCACAACCCAACTATCCGCTACTTCCACCGCGTGTTGAGCAACATAATATTCACTCGTGACAGTAACCATAAGGTCAACTCGAAGGAGCTGTTTTTCCTCCGTTGCGTGTTCGCTTCGGAACCTGTTAACGCCGCCTCGTTTCTCTTGGCTCACATTCAAGCCAATTGTAACCGCGGCTCTAAACCTTTCTATTTCGGTGGCATCATCACATCCATTGCCATAGGCCTCGGTCTTGGCGACCGCCTCCAGACACTCCGCCAGATGCCCCCTGTCTTTCTGGACACCGACCATTGTCGCGCCTCCCACCTCATCAAGGCCCGCTGTGATGGGAGATATCATCCGGTAGTGCGAGGCCGCACTATCCAGAGCATCATCATGCCTTCACGCACCCGAATGCATCCATAGGATAGAGCCAACTGGCTCTTCGACACCACTGCCCCTGCTGCCCCAACACAGGATAATATCCAAGAGCCCAGGGACGAAGTTCAAGAGGAGCTCGACAGAGCCGACCAGCCTGAGCCATCACAAGCACCTGCTACCGAAGGCTCTTCCGTGCGCCGCCTCTCCCGTCCTGCTACTGATGACACACCCGAGGCCCTCCTCCGCTGCATAGCAACAGAACCAGATGATGCTTATGATGGAGCAGCAGAACCGAAGGGCTGAAGAATTTGAAGCATGGCAGATAGAGCAAACTGGTCAAATTCAGCAATCTTTGCAGATGATGCACGATATCCATTCCGGCATGGCCGATGAGATGACACACCTCACTGTGCGAGTCGACGGCCTCCTTGAATACATATTCCACACCGGAGCTCTGAACCTCTCCGCACGCGACGCCCCAGCCAGAGGTCGAGGAAGAGATCGAGGACGAGGACGGGAATAGTCGTATTTTTCATTTTTGTCATTTTTGTTTTCTTTCTTTATTTCCTCTATATTCCTCCCTTCCACATTCTTTCAAATCAGTGAGGACACTGATTGAGATAGTGTGGGAGCGGACCGTTATTTCCCTTTTCATTTCCCTTTTTCATGTTATTTCCCATTTCCCATTGTACTTTTTCTTTTGAATTCTCAATTTAAAGTAATTTTAATTTTCGGCAAATAAGCTCTTTTATATATATATATATATATATATATATATATATATATATATATATATATATATATATATATATATATATATATATATATATATATATATATATATATATATATATATATATATATATATATATATATATATATATATATATATATATATATATATATATATATATATATATATATATATATATATATATATATATATATATATATATATATATATATATATATATATATATATATATATATATATATATATATATATATATATATATATATATATATATATATATATATATATATATATATATATATATATATATATATATATATATATATATATATATCCATTACGTGAACTCCCCGCGCTTCATATGAAATATACAAAGAAAATTTTATCCTCTCCGAAGCATCACGCGATACACCTAAACCTTACCAAGTGGGAATTGCCGAGAAGAAAGTTTTAACAAAGCTTCTACGCCCTGACACCTTAGACCTCTGGTTTATGCAAGTTAGTCTCACCGTTTACTCGTATCAAAACCTCTAGTCTCGACTCAAACGGAGTCCCCAGTAGTTTATACGAGCAGTCAACACCATCCCAAACTCTTCTAAGCAAGAAACCGATGCAAATAAGTGTATGATATCTAGTAAGAATTCAATGATCTTGAAAGAAAAGAAAAGACATATTGCATGAATACAGAGATATGTCCCCTCTAAGTTAGGTATTCCTCACTCGAGCATTTAGCCCAACGGTACGAGACTCTTGCGGATTTATAGCAGAATAAGCATATGTGCAAAGAAAAAAATATCAAACTAGCAGAGAGATCAGAAATCACCAACAGGTTTTCTTGCCATGGACATGTGTGGATAACAGGCTTAATGTGACTGCGCCAGAACGAAGACGGGTAAAATTTGTAGCGAGAGACTTGAAGCCGAGCTGCAGTAACATGGTTGAGACTGGCTTGTATAAAAGAGAGGCCTCCAAAGAATTACGATAAAGTGTTGTCGCCGTATACGCTTTGTTTTCATTGGATCCCCGGTTCTTCTCAACTTGACATCCGAGAATAATCTGATCAAGGGAAGAGCGTGTCGCGTGCTTGCCGAACTTTAATTTTTTCCTACCTTTACTTGAGGACAAGCAAAGATTCAAGTTTAGGGGAGTTTGATAACGCGAAATTATATATATATATATATATATATATATATATATATATATATATATATATATATATATATATATATATATATATATATATATATATATATATATATATATATATATATATATATATATATATATATATATATATATATATATATATATATATATATATATATATATATATATATATATATATATATATATATATATATATATATATATATATATATATATATATATATATATATATATATATATATATATATATATATATATATATATATATATATATATATATATATATATATATATATATATATATATATATATATATATATATATATATATATATATATATATATATATATATATATATATATATATATATTGATGTACTTTTCTACTAATCGGCGACCGTTTTCACTCCGAATTCGGATATTTCCACACTATTTGCCCAATATTTTGCAAGTATTCAAAGTCCATGCTCAAATGGAGCAAGGTAAAGAAAAGAAGCATTTACAGGTGAAAACCAAGTGAAAATCAGGCCAAAAAGTAGCAGAAACGAGTTCTGCTGAAGTGACGACCGTCATGCATGTGACGACCGTCACAGGTCCATGACGACCGTCATGCAGTTAAAATGCAGTTTTCTGCACGTGCTGTTAAAGTGTGAAAGTGCCAAAGAGAAGTGGTACCACTAACTTCTATATTCTCTGATATCACTCCCACTTCTCGAAGAAATAAACCGTGCAATATCCCATCTATTAAAGGAGATAGCTGGAACCAGAAAAAGGGGGCGGCATCGAAGAAACGAAGTGCTGCCAATTTACCTTCAGAACAGTTATTCAAATTCCCATTTTTCTTATCATTGTTTTATTTCCTGTTTCTTTCTTTTCCTTGCAATTCTTTTTTTACTCCCCATTTCCATTATGTACGAGAAATTGGCATAGAGACAAAATCCTGCCGCCGTTTTGGAGGATTTCCCAAAAGCCAAATCGATTTATTTACAGGTTTCTATTCTAATCGTAATTGAATTGTTATTTCTTATTGTAATGAATATTATTATTTTCTGCCATTATTTACGTTCTGTTTATTTTTATTCCATGTCTGGCTAATTCTTAAGTAATCGGTATGTAATAAATAATCTAATGGGAATCAATAATTAACCGGTGTATATCTACCTTTTCAAGAACTTATTTGTGGTTTCAGTTTTTAAATTTGACTTTTCTAAATAAACCTTCGTCGCGACAGCGAGAAATTATTTACAGTAGTTTCGCCACGACAGTGGGAAATTCATAAAGGTACGAACCAACAAGCGACAACTGAGGCTAAGACCAGATATTAAAAACTAGGCATTCATTTTAAAAACAGTGACAGCGCTTTAAAAGGAATAAGAACTTAATAGTTTTCAAAAAGCAACTTTAACCCCGAACGGGATAGCGACAACATACGTTCCGCCTTAGAGTTGCGACTAGCATCAACAACCATCGTGAGACAAAGGTCTTTAAAACATCATTTTCTTCTTAAAATATTTTTGAAAACCTAAAGATACCGATGACCTATAGAATCCCTGAAGAAATAACATATTACATACCGATTCAAGCATTCATACCTTAAGTAAAAGCTTTAGTTCCCTTTAGTTTACGCACTTATTTTGTTATTATTCCCTTAAGACATTACCAACCTAGCTAAACACCGTAACACCCGATAATACTAGTTTGATCACGAGTCCCATTGGGATCGATATCTATTATTACTACGCGATAGACTGTGCACTTGCAGTTAATTGAGTTAGACATAGAAAGTCGCGATCAAACATCCGGATAGGGGTTGCGCTGCCAAGCGATATCAAGCAGAGACTTATCGAGATGTTGCGAGAGTATAGTGACATCTTTGCTTGGTCTTATGAAGATATGCTTGGGTTAGACACTGATATTGTGGTCCACCACTTGCCATTGCGTGAAGATTGTCCGCTGGTCAAGCAAAAGCTCATAAGAATGAAACCAGATATGGCCGTAAAGATTAAAGAGGAACTGCAGAAACAGTGGGACGTTGGTTTTCTAGCTGTTACAACTTACCCTTCTTGGGTCGCCAATAAGGTACAGATATGCGTTGACTATCAAGATCTGAACAAGGTGAGCCCTAAGGATGATTTCCCGCTTCCTCATATTGACGTGTTGGTCGATAATACTGCTCAGTTCTCCGTGTTTTCCTTCATGGACGACTTTTCGGGCTACAATCAGATTAAGATGGCGCCGGAGGATATGGAGAAAACAACTTTTATTACCCCGTGGGGAATGTTCTGCTACAAAGTGATGCCCTTTGGTTTGAAGAACGCATGGGCAACATATCAGCGTGCTATGACAACACTCTTTCATGACATGATGCATAAAGAGATTGAGGTATATATTGATGATATGATTGCCAAATCCCAAACGGAGGAAGAGCATCTGGTGAATCTTCTGAAATTGTTTGAAAGGCTTAGGAAATTCAGGTTGAGGCTGAATCCTAACAAGTGCACCTTTGGGGTGAGATCTGGAAAGCTATTGGGGTTCATTGTTAGTGAAAAAGGAATAGAGGTTGATCCTGCAAAAATAAAAGCGATACAAGAGATGCCAGCGCCAAAAACAGAGAAAGAGGTTTGTGGCTTTTTGGGGAGGTTGAACTACATTGCCCGGTTCATATCCCACGTGTGAGCCGATGTTTAAACTGTTTAAAAAAGATCAGGCGATTGTCTAGGATGAAAATTGTCAAAAGGCGTTTGAAATAATAAAAGAATACTTGCAGGAACCTTCGGTATTGATACCCCTAGTAGCCGGAAGACCACTGATCATGTACTTGACGGTTCTTGAGAACAGTATGGGTTGTGTTCTCGGTCAACATGACGAGACTGGAAAAAAAGAGCATGCGATCTATTACTTGAGTAAAAAGTTCACAGATTGTGAGTCCCGTTACTCTATGCTCGAAAAGACGTGTTGCGCACTTGCTTGGGCTGCCAAACGTCTGAGACAATACATGCTAAATCATATAACCATGCTGATTTCGAAGATGGATCCAATCAAATATGTCTTCGAGAAACAGGAACTTTTAGGAAGGATTCCCCGATGGCAAATGGTACTGATAGAGTACGATATACAGTATGTCTCGCAAAAGGCTATCAAGGGTAGCGTACTGTCAGAGTACTTGGCTGAGCAGCCAATCGTTGATTACCATCCAATGAAGTTTGATTTTCCTGATGAGGATATCATGTACTTAAAGATGAAAGACTGCGAGGAGCCATTGCATGGTGAAGGTCCTGAACGGAGTTCCCAATGGCAATTCATTTTTGACGGGGCTGTTAATACATATGGAAGTGAGATTGGGGCGATCATTACGACTCCCCATGGGACGCACATCCCGTTCACTGCCAGACTGACATTTCCAATTACCAACAATGAGGCTGAATATGAGGCGTGTATCATGGGTCTCGAGGAGGCTATTGATTTGAGGATTAAAAATCTTGATGTGTATGGAGACTCCGCGCTAGTCGTGAATCAGATCAAGGGAGAATGGGAGACTCGTCAGCCCAATCTGATATCGTACATGAATTATACGAGGAGGTTGTTGCCTTTCTTTGACAGGGTAGAGTTTCACCATGTGCCACGGGCAGAAAATCAGATGGCTGACGCTCTTGCGACGTTGTTTCGATGTACAAAGTTAACTTCTGGAATGATGCTCCCAGAATAGTTATCTCTCGCCTTGATAGGCCCACTTTCATATTCGCCATAGAGGAAGCTTCTGATGGCAAGCCGTGGTATTTTGATATCCAGAATTTCCTAAAGAACCAAGAGTATCCGACTGGGGCATCCAGCCGCGATAAGAAGACTCTTAGGAGATTGGCTGGCAACTTCTACTTGAATCCAGATGGTGTTCTGTACAGGAGAAACCATGATTTGGTACTATTGCGATCTGTGGATGAGAAAGAAGCTAATCTGCTCATGGAAGAGGTCCACGAGGGTACCTTCGGCACGCACGCTGGCGGACATGCTATGTCTCGAATGTTATTACGGGCAGGGTATTATTGGCTGACAATGGAAAGAAATTGTTTCAAGTTTGTGAAGAAATGCCATAAATGCCAGATTTATGCAGACAAGATTCAAGTGCCGCTGAGCCCTTTGAATGTTATGGCGTCCCCATGGCCTTTCTCCATGTGGGGCATTGATATGATTGGAAAAATTGAGCCCACTGCATCCAACGGACACCGGTTCATCTCGGTATCGATTACTTCACCAAATGGGTTGAAGCAGTGTCTTACGCTAATGTCACCAAGAAAGTAGTAGCCCAGTTTATCAAAAAGGACATCATCTGTCATTACGGAATCCCCGAAAGAATCATTACTGACAATGGTTCAAACTTGAATAACAAGATGATGAAGGAATTGTGCCAGAATTTCAAGATTGAGCATCACAATTCATCTCCCTATCGGCCCAAGATGAATGGCGCTGTCGAAGCAGCCAATAAGAATATCAAGAAGATAGTTCAAAAGATGGTTGTGACATACAAAGACTGGCACGAGATGTTGCCCTTCATATTGCACGGTTATCGTACGACAGTATGCACATCGACCGGGGCAACACCTTTCTCACATGTGTATGGTATGGAGGTTGTCCTACCATTAGAAGTTGAGATTCCTTCTTTGAGAGTATTGCTCGATGTCCAACTCGACGAGGCGGAATGGATAAGGAATAGGATGAATCAACTCAGTTTGATGGATGAGAAGAGACTTGCATCTATCGCATATGGTCGGTTATATCAGAGCCGGATGAAGAAAGCTTACGACAAGAAGGTGCGCCCTCGAAGCTTTCAGACGGGCGATCTTGTACTGAAGAAGATTCTCCCACCATAATCAGATCACAGGGGCAAATGGACTCCCAACTATGAAGGTCCATACATCGTTCGAAAGGTCTTCTCTAGAGGAGCCTTACTATTGTCCACCATGGATGGCGAGGATTTTACATCCCCTGTGAACTCGGAGGCAGTTAAAATATACTTTGCTTAAAGAGACCCGCTGGACAGAAAAAAGAAAGTCCAGGCAAAATTGGGGCATCCCGGCGAACCAAGAAAAAAGAAGAAAAAGGTTCAGGCAAAAATTAGGGATAAAATTGAAAAGATGTACACCTGCGAAGTCGGAAACCTAAAAAGGCGACTTCGGAAAAAAAGGGTATCCAGGTGAATTGAAAACCCGCAAAGGGCGATTCAGGCAAAAGTTAGGGATTGAAAAAGCAAATGACTGCGGTCCGAGTTTGATACTGCATTGCTTAGTGGTTTTGGATTACCTGAGGGTCGATTATCCAAGTCAATATCTTCCAAGGACGGAGCATCGGGAAAGCGTCGGAGTTAGGCGAGTCATAGGAGGATCAGCTCATGGTGTTTCTTTGTACCACATTGCCGACATGTATACAAATTTCTTTGTGCCTTTGTACATATTTGTATTTATGCTTTGTAGCTTCCTTTTTCTAGGAGTTGCATCCACTATACAAGCTTTGCCTATTTACATGCCTGTTATCAATAAACGCATATTATTCAGTACTTGATGCTTGTTTCTTGTTTTAACTTTGACTGTTTTGTTTGTGAAAAACGCCGATGTTTTTGATAAACTTGCACGTGTATAAACTTGCAGGCCTCAGCCAATAACTGTTAAAACTTGGAATTAACTGAGCGATTGTCACGACTATTGACATGGATATTTCCTTTTGTATAGGATATCTTGTTGTTGCTCATATTTTGCAGGGTCGTTACCTTCGCAGCAAACAGCCAAGGGGTCGTGTTTCCCCCGGCCAGAGTCCCTTAACGTAGGAGCAGTCTCTGAGTGACCTTATTCCTCCCTAGCAGATGGAAGTCTCATTTTCATCCCTAGAAGAGTTGGATGCGAGCTAGCAAGCGGTCAGGCAGTGATGTGCATCCCTAGCAAGCGGTTACGTGTGCACATTTAATCCTCAGTGAAGTCCTCACAGGGTATAACCATGTTGTCAGTGGTTTTAAAAGGATCATCCCCACGCGGGATGGCTCTTTCTGTTCTCCAGCCGGTTGTCTTTCCTCCAATAGGTTGATCGTCCTCAGTAGAGTTCGTAACTACGGATTTGTTAAGCTATCCCCAAGCAGGATTGTTTTTTCCCCCAGGGGAGTCGGTTCACCTTTCTAGCATTTACTTTGCTAAGATAATTCTGTGATACCCGGTTATCCCCAACGGAGTTGGCTTTGTCTTCAACATTTATTTTGCTGAAGCGGTTCTGTATCCAGCTTTTCTCCAGCAGCCCGAGCATGCATTTGCATCTTGCATATATCATCATATCTGCATCATATTTGCATTTCATAGTCAGACGCGTAGCATTTCCATTCCGTATGGAACATTACGCCATTTTCAAACATATGCATTTTGAAACATAAGCAAGGTTGGTTACCTCTTTGTTTTCAGGTGTTTTTCCCTGCAGGAGATTTGAATTCTTGTTCAGGATGGTTTTCGGATATTCAAATTCTTGACATGAGATATGTGATGATAACGTTCGTTATATCATGTGTTCCCTCATCATAGTTGCTCGGTTAAGTTTCTCTTCTTCCCCAACGGAGTTTCCCTCAGATTGTTATTACGTCAGCATTAAAAGATTTCAGGGATTAGACCTTTGAGGTCGACTTGTTGTCAAAGTAAGTACCTGGCAATTGACGTCAGAGTTCCCCCAGTAGAGTTTTCCTCCGATTGTAGCTACGTCAGCGTTAAAAATATCGTGGATGAAACCTTTGGAGATTTTGACCCGTGTTAACGGAGATGTTACCCGTGTTGACGGAGATGTTACCCATGTTGACGGAGATCCTTACCCGTGTTGACGGAGATTTTACCTATTGTTACCCGTGTTGACGGAGATTTTACCTATTGTTACCCGTGTTGACGGAGATGTTACCTGTGTTGACAGAGATTGTTTACCCGTGTGGACGGAGAGTTTAACCGTGTTAATGGAGAGTTTACCCGTGTTGACAAATATTTTTACCCGTGTTGACGGAGAGTTTACCCGTGTGGACGGAGAGTTTACCCGTGTTGACGGAGAGTTTACCCGTGTTGACGGAGATTTTTACCCGTGTTGACGGAGAGTTTACCCGTGTTGACGGAGAGTGTTACCCGTGTTGATGGAGTTATTATCTAGGTTCGTGCTTTACGTAGCGCAAATACCGGTAGTGTCAGAAATGTTCCCCCCAGAGTTGTTCGTTCAGGTCTTCGGATGCCAGATTAGCACTTTTATTTAGTACTTCGCCATTTTCCGCGGAAATGGAAGATTCAGGATAGTACGTGGATGACGCGTTTTACGTAGTGCCCGCTTATTGTAGCGTATATTGGAAGATTGTTTATTCGGATTCAATGCCTGCGGCGTCACGCATGTGGTTGATGGTGAAATCAGGTTCTTTGTCAGATGATTGATCAGTTGTTGCCGTGACAACCAGATTCAGTTATCTGGATTTTGTTCCCCAAGCAGTTTGTACAGTTTATTTCTTTGGTTGGAAAATTTCCGGGTTCTTTGGTATTCAACCGTCTTTTACCTTGATTGCCTGAAAGCCGTTCGCTTTTCACCCAGTCAGGTTCATGCCATTTGAATAGGGGCAGCTGTTGCACCCCAAAATTTGCCTAACCTTTTCTCACTTGGTTTATGTTTCATTGCATTAGCATTGCATTGTTCTAGCATTTGCATAGCATAGCATTAATCATTTAGCAGGGGATCAAGTGTGGTTTATATCAAGAGGAGCCTATCTAGAGGTCTTGTTCAAGCTAGAGAAGTCACCAAAGTCATCAGAGAGGGTTGGGTTCTTGAGGAGTGTGTGTGTTTGTATGTGGTTAATCTCCTAACCTGAGGACCAACGGAAGACCATCAGTGGGTTGTGAAGCCTTAATCATGGATAGGGTATGTGGGTAGAGCTCATGGAGTGCCTTGAGGGTCATGGTGGAGCTCAGTCAAGTCATTATGCTAGGTATGGAGAGCCACAGTTGAAGGTTTTGCAATTAGGGTTGTCATCTGAGTAACCCTAAGTCAACAGTGTAATTGAAGAGGAGAAAAACCTATTTCTAAGTCCTTGTGATCATGGGAAGTTATGTTGAGATACATGAGGTGATATCCCAAGATCAACCCAAGAAAATTTCAAAGTGTGAGGAGTTGCTAAACTAGGGTTCTCAAGGTAAAATCCCCTATTTAGTGCCTAACTTCAAGACCACTTATCTCAAGATTCAAGTTTCATCTCCACTTTTGCCCAACATGAAACATTTAGAGCATGCTCTTAGCTTTAATTTGAGTACTAGAAGTCCTCCATTGGATTTATATAACTCAAGTTATGGTCTAGACAAGTTACATGTCATCAGATGAATGTGAAATTTGTCTGCAAAAGTCAACCAACTTCCATGGAACTTTTGACCTAGAAAGGTGTTTCTCCTCAACTTTTGGCCAACATGAAAGTTGTAGGTCTTGATATTATCTTTAGAAATTTTACTAGAAGTCTTCCATATGATTTGTAGAACTCAGGTTATGAGGTTTACAAGTTAGGGGTATTTTGGGAAAAGTGAGATTATAGGTCATTTGGCATTATAGGTCATTTTCACTATCTTGCAAGTTTCAAATGAAGTTTTGTCCAACACAAAACTTGCTCAAAATGATGTTTTTAGGTCAACCATGTATCAAGGATGAATTGATTTGGCTTAGGGTGAGACTTGGTTTGAAAGAATCGTTTTGGATGCGAATTGGCCTGTTCTTGAGGTTTTGGCATGATCTAAATAGTTTAGGATGATCTATGAAGCATGAGGAATAGATCTATGGCTTTGGATTGAGGTTTGGTGATGATTAGGAACTTGACCTGTTTTATGTTTGCTAATGTATTTTAAAATCCATGAGGAATTAGAAGAAATGGAGGTGATATTTGAGATCTACGTGAAAATTTGAGTGGAACTGTGTAGATGTTATTAAGGATTGATGACCTGCACATGATGTCTCGCCGGAGAAGACGACCGACATCGTTCTCCGGCCACCGTTGCAAACTTCCCTCTATTTCTGATTCAAATGGAGAAGATGATCTCCCCATCCTTGGATCCATGGAAAACGAAGACTAAGTCTCCCAATCCAACATTCATGTTTTAACTTGAGAATTGACTTTGGACTGAATGAAACGCATCATTTTATTTATGTGCTGGAAGCGTGTGGTCCCTTGGATGCCTTGACCAAGTCACAGATCCAACCATCCTGATTTATTTCAGCATTTTATTTCTTTTAATTGTTTTTTTCTTTTTATTTTAATTGCTAGTTTCATTTTAAATTCATAATAATTCCAATATTGGTCAGAAAAATAAAATAAAAATATGTGGATGTTCCTGATTTTATTCTTGATTTTCTGATGCTTTTAGATATTATTTTCATGCAAGTTTAAATTTAATTTGATTTTTTTCATTTTCATTAATTCATTGATTTTGGATTATTTTTTTCATGTTTTTGCTGAATTTTTATTGGCTGTTTTGTATAGAATTTAGGGCTGAATTTTAGCTTGCTGGTAGGTTAAAGATGCATGATCCCCTAGGATTTAATTCAGATTTTTTAGAAAACATTAGGTTCTGCTTAGGACTGGTTCCCTTGACCTCCCATTTGTAGGGTTTCTTTTGACCTCTTTGGGTTTTAGGATTTCTTTAGGTGCCTTCCCTTTAGATTAAGGCTTTGATCCTTTATCCACAGATCAATAACATGTTTAGGATCCCTTAGAAAATTTGGTAGAATTTTAGAAGGTGTTTTAGGATTTGAAGTAGATTTAACATTTAAGATGTTGATTAGGGTGCTTTTAGTGTAGCTCTTCCCTTAGTTGAATCTTAAAGGTGGATTTTATTGCAAATAAGCTTCTAAATCTCTTGTGATGGTTCTTTAGAAATCTTGAGGTTTATTTAGCTTGATTACCTAGGCTTGAATTGTTGCATTGGTTTCCTTTTGGTAGCTTTCTTTGAGCTTGTAAGAATTAGGGTTTAGGAAGAGCTTAGTTTGGTTTCTCCTTCTTCAAATAAACATGGATTACTTTGATTGATTTCCATTCTCATCCAAGGATTCAAGGTCCCTATATGGAAGCCTCATCTTTCCTTTGGAAAGATATGTGGCATTTCACATTAGGTAGAACCTTTGAGGATTCCTATCTCAGATGTATGGTTGAGTGCCATGATGGATTCCCTTGGTTTCCATCATGCTTCCCATCATCAAGCAATAATCCTGATGTTAACTCTCTTCTCTCTTGTTGGAGCTTGAAGTTGGAACTTTCCTTTCCTTCCCTTGAAGATGGCTTGGGCTTGGAGTTGTTTGCAAAATGTTGAGTTGTTTTGCTGTTTATCTGCTTTGTTGTTGAGCTGTTTGTCTGCTATGTTTTATCTGCTGTATTTTCTGATGACTTGACTGTTGCTTGTGTGACTGTTTGGTGTGTTGCATTAGACTAGGTTCTCATATAGATGTTTCTAGGACTAAGAGCATCCTAAAGGTTGAGCTTGCTCCCTTTGCTTGTCTGCATTTAGATGTTGAGTCTGTCTCCCTCTGCTTGACTGTTATTATCTGGCTTTGCTTGTTGGCTTAATATTGAGTCTGTCTCCCTTGCCTGTGCTTTGTGTGTTGACTTTGGGCTTGCTTTCTCTAGAAGTTGAGCTTGGATCCTTCTTCTTGTTTGTTGCATTGCATGCATTTTATTTACAGTTGTTTCTTTACAGTTATTTCTTTTGCTGTTGCTTTCCTTTGCCATGTTCCCCTAGGAACTCTGACTTCTCTTATTCAAGGGAAGTTATGATAGACATTAGGGTTCTAACCATGCATGATAACATTAGGTAGTTCCCTCCTAACCTCAATCATAGGATCAACTTTGCGTGACAACTTTAGGATTGGATCAGTTCCCCTTTAGTACGTCCTTTCTCTTCTCACCTTCAAACAAATCAAGATACAGTAATAAAGGTTAATTGACGTGGTACGCTACGAGCCTTAAGCTACTTGAGAAAGGGTTGTTGGAGAGTTTCTTTTCAACAGCTTGGATGTTTAGTATGGCACCCTTTGGGTGACATGCGACACATTCACTCTCAGGTCATAGTCTCTAGTGCGATATCAGTTGCAAACATCCATAAAAAGCACTTCTTCTTTAAAAAACTTCAAAACAAAGATCAAACATCTTTTTATCCTCTTGGACCTTTAATCCCTGGAAACCCTTTTCAGAAGGAGAGTTCTGTTAACTCCCAGTTCTACCGCAAACGGTAAACGCCTAAGTCTCCATGGAGCGAGCTGCATACACCAAACTGCTGGAACCGTCTGTTAACCCTACTCGGATAAAAAAGACAAACTTGTGTCTCTCTTGGCCCGAACTACGTTTGCTATAATCTTTTGCACCGTGTGAAAGTACGTAGGCACGAGATGCAATATCTCGGCGAGCAACCTTCCCCCGTAACCCGTAGTTAGGCGAACTACGTTGACTCTGATTTCTCGTTCTAGACGGGAATACATAGGCATAGAACTGTTGTGTTCTGCCGAGTCATTTTCTTTTCTTTTCAGACCAGACCTTTAGCGTAGATAGATATAATCAACCCGTTAGATAAACACAATAAACATGGATCCCATCGAGTATGATGGACGTGAGGGGTGCTAATACCTTCCCCTTGCGTAACCGACTCCTGAATCCAGACATTGGTTGCGATGACCTTGTCTTATACCCTTTCGTCAGGTTTTTTCGGATCGTTTCATTTCCCCTTCTGTGGGATAAATAACGAAAGGTGGCGACTCTTTTGCTTTGCCGACACCTTATTTTCGCGGTAGCGACAAGAGGTATATTAGGGAAGTCCCCACTGCTATGGATCATAGGTATACCACTACTTTTTGGATCTTACCAATTAACATCATAGTGGCTGAGAGTTGTTAAAATTGTGATCCAATCTTCCTAGCTGGTGAGGTTCCACAAGACATGAGTGCTGGGAAAATGAGAAATGAACCATCTTCTAAGCAAAGTGGTACAACACGAGAATTGTCTGAGGTCGTACAGAGTATGGCAGTGAATGACAAGGTAGGTGTCTGCTAGCAATGCATTCATGGGATTTTGGATAATGAAGAGCCAAATAGCCTCCTCACTGATGAACTCATTGCTGCATGGGAAAAGGTACAAGCCGTATATCAAGAACGCCAAAATCGCCTCGAAGACACCCCAATTCCTATTTTCATAGTGAAATTCAGCCATTTCCATCAACGGTCTTGCCTCTATTCCATAGAAACCACCTTTGGCTCTCATAGTAAGTAATTCTTCTAGCCTGAGGTGTAATGCTTTGGCAAGATCTCTTCTTTTCGGTTTCCCATAGGAAGCCTTGAAAGAAAAAGGAAGCTTTAGGTAAGCCATATATTCTTCAATAATTGGAAGCAGCTGGAAGTCCAGAAAGATGATGCAATGATATATCAGACTGTAAAACTCAACGAGCGCGTGCAGCATGCATCCATCAATTTGAGTGTTAAGTAATGGTTAAAGATATCCATACTTTGCAGTGAAGGCGGTGGGATCCTCAACAAGGACTGCCAATATCTTGACGTTGTCCAACTTTAAATCTGGAGACGGGAGTCCTCCTCGTCGTACCATGTTGATGTCTGCAAAGAAAATTTTGAATTTCCTTAAATGGTTAGCCAAATGCAAAGATGCGATGCAAATGCGAATGGTTTTTCAACACTCAAAAGATCAATTTATGTTAAACCCTCATTTCATTCAATATTGGTAAAAGTTACAACTTTTGAGATACAATAGAAGAAGTTTAAATTACATCAAGAGACTAGGTTTCACAGTCTAAACAAATGACTTTCAGACACAAGGCCTTTTCAACTTCTTCAAGATTGCATTCTCCATTACCAACTTATCCACTATCCCTTTCCAAGCTCTGGAGGTAGGAGGGATATTGGAGTACTCATGATTTCTTTGATTGGGCTTGATACTAGAGAAAAATAAATTCTCCCTTTTTGTTTCCCCGTCGATTACTCGTCGTTCGAGCCAATTTATCAACTCATTTTTTCTTGCACTTCTCGGACGAGTCTTGTTGCTTCAGAAGCGAGTAAATGATACTTTCCTTCCCAAGTGTCTCTATCAAGTTGCGCTCTTGCAAGAAGCTCTTGGTACTCTTCCATATTCTTAGTGGGAATGATAGAGGGTGACGACGCGATGACAATCTACGTGTCCTTTTCGGGGAGATACAACATCTTCAAGTATTTTACTCTAGATTGGACCCAATAAATGGTATATTTGGGAAGCTTCCACAATGATCAAAGTAAACTCCTAGGTCATATGCGGGATTGTACTAATGAATATCAGCCTGTGTTAAAGAGATTATCCTTTGAAACCATCTCCATCCATTGGGGTTCTCCTTGAAAGCGTCAGTTTTTGGCAGATGATTGACAAACCATTTGTATAACAGAGGCGCACAACAGAGGAAAGCTCCTTTTCCTTGAAGTGTCCGATGATGAATTGAATGATACACATCTCCTAACAAGGTAGGCACAGGGTTGCCACATAAAAATATGATAATGGAGGGGAAATTGACTAATTCCTCTACCTCGGGAAACAATACTAGTCCATAGATTAGCATAGCTAATACTACTTCAAATGCATCCATACTCCCTTCTTTGGCAAGATAGGCAGCTTTCTTGACTAAGAAATCTGAATGAAAACCTGCTACTCCTTTTTTGGTTGCATGTTGAGCTTTAATTTCAGATGTTTCAAGGTGAAGAGCATCTGTTATTTCTTTCGATGAAGGTAAGCTTTCCAATCCACTGTATGGCTTTTGGTCCTTCACATGAACTCCCATATAATAGGAGTACTCTTCCAAAGTTGGAATCAACTGATAGTCGGGAAAAGTGAAGCAATGATACAATGGATCAAAGAATTGAACCAAAGTATTGAGAATCCCTTCTTCCATTCCCATCCCGATTAGGCTCAAAATCTTCCCATATCTTTTTCCAAAGTCTTCTGAAACTATGGTTCCTAGCTTTCTCAACTCGGAGGTATCAGGCCTCTCGAAAGTGTATCTCTTAGCATTTCTTGTTACAATATCCATGATATGTCTAGGATTTTGCACAAGGAGATCAACTTAGTTTTACAAAACTAGTCTCAATATGAAATGCTTATGATGAGATAATGAGATGATGCACACACAACACAAAGGCAAGTATTCACAAATAGAATGCATATGCACACACAAAGGCTCCTTAGGCTCAAGGTCAAAGCATGGAGTCAAAGGTCTACCCTTCCCCAAGGATTTTTAATATGAGTTATTTGAACCTGCAAAACGAGTTTTATCAAAGTTCCCAAAGTCATAGTAAATCCTTCGGATATTGTCAACTAACACAACTAGTTATGCGAGTCAACAATATTCTCAAGATAAACTCGTCTGAGCGTAGCATTGCGTGACAACTATTGAGGGAATACTCCCTAACAGTTTCTGCGCTACGTCTTAAAAAGGCAGAGTGGGGTAAAAGTGTCACTAAAAGTCCTCAGCTTCACAGACTCTCAGGTTGAAACAATTAGTGAATACACGACTACTCATGCATTACTAACCACCTCAAGAAGGTCTCCACTGAGCGTGATTACATCATATGTCAAACATATTTTGACTACTCCTAACAGCCCAACTATTAATCATATCACAATCGTATCTCATGTGTCACTCAAATCCAGTTTAGGATTTATCTCACCACTCAAAGCACCCAATATCCATAATGTCGCTACTGCGAAAATCGGCGTCGGCTGAACAGAAGAGTCGCCACCGTGCGTTATTTATCCCACAGGAGGGAAAGGAAACGCTCGAGGTAAACCTACCGCAAAATGGGGAAAGGTATGGTCATCGCAACCAAAACCTGGGTTCGGGAGTCGGTTACGCAAGGGGAAGGTATTAGCACCCCTCACGTCCGTCGTACTCGACGGGATCCACGCTTGTTTTCGGGTATGGATTGTTATTCTAACTATTCTACATGTCTGGGGTAAAAGAAAATAAAATGACTCGGCAAAGTATCGCACTTTATGCCTACGTATTCTCGTCTGGAACGAGAAATCAGAGTCAACGTAGTTCGCCTACCAACGGGAAAGGAGGGGAAGGTTGCTCGCTAGGATATCGCATCCTATGCCTACGTACTTTCATACAGCATGAAAGATCAGAGCAAACGTAGTTCGGGCCACGTAAGACACAAGTCTGTCTTGATTGTTTTTATTCCTTCTGAAAAAGGTTTTTTCTGATTACTGGTCCAAGCGGACAAAAATGACGTTTTGATGAGTTCACATTCTTTTACGAAAGAAGTGTCTTTTATTGTGTTTTTCTGTTTGTTTTGAGAAAGAAGAGACAGAACTCTAACCTATGGTTGAAAAGGGAATCAAACTAACCTAATGTTATCATGCATGGGTTAAGACCTAATGTCTATCATGTTCCTCTCTTGCGCAGAGAGAAACAGAGATCCTAAGGGATAAACGGAAACAGAAACAATAGCATATATACAATAAAGCAGTAAAATGCATGAATGCAACAATACAAGCGAGGCAAGGGAGTCCCACTCAACCTCGAACCTAGAAAACAATAGGCAAAAGTGAACAGAATTCACTTCTAACCCAGCAGGTTAAACAGCAAACAATACAGTCAGGGAAAACCAATCAATACATCAGAAATTAAAAACAGCAAAAATAAACAGCCACAGCAGCTCTGCAGTCTTCATCTGCATCTGGCTTCAAGTCATCATCATCTGTCCTCCAACTTCAAGCAAGCCTCAATCTCTATCTCCACAGCCTTCAGGCAAGGTCTTGATCATCAGTCTTCAACCTGCAATGGCTTTTCTTCAAATCTCAAGCTCCAAGAGGAATATCAGTCAACAAGATGAAGTGAATGTTAAACAGTAAACTGCCTACCAAGGGTGCCTCATCAACTGTTAACATTATACAGACAATTTTCTCTCAAAAGTTCTATCTTTCAAATACATTCACTGATCCTTCCAAAGGAAGGAGGTGGATATTTGAAAGAGACTTTGAATCATAGAGAAAGGATGGAGGCAGACAAGGCCTTCCATGTTTGTGAATCAAGCTTTCTACTCTAGAGCTCTGCCTAGCTCCTAAATCCTATACTCCTCAACAGCTACTAGCAAGAATCTCTTCATCAACTCTGGAAGTTGGTCTTCAATCTCTTTGATCTCCAATGGCTTCATCATCTCAAGTCTTCAGCTCTCCCAATCCCCAGGCAAACCCAATACCCCATACAGACAAATGAAATAACCCTAGAGAGGGCACACCACATAGTCAAACAAATACAGACAGTATACTAATAGCAGTAGCTGAATAGGGGAAACCTAGCAATTTCTAAGGGATCTATTAGCTACCCATAATCCCTATAGTCCCATACCCCAAAGATTCAATCTACAACTCCTAAGGGAAATGATTTTTCACACCTATGTTATCTCCTAAACCCTAGTTTTGATCATGTTATTCACACCTAAACAAATCATCTAAAACTAAGTTCTAAAATTGTGAATTAAATTTTATATACAAGCTAAAAGTCTCCACTAATCAACCTAAAAAGAATGGATCAAAAATAGTAAAGCATCTAGCTAAACTAAAATTAACAATTTCATGCATTAAACTAAACATTATTTAAACCTATTTAAAAGAAAAATATGCCAAAAATATTAAAATAAAATGAAGTACCAATTTTTTTTATGTGATATTTTTCTTAACAAAATTATGAACAATATGCAAAAAGAACCAATTAAAATCATGCATTTTCCAATTTTTTATGATTTTTTTAAAGAATTAAAAGAATTAAAAGAAAATAATGGGAATGAAGTGAGATGAGGGGTGCAGGGAGAAATTAAAATCAGTTGAAATGAAAGATGGGCCCAGACTGCGGGGCGCGCATAGCAAGCGCGTCTGGGCCCAGCAACTCAGAAAGCTTCATAAAAAAAATAAAAAAAAAAACACGAAACGGTGCCAATAGCAAGGTTTTTAGTTCATTTTAGGTTTGGGCCTGAAGAGAGGGGGTGTTATTAGCATTGGAAATTAAAGCCCAGCAGATGGAGTTTAAGTGAAACGGTGCGTAGCACCCTTTGAATCTCCCTCCGTTTTCTGTTTTAAACGTGAACCACACGATCAAGGTCTGAGTCATGGTCAACAGATGGATCCAACGGTTGTCCATCATCTTCAACCTCAAGAAACCCTAGATTCAGAAAATCTCCTCTCCCATGCACGAGTTTCATCCCCTCTGTTCTCCCTTGTTCTTCCATGAAATCACACGATATAAAAAGCAAAGTTGGTCCATTCCTTCCCCTCTACACAGCCATGCCAACCATTTCTCCTAAAACTCAACTAACAATCAAACCCGATAGGTGGAAGATGTTGACTCCACCATTATCACCTGATATCAACCTTGAGAATTCTTGCTAAATTCTATCCTAACATAATCTACATCTCATGCTGAGTACTCTGAGCCATTTATTCAAGATTGTAGTGCCATATCCTTGATGTTATAAGCTCTAACAGTTTTGGTACACCACTAACAACCTCCATGAAACTTCTCCAAACTTTGTGAAATCAATCCTTTAACCTATCCTAACAGTTCTATACTAACAATTCCCTATGATTCTAACTACATCATGCAATTCGAATGAGAGAACCAACCTGGTATGATGATGAAAACAGCTATGGAAATCCTTGAATCTGATGCTTGCAATGGTCTGAACTTGATCCACACACTCAAATCTTGATTCTGTATGCAAAGATTCTTGTTCAATCCTCTTGAATTCAGCAATCCCAAAGTTCTTGCACCTTGGATGATGAAGTTGTCTGGCACGATTTCTCTTCAATTCAGCCAAATTCTTGCGTGAATTGTGATCTATGAATGATGTTGATGATGATCAAATCAAGAAAAATGGAAATTGGTAGAGATTTTGTGGAGTTTGAAATGCTTTTGCAAATTTGAAGAATGATGTGAAACTTGGTATCATGCACAAAATGAATCACCAACCATGGCATGAAGCTCTTCAATTCAATATATAGATGGCAATAGAAAGTCCTAGAACCTTGGAGAAACTTCCCATGCACACTTTCCCTTGGATTTGGATTATGTAACTTCCTTTGTAAGTAACCAAGCATATCTTTCAATTCTTTAACCAAACTCAAAATTCTACTTTTGCCAATGTTCTTAAAACATTTTTTCCAATCAAAATGACCTATAATTTCACCCCATTTGGTCAAAATATGAAAAATCTCCATTTTAGGTCATTTTTTATTCATTAAATCCACCAATTTTGAAACCTCGAGCTATGAGTCTTTCAAATCTTTCATGGTCACTTTTCTAGACTCAAATTGTCATTTGGAGCAAGTTTGATGTTGTGAAGTATTTCATTTGAAGCTTCCTTGTATGAGTTTTGGGCATAGGCTTGAAATGACCTGTAATTCTCAGATGACCAAAATACCCTTTGCTTTCCAAGACCATAAGTAGAGTTCCACAAATCATATGAAGGCATACCATACCATTATAGAAAGCTAAGACAATGAGGAACAACTCTTATGTTTACTAGAAATTCATTTGAAATATCCTTGAGGGGTAAACGTTGCTTGGAAGACAAGTAACTTTCATAGACAAAATTTCAGATACCTCAGATGACCTGTAACTTGCAAGGACCATAACTTGAGTTCTATAAATCTTCTTGATGTCTTCCACCACTCAAATTAAAGGTATTGATATCCTCTACAAGTTTCATGTTGGCCAAGGATCCATTTGAAGCTTTCATTTTGACTTATCTTGCTTGGAAATTTGACCTAAATCAGGGGATTTTACACAGAAACCCTAATTTAGAAACTCCTCTTCTCCTTGATTTCTCTTGATTTCTTCTTGGCACATCACCATATCCTTATTCTCATGTCAAATTATGAACCCCACACCTCTTAGATAGACCTTAATGCCTTTCAATCAGTCATTTGACCTAAAGTTGTCCCAGAGTTGACCCAGATGAAACCCTAGTTGACTGTCTTCAACTGCAATTCTTGTGATCATATCAATGACTTGCCTCCTTCTCCAAATGACTTTCTAAGTCTCCCATGATGTCTAGATACTCTCCATGCTCAATTCACAGCTCACCACTTCCTTGATGGTCCTCAGATAGGAGATAGATGCACTGCTTGATCCACTGGCTTCTCAGCTTTCAAATTCTTTCTGATGGCTTGAATGAGATTGAATTAGAACAAAGAACCTCTGGATAGGCTCCTAGAGATGAGAATAATGCTTGGTCCCCTGTTGGATGACTTGCTATGCTATGCTATGCAGATGATTAGACTATGTACATGACTCTATATGCAAATGCCAATGCAATTGAAACATAAACCAAATGAAATAGGTTGAGCAAATTTTAGGGTGCAACAGCTGCCCCTATTCAAGCGACTTGGACCCGATTGGGTGAAGAGCCCGGAGCCTTCAGACATTCGAGGTACGAGACGGTTGAATACTAAGAACCCGGAAATTTGCCAACCACAGAAATAAACTGCACCACTGCTTGGGGAACGACATTCATCAACTGAATCTAACTGTTACAGCAACCAACTGATCCATTAGCGACCGTGCTGGGGATTATTTTCATCAGCCTGAAAAAGATTCTATCATCGAAGGAATATAACTTTGTCCATGTTAGGACGCCTGTTTCGTCAACACAAAGAAACTTCGACTAAAACTTGTCCACGTTAGGACTCCATCTGCCGTCAACCCGGAAAATCTCAGCGACTTTGCTGGGGATAACCCGTCTGCATTAAATCAGAAATAAAACGTCCACGTTAGGACTAAACTCTTCCACGTTAGGAATAACACCGTCCACGTAAGGAATCATCTCTTCTGTATCTGTCCACGTAAGGACTAAACTCTTCCATGTCAGGAATAAACTTCTTTCCATCCTATGAATAACGTCTTTCCACGTAAGGAATGCCTCTTCTTTCCATGTAAGGAATAACCTCTTTCCACGTAAGGAATAAATCTTCTTTCCACGTCAGGAAACCATCTTGATCTGTCCATGTAAGGACTCCCATCTTTCCACGTAAGGAATACAATTTTTCCACGTAAGAAATATTCTCTTCTTTCCACGTAAGGAAACCATCTTTCCACGTAAGGAATAAACTTGCTTTTCCACGTAAGGAACTGAAACTTCTCTTTCCACGTAAGGAATAAACTTGTCCACGTCAGGACTCACGTTTCGTCTTGATTTGTCCACGTCAGGACTCACCCCTTGACTTGCTGAGGAAATAAGATTTGTCCACGTCAGGACTTGCGCGTCTTCGACTTGCTGGGGAAATAAACTCGTCCACGTCAGGATACACACTTTGCCAACAACACGAAGAAGGATAAATTTGTCCACGTCAGGACTCTCGTATCTTGTCATCACAAAGACCTACAAACTTGTCCACGTCGGGACGCACATATCACCATTACGAAGAAAGATATCTGCTGGAAATAAATGGTCCACGTCAGGACACCAACACGAGGAGTAATCAATTTTGTCCATGTCAGGACTTCACATTCAATCAATACCAAGAAACCAAATCTGTCCACGTTAGGACTAACACATGTCGTCAACTTGAGGAAATGTCCACGTCCGGACCCTACATTCCGTCAATTCTGAGAAATCGATCATGTCCACGTTAGGACTAGCACCTCCTATCAGCCCGGGGAAATAAGTTTGTCCACGTTAGGACACCCACCTCTTTTAACCCGAAGAAAACCTGTCAATAAAATTGTCCACGTCAGGACTCATTTCTCCATTAGTCCCAACCCACAAGCTTCTTAGCACTGACGTGACAGCGACTTTGAGGCGGACTCTACTGGGGATATTTGGAAACCAAACTACCGGACGCCTGTTCTGATAACCGGCGACAGCCTCTGAAATTCTGATTCATGAAATCCTTTGATGACAAATAACTCTGCTTGGGAATGAGGAGAGATTCATCATGATAACTCTGGCGGGGAAAACAAGAGAAATTTACACAAACTCTGTTCGGAGACAAAGAGAACTTCATCATGATAACTCTGTGGGGAATAATGCCAAAGCTGACACTTTCGCTAGATGTCTCACGCCGAGATCTTGAATGTTGGTAATTCATTTGAGCAAGAGCTCCCTCCACCTGTATGAGAAACTACACTTGAACACCAACGGTTAGCCATCCTGGTTTATGTTTCAAAATGCATATGTTTGACAATGACACAATGCTCCATTCGACACGGAAATGCTACGCGTGCTTGTTTATTCGGTGGATGCAAGTATGACGCTATACGCCGATGCAAATGCAGACTCGAACTGCTGGGATACAGGAAACCGCTTCAGCAAAATAAATGCTGAAGATACTGCCGACTCCTGCTAGGGATAGCCAGGTGCTACAAAATTATTCCATCAAAATAAATACTGGAAGAGTGAAGTCGACTCAGCTGGGAAATTGGGAACTTAAACCAAGCACCTTATTGAAGTCACACCCTGCTGGGGAATATAACTCTGCTGGAGAATAGCAGATGCGCCTGGTATGATTGGACTTCTGCTGGAGAGTGAACTGATATCACACGGTATTCTGACAAAATAAATTCCAGGACTCACAACCAACTCTGCCGGGGAGAGTCTTAATCTTCGATTTCCACTGGGAGGAAAGCACTTGCTGAAGAGAGAACTCCGCTGGAGACGAAACGATTCTCTTGGGGAAAATCAGCTGACTCCGCTGGAGACGAAACGATTCTCTTGGGGAAAATCAACTGACTCCGCTGGGGGAGAGTAAATGACCCTGCGGGGAAAGGTAAACTGCCTGAATACAGCTCACCAATTGGCAATATTAATCTTCTGAGGCTAAACCACTCTGCTTGAGATAAAGGAATCCTTCTGGGGGACACCACACTGTCTGAACACAGCCTACAATCTTGGAATCGCCACATTCTGCTGAGGGTAGACGACTTTGTTGGAGAATGCCCTTTGGCACCAGCTACGACTAGCTGGGGAATTTGATCCTTCTTCAGTGAGGAACATTGTTATCTTAGAAGCGCGACCTGCGTGGGGATCGAGTCTTTGGTTACGAGCTTCTGGTCCATACTGCACTCTTTTGATCGTCTTCTTCATACGGCTACGAACCCTGCAACAACACAAACAAGCCAAGACAAGCCTATACAACCAAATCTATTCAGGTTAGCGTTAGTGTTTTCAGTTAATTCAAAGTTTTAGCAATTGCTGGCAAGGGCCAGCGACGTTATACACATGCTAGTTTCATCAAACCTAGGCGTTTATCATGCACAAAACAGTAAAGAACCATCATCAAATACTGAATAACATATTTTATTGATTGGGCCCCTGAATGGGCAGAGTTTTTGTACACGGGATGTAACTCCTGAAAAGAGGAAGCTACGCATAGCAAATATATAAGTATGCACAAGAAGCATAAATATATTGACAAATTAAATTTGTACACATGTCGGCAACGGGATGCAGATGAACACCACGAACTGATCCTCCTATGACTCGCCCGACTCTACTGCTTTCCCGGTATCCACACTTCCGAAGAGATTGTATCTGATAATCGACCCTTCAAGTGTATTCTCCCGCACCAAAGCTCAATGCAATATCAAATTCGGACCGCAGTCATTTGCTTTTCAAATCCCTAACTTTTGCGTGAACCGCCCTTTACGGGTTTTCAGTTCACCGGGATACCCCTTTTTGCCGAAGCCGCCCAGCGTAGGTTTTCAACTTCGCGGGTGTACATTTTTTTAATTTTATCCCTAACTTTTGCCCGAACCTTTCATTCTGTTTTTGGTTCGCCAGGATGTCCCATTTTTGCCTGGACTCTCTTTTTTCTGTCCAGCGGGTCAATTTTAAGCAAAGTATTTTTTAACTGCGTCCGAATTCACAAGCGACGTAAAGTCTTCACCGTCCATGGTGGACAACAACAACGCTCCTCCTGAAAATACTTTTCTGACAACGTATGGCCCTTCGTAGTTGGGGGTCCACTTGCCCCTGTGATCTGCCTGCGGCGGGAGAATCCTTTTCAGCACAAGGTCGCCCGTCTGAAAGCTCCGAGGATGTATCTTCTTATCATATGCTTTCTTCATTCGGCTCTGGTACAAACGATCGTATGCTAGAGAAGCTAGCCTCTTCTCATCCATTAAACTCAGCTGGTTCAACCTGTCTTTCACCCATTCTGCCTCGTCTAATTGAACATCTCGTAGTACTCTCAGAGAAGGGATCTCAACTTCCAATGGTAGCACTGCTTCCATTCCGTATACTAACGAGAACGGGGTTGCCCCGGTTGATGTGCGTACCGTCGTACGATAACCGTGCAAAGCAAAAGGTAGCATCTCATGCCAATCCTTATAGGTCACCACCATCTTTTGAACGATCTTCTTGATATTCTTGTTGGCCGCTTCGACAGCGCCATTCATCTTGGGTCGGTAAGGGGAGGAGTTGTGATGTTCGATCTTGAAATTCTGACAGAGCTCCTTCATCATTTTGTTATTCAAGTTTGAACCATTGTCCGTGATTATCCGCTCGGGGATTCCATACCGGCAAATGATATCTCTCTTGATGAATCTGGCCATCACCTGCTTAGTTACATTTGCATAAGACGCCGCTTCCACCCACTTGGTGAAGTAATCAATTGCTACTAGAATGAACCGGTGTCCATTAGAAGCCGTCGGCTCGATCTTCCCAATCATATCGATTCCCCACATCGAGAATGGCCACGGTGACGACATCACATTCAGAGGACTCGGAGGCACATGGATCTTATCAGCATAGATTTGACACTTGTGGCACTTCCTCACAAACTTGAAACAATCAGTTTCCATAGTCAGCCAAAAATAACCTGCCCGCAGCAGCTTCCTCGTCATAGCATGCCCACCAGCATGTGTACCAAAGGTACCTTCATGTATTTCCTCCATGAGCAACTTTGCCTCTTTTTCATCTACGCAACGCAGCAGTACCAAGTCGTGATTTCTTCTGTACAAGACATCGTCCGGATTCAAATAGAAATTACCCGCTAATCTCCTGAGAGTCTTCTGATCTTGACTGGATGCCCCAGTCAGATACTCTTTATTCTTCAGGAAATTAAGGATATCAAAATACCATGGTTTGTCGTCAGATGCTTCGTCAATAGCAAACACGAAGGCAGGTCTGTCAAGTCGAGAGATAACAATGCTGGGAGCCTCATTCCAGAAGTTGACTTTGTACATGGAAGACAAAGTGGCCAGGGCGTCAGCCATCTGATTCTCCGCTCGCGGTACATGATGCAATTCAACCTTGTCAAAGAAAGGCAACAATCTCCTTGCATAGTTCATGTAAGGTATTAAATTGGGCTGACGTGTCTCCCATTCCCCTTTTATCTGATTCACCACCAGAGCTGAGTCTCCGTATACGTCTAGATTTTTGATTCGCAAACCAATGGCTTCTTCAAGCCCCATGATACAAGCTTCGTATTCGGCTTCATTATTGGTAACTGCAAAGGTCAATTGAGCCGTAAACGGGATGTGAGACCCGTGTGGAGTAGTGATGATTGCCCCTATTCCGCTACCGTAAGCGTTCACAGCTCCGTCAAAGATCAACTTCCATTTGGAACCCAATTCCGGTCCTTCGTCTGGCAACGACTCTTTGCAATCTTTCATCTTTAAGTACATGATATCCTCTTCAGGAAAATCAAACCTCATCGATTGGTAATCTTCAATAGGCTGCTCTGCCAAGTACTCAGACAGTACACTCCCCTTTATAACCTTTTGCGAGACATACTGGATGTCATATTCAGTCAAGACCATCTGCCAACGGGCAATTCTCCCCGATAATGCATGCTTTTCGAATACATATTTGATAGGATCCATCTTCGAGATGAGCATGGTTGTATGATTCAGCATGTATTGCCTCAAACGCTTGGCGGCCCAGGCTAGCGCGCAGCAAGTCTTCTCAAGCATTGAATATCGAGATTCACATTCAGTAAATTTCTTACTCAAGTAATAGATCGCATGCTCTTTTCTTCCTGTCTCGTCGTGTTGACCGAGAACACAACCCATGCTTCCCTCAAGAACTGTCAAATACATAATCAAGGGTCTCCCTGCCACTGGGGGTATCAAAATAGGAGGCTCCTGCAAATACTGCTTTATCTTATCGAATGCCTTTTGACAATTTTCGTTCCACGTTACCGCTTGATCTTTTTTCAACAGCTTGAATAATGGTTCACACGTAGCAGTTAGGTGAGATATGAACCGAGCGATGTAGTTCAACCTCCCTAAAAACCCGCGCACCTCTTTCTCTGTTTTAGGCGTCGGCATCTCTTGTATTGCTTTTATTTTAGCAGGATCAACCTCTATTCCCTTTTCACTCACGATAAACCCCAGCAGTTTACCCGATCTCACCCCAAAGGTGCACTTGTTAGGGTTCAGTCTCAGCCTGAACTTCCTAAGCCTTTTGAATAACTTCAACAGATTCACCAAATGCTCTTCCTCCGTCTGGGATTTGGCAATCATATCGTCAACATAAACTTCGATCTCTTTATGCATCATATCATGAAAAAGAGTCGTCATTACACGCTGATACATTGCCCCAGCATTCTTCAAACCAAAGGGCATCACTTTATAACAAAATGTTCCCCAAGGCGTTATGAAAGTAGTCTTCTCCATGTCCTCTGGCGCCATTTTAATCTGATTATAGCCCGAGAAGCCATCCATGAAGGAGAATACAGAGTATTGAGCAGTGTTATCAACCAAAACATCAATGTGAGGAAGTGGAAAGTCGTCTTTCGGGCTCGCTTTGTTCAAATCTCGATAGTCCACGCACATCCGCACCTTACCATCTTTCTTTGGTACAGGTACTATATTAGCGACCCATGAGGGATATTTTGTCACAGCTAGGAAACCAGCATCCCACTGTTTTTGAACCTCTTCTTTAATCTTCACTGCCATATCGGGTCTAGTTCTGCGAAGCTTTTGCTTGACCGACGGGCATTCTTCTTTCAACGGCAGACGGTGCAAAACCATATCCGTATCGAGCCCAGGCATGTCCTCATACGACCAAGCAAACACATCACTATACTCTCTGAGCATTTCAACCAGTCTTCGCTTGATGTCGCTCTGCAGCGCGACTCCTATACGAATATTCTTTTCAACCCCTTCCGACCCCAGGTTGATAATCTCGATGACCTCTTCGTGAGGCAGAATGACTCTTTCTTCTTGCTTCACCAACCAAGACAATTCTTCGGGAACGTCACCATCTTCAACAATCTCTTCTTCGGCCTGAAATACCGGGTGCTCAAAGTCGGGACGAGTCATAGATTGTTCAAGGATGTCATCTGAAAATGTTATCTAGCAAAAGGAATGGTTAAATGCTTCAAAATGCGTATAAAGCGAATAACTACGTTGCCATTTTATTGAAAAATACAAAACAGGAAAAAACAGAGATCGCAATATTTGCACATGAAAAACGCCTTTTATTTAATGATAAACACACAATGTTCATAACAGCACAACCCTAAGCAAACCATGATGCCCCGGGCAAGACACCAGATTGTTCAACAATTAATAAAACAAAGCATTACTGTTTAAGAGTCACAGGAACAATCTCCTGAATAGACCAGTTGCACAATCCTTGTCCTGGCACGCTCGGCTGAATCCAGGCGTCCATATCGCAGTCGCTGTCTCCTTCGTCAGACTCTGAAGCAGCGTTGATGGTCTCATGACATACTCCACTAGCAGTGATGGTTATTGGCCCTCTGAAACGGGGTGCCCCCACAGCAGGTGTTGATGACGACGGTTGATATCCCAACCCAAACCGGTCCATCTTCACAGGAATATCCAGCACTTTACCCCAGCCCTTTGTCTCACCAGTCTCTACCAGAGCTTGAGCTTCTTTATATGACGAGACGGCTATCTCCGACGCTTTGCTCGGCCCGGGACCTTTGTCCTTGATGCGCAACCCTTCAAACGCCTGGCAGGGTGTTTCGTGAATCTCTCTATCGACCTCCACATACTTAAATGATGACAGATGGCTGACCAGGATGTCTTCTTCTCCACATACAGTAACCACGCTATCCCCTACCATATATTTCAACTTTTGATGCAAAGTAGACGTGACTGCCCCAGCACCATGAATCCAGGGTCGTCCAAGAAGGCAGCTGTATGCTGGCTGGATGTCCATGATATAAAATTCAGTCGCGAAAACCTCCGGCCCCACCTGTAGAGGCAATGTTATCGATCCAAAAATTGTTCTTCGCGTGCCATCAAACGCCCTAACCACCAAGTCACTGGGCGTGCACAGAATTCCTCTGACATCTAGCTTCATCATTGCCTTCTTGAGCAGCACATTCAAAGACGATCCGGTGTCTACCAGTACATGCGACATGACTGATCCTCTACACTCCACAGAGACGTGCAGCGCCATATTATGCTCTCTCCCCTTAGGGGTCAAGTCAAAATCAGTAAAGCCCAAGTTGTGGCCTGCATTCACATGCGCCAACACTCCCTCCAGCTGATTTACCGAAACGTCTTGGGGTACGAAGGAAGTATCCAGGACTTTCAACAAAGCATTTCTGTGAGCTTCAGAACACAATAGCAATGACAATATAGATATCTTTGACGGCGTCTGTTGCAGATGCTCAACAATCTTATAATCGCTTTTACGAATCAAACGCATGAACTCTTCTACATCCTTCGATGCCGTTTCTTTTTCACTTGCCTGCACAGGGACATTCTCAACCATCTTTCCCTTTCCCTTTGCCAGTCTTTCGGCCTCTACCTCAGGCGAGATGAAGATCCTACCACTTCTTGTCATGCCTCCGGTACCAACAACATTGTCTACCGTCTCAGCTGGCTGCTTATTAACATCGATTTTTACTCTGTCACAATACACTTCCAACCCATAAGACCATGGGACTGCCTTTGTGCTCTCGTACGGGATTGGTCCGGCCTTAGTGATGGTGATCGGTGGTCGCTGGGCCGGTGCCGTTATGGTGATTGTCTTCCGGGGAATCGTTACAGTGGCCACATCACTTTGCTTATCTGCTAATGCCCCTGCAGGTTCTTCAATTGCTGCTCGGTCAAATTGCAGTGTGCCGCCATCTATTAAAGCCTGAATACCCTTCTTTAAGTCATCACAACCCCCTGCTAGGGTCCAGTATTCCAAACAATACTCGTCACATCCTGGATAGACACCCCCTTGCAATAATCGGCTCTTTATTTCGCACAACGGTGTCTTTAAATCGTCAACATTCATAATCAGATTCAGACCCTCATGAGTTAAAATGGCGTTTGCCCCATGATTAGGCATGGGCTTCTGCACTATATTCGGACCTGCCGTTCCAAAATTGATAGCCTTACTATCCAATAGATCCTGCACAACATGTTTGAATGCGTGGCAACCCTCTACATCGTGGCCCGGGGCCCCAGAGTGGAATTCACAGTGCCTACTTGCATCATAACCATACGGAGGAGTTCCCGTTATTGGTGCCAGAGTTCTCTTCTCTACCAAGTTCAACCCCAATAATGTCTGTAACAAATCTGCATAAGTTGAAGGAGGCTTTTCAAACACTCTCCTTGGTTTACCCCCCTGGAATCTGCACTGGGCAGGCTGTGCCCCCTACTGCGGTTGCTGTTGCTGTTGCTGTTGTTGCATTGGTTGTTGCTGAAACGGTTGTTGTTGAAACGGAATAGTAACACTCGCCACCTGCTGCGGCTGATTATACTGGTTTCGACCTCTGCCCCGGCCTCGGCCCCCAAACACTGCGCTTGCATCGCCCTGACGGCGCCCACCAAAAGCCTTTCTATTACTGCCAGATGCCGTAGATTCCTCAGCTTGGAATCTTCCCTGTGTAATGTTACTCTCAATCTTTTCTCCCATCAGAATTAAGTCTGAGAAACTGCCCAAAGATGTGTGGAACAACTTGTCATAAAACATGCCGGTGAATGTTCCGATGAACATGTCATTCATTTCCTTGTCCTCTAGAGGAGGATGGACCCTAGCAGCCATGTCGCGCCATCTTTGCGCATACTCTTTAAAGCTCTCACCCTTCTTCTGGGACAGACCCTGCAGTTGGACCCGGTTGGGTGCCAAGTCGCTGTTATACTTATAGTGAGCTACAAATGCTTCTGCCAGCTGCTTCCATATCTTTATATGAGTTGGTTCCAACCCCATATACCACTCGAGGGACGGACCAGACAGGCTATCCTGAAAGAAATGCATTAGCATCCTCTCATCAGTAGAATACGCCGACATCCTTCTGTAATATGACCTCACGTGCACCTTTGTACAGGTGTCCCCTTTATACTTATCAAATGTAGGAGCTTTGAATTTGATTGGCACCCTCAAGCCAGGCACCAGACCCATTGTTGACATGTCCAAACCCACAGCACTTTGATTCACGACCTCCCTCATCTGCTCTTCTAGCATTCTGATCCTTTGGGAGTCATCCATCGGCCCCTCGAAACCTCCACCGGAGAAAGCGTCCTCTTGTTGGTCCTCCTGCCAGTTACCATTCCCAGCTCCATACCCATCGTATCCATTGTTACGGCCAGCTCTAATCTGATTCATCACCGGGCCTCGCCCCCTGTTATCGTACCCCGAAGCAACTCCAGCAAGTCCAAAAGCCATCAACCCATCGCCATTTCCATTTCCGAATCCTCCGTAACCCTGATTAGTCATGCCAAAACCATCCTGCCCAAAGCCTTGAGCATTGAAACCATATTTCCCAGCATTATCGAATCCCTGGTCATTGAAACCGAATCCAGCATTACCGAAACCATTGCCTCCCATATTATCACCCAAGTTGACATCACCAAGCCCAACGTTATGGACAGCAGTCTCGTTCCCAATTCCAACGTTACCGTTCCCAGCGGCAGTAACGTTGTTGACATTAACAGCCGGTATATTGACTACAGGTGGAGCCACTGGTGTGGGAGTACCATCCCCATGAACAGTATCGACTCGCACAGACTGATGATCCTCATTCCCATGCCCAACGTTCCTTGCCAACAGAGGCTGCACCATAGCTTGCAAATTCTCCTGCCCTTTTGCAATAGTATCCATGGTCTGCATGAAGAGTGCTAGCTTCTCGCGCATATCTTGCATCTCGTTCTGCATTTGATCCATGATTCTTCGACAGTTGGTGCGAGTGGAGTAGCGGTGCGGGCGCTGATCTGCAATCCTAAAAAAGACCTGGTACAGAGCAAGAAATAAGATACCATCCAATGATTACCTGTAATGCAATATGAATATGAATGCAATGCAATGTGTCTGTGCATTAGGGGATGACATTCCCCGATTCTAGTGCGAAGGTGCCAGTGCAGTGACAGTGCTAGCAATATGAAGATCGGAGCTGAATCATAGAAAGCCTCATATATTGCAGAGAAATCCATTAAGCTAAGAATACAATATCACTGAGTACAATAAGAAGGCATGACCTCAACCAACAATCCTGGTGATGGTCAGCACTACGCAAATAAAGCATACAAGTTAATACATGAAATGATCAAGTACTCCCATAAGCCCGGTACTCTTCTATTAACTTCTTGGTCTCTGGATGACCCGGTCGGGTAAGCAGCCCTTCAACAAGTTGGTTTCTTCTCTTGAGAACACGTCGCACGTCACCAGCGGTTTCTTCCCATGCCCCTTCCCCGAAGCGATCCTCTAGCTTCCTCTTCTGAGACACAGCTTCGTTCCTGCCTTCGATGGCCTTGTTCAATGCATTCTGGAGACTGTACCTGGTCATCACCTCTTCTTCATACTTCTTAATGCTATTAGGGTGCATAAGCCTGACAATCATTCTTCCCTAACAGTGGCTTCCCTCTTCTGTTAATACGCGTCCAGGCATGATGAAGCTTGGCTAGTAACTCTCCCTTCAAATCACCGGTGAAGTACAGAGATTCCTGTACTTCTTCCTCCTTTGGCGGGTTCTTCAATGCATATTCGAACTGGCGAACAAACAGAGATGGGTTGTAATTGATACACCCTTTTCTTCCTATCAACGGAACATTAGGGTACCCAGAACAACTGAAGATAAGCTCAGACCCCAGCAAGTCTCGGTCAAACCACTCAATGTCTTCGGAAGATAGCCTCATCAGGCGCTCTGACCAGCTAGCTGTAGTCACACTATCCACAAAAGGTCCCTTCAGGGGAAGATGACTCTTAAACCACATATTCAACAGCGGCGCACAACAGTAAACAGTCTTTCCCCTTCTATTTTCATTCTTGTAGTGCAATGAGTGATAGAAGTCTCCAATCAAAGTAGGCACCGGGTTGCCAGCAGCAAACAGATGGAAAGCGTCCAAATCCACAAAATTGGGCAAGTTGGGAAACAACACTATTCCGTAAATGCATAGAGCCAAGATAGCATTGAAGACCACCCAACATCCGTTCTTGGCATACTCTTGAGCCTTGCCAACCAGAAAATCAAGGGAAAAACCTGGAACCCCAAGCCAAGAAGTCACTAATAGTTCAGCAGCGTTCATGTGCAAGGCCTTAGCTAAGTCCTCCAACTTGGGCTCGGCGGCAGAGTGAATAAAGGGAGCCTTGTTCTGCACTGGTAGCTCAGTAAACTCCACATACTCTTCGATGGTAGGCCCCAAAATAAAGTCAGCAAACGTGAAGCATCTCAATGCCGGGTCATAGAATTGCATTAAGGTGTACAGCCCATTCATCTCATCAGCAGTTGGCTTGCAGACTAATCTCAGCAATCTTCCATGACTCATCCTGAAACTTCTCCTAACCTCCTCATCAGCAAGAGACATCAGACCAAGTAAGGGAGAAATGTCAGGTGTAGGTAGCTTATACGCAACTGTCTTCCTCAATCCAGCCATAATCAATACTCAGAAGTCCGGGCACTAGAACCAGGGAATACGCAAATGCACCTGCAGCACAGACACACGTTAATGGGATGCAATGATAATGGGTATGCAAACAATGCAATGCAAGTAACATGCAACAGGGACCAAATGCCATAGCTGAGAAGCCTGAACCATATCAAGAAAAAGTCTCAGATAGACTATCCAGAATTCCTCAAGCCCTGGTCTCAGATAGACCTAAAACAAAGCTCCAACACTGGTCTCTGATAGACCTTATAACATAACTCTGACTAGTCTCTGGCAGACCTCATATCATATCTCCAACGGGTCTCTGACAGACCTCAGAACTCTCCAACTGGTCTCTGACAGTCCTCAGAACTCTCTAACTGGTCTCTGACAGACCTCAGAACTCTCCATAAATACCCAGGATCTCAGATCAAGAAATAATCGGTAGTCTGAAGGTCTAGTCACCTGCATAACCCCAAACCCTCTCACAGGTAGGTGTCCTAGTAACTGACAAAAGGTATGGCATCCTATGCGGTCGTCGGTGTCACAGACTTTCAGGGTTGATGATACGATTCCCAGAAGGAGTGGCATCATCAAATCCTGAAGAGGCCTCACTTAGCCAACTTCCAAATGATCGGTTCCCGGAGTCGACAATTCAGCTGACCAACAACCCCTTCGACCCAAAGGGTAGAAAAAGAAGCCAACCAGAAGAACCTCGTCCGAGTGTAGATTTCATGAGACACTAATGCAAGCAAAGCCGGCACGCGCCCACTACTTTCTACTCTAATTCTAGGTGCACTCAAGCCCAAGTCCGGCTTATCTCTCAATCATGGAACACCCGTCACAACCCCATACAGCAATAATAATCAATAATATAATGCTGAAAATAAAAGGTCAGAAATATAAATCCATACAAAATCCTCGACGGGAAAACAAGCGCTAGGATTGACTCGCTTAAGGGACGTTGGATCCCAAATGCATAAGGACTATCGCAGTCCTTAGCAGCCAGGGGACGTTGGATCCCCAGCAGAGTCGCCAGTTGTCGCTACTGCGAAAATCGGCGCCGGCTGAAAAGAAGAGTCGCCACCGTGCGTTATTTATCCCACAGGAGGGAAAGGAAACGCTCGAGGTAAACCTACCGCAAAACGGGGAAAGGTATGGTCATCGCAACCAAAACATGGGTTTGGGAGTCGGTTACGCAAGGGGAAGGTATTAGCACCCCCCACGTCCGTCGTACTCAACGGGATCCACGCTTGTTTTCGGGTATGGATTGTTATTCTAACTATTCTACAGGTCTGGGGTAAAAGAAAATAAAATGACTCGGCAAAGTATCGCACTTTATGCCTACGTATTCTCGTCTGGAACGAGAAATCAGAGTCAACGTAGTTCGCCTACCTATGGGAAAGGAGGGGAAGGTTGCTCGCTAGGATATCGCATTCTATGCCTATGTACTTTCATACAGCATGAAAGATCAGAGCAAACATAGTTCGGGCCACGTAAGACACAAGTCTGTCTTGATTGTTTTTATTCCTTCTGAAAAAGGTTTTTTCTGATTACTGGTCCAAGCGGACAAAAATGACGTTTTGATGAGTTCACATTCTTTTACGAAAGAAGTGTCTTTTATTGTGTTTGAAATATTTATTGTGTTTTTCTGTTTGTTTTGAGAAAGAAGAGACAGAACTTTAACCTATGGTTGAAAAGGGAATCAAACTAACCTAATGTTATCATGCATGGGTTAAGACCTAATGTCTATCATGCTCCTCTCTTGCGCAGAGAGAAACAGAGATCCTAAGGGATAAACGGAAACAGAAACAATAGCATATATACAATAAAGCAGTAAAATGCATGAATGCAACAATACAAGCGAGGCAAGGGAGTCCCACTCAACCTCGAACCTAGAAAACAATAGGCAAAAGTGAACAGAATTCACTTCTAACCCAGCAGGTTAAACAGCAAACAATACAGTCAGGGAAAACCAATCAATACATCAGAAATTAAAAACAGCAAAAATAAACAGCCACAACAGCTTTGCAGTCTTCATCTGCATCTGGCTTCAAGTCATCATCATCTGTCCTCCAGCTTTAAGCAAGCCTCAATCTCTATCTCCACAGCCTTCAGGCAAGGTCTTGATCATCAGTCTTCAATCTGCAATGGCTTTTCTTCAAATCTCAAGCTCCAAGAGGAATATCAGTCAACAAGATGAAGTGAATGTTAAACAGTAAACTGCCTACCAAGGGTGGCTCATCAACTGTTAACATTATACAGACAATTTTCTCTCAAAAGTTCTATCTTTCAAATACATTCACTGATCCTTCCAAAGGAAGGAGGTGGATATTTGAAAGAGACTTTGAATCATAGAGAAAGGATGGAGGCAGACAAGGCCTTCCATGTTTGTGAATCAAGCTTTCTACTCTAGAGCTCTGCCTAGCTCCTAAATCCTATACTCCTCAACAGCTGCTAGCAAGAATGTCTTCATCAACTCTGGAAGTTGGTCTTCAATCTCTTTGATCTCCAATGGCTTCATCATCTCAAGTCTTCAGTTCTCCCAATCCCCAGGCAAACCCAATACCCCATACAGACAAATGAAATAACCCTAGAGAGGGCACACCACACAGTCAAACAAATACAGACAGTATACTAATAGCAGTAGCTGAATAGGGGAAACCTAGCAATTTCTAAGGGATCTATTAGCTACCCATAATCCCTATAGTCCCATACCCCAAAGATTCAATCTACAACTCCTAAGGGAAATGATTTTTCACACCTATGCTATCTCCTAAACCCTAGTTTTGATCATGTTATTCACACCTAAACAAATCATCTAAAACTAAGTTCTAAAATTGTGAATTAAATTTTATATAAAAGCTAAAAGTCTCCACTAATCAACCTAAAAAGAATGGACCAAAAATAGTAAAGCATCTAGCTAAACTAAAATTAACAATTTCATGCATTAAACTAAACATTATTTAAACCTATTTAAAAGAAAAATATGCCAAAAATATTAAAATAAAATGAAGTACCAATTTTTTTCATGTGATATTTTTCTTAACAAAATTATGAACAATATGCAAAAAGAACCAATTAAAATCATGCATTTTCCAATTTTTTATGATTTTTTTAAAGAATTAAAAGAATTAAAAGAAAATAATGGGAATGAAGTGAGATGAGGGGTGCAGGGAGAAATTAAAATCAGTTGAAATGAAAGATGGGCCCAGACTGGGGGGCGCGCATAGCAAGCGCGTCTGGGCCCAACAACTCAGAAAGCTTCATCAAAAAAATAAAAAAAAAAACACGAAACGGTGCCAATAGCAAGGTTTTTAGTTCATTTTAGGTTTGGGCCTGAAGAGAGGGGGTGTTATTAGCATTGGAAATTAAAGCCCAGCAGATGGAGTTTAAGTGAAACGGTGCGTAGCACCCTTTGAATCTCCCTCCGTTTTCTGTTTTAAACGTGAACCACACGATCAAGGTCTGAGTCATGGTCAACAGATGGATCCAACGGTTGTTCATCATCTTCAACCTCAAGAAACCCTAGATTCAGAAAATCTCCTCTCCCATGCACGAGTTTCATCCCCTCTGTTCTCCCTTGTTCTTCCATGAAATCACACGATAGGAAAAGCAAAGTTGGTCCATTCCTTCCCCTCTACACAGCCATGCCAACCATTTCTCCTAAAACTCAACTAACAATCAAACCCGATAGGTGGAAGATGCTGACTCCACCATTATCACCTGATATCAACCTTGAGAATTCTTGCTAAATTCTATCCTAACATAATCTACATCTCATGCTGAGTACTCTGAGCCATTTATTCAAGATTGTAGTGCCATATCCTTGATGTTATAAGCTCTAACAGTTTTGGTACACCACTAACAACCTCCATGAAACTTCTCCAAACTTTGTGAAATCAATCCTTTAACCTATCCTAACAGTTCTATACTAACAATTCCCTATGATTCTAACTACATCATGCAATTCGAATGAGAGAACCAACCTGGTATGATGATGAAAACAGCTATGGAAATCCTTGAATCTGATGCTTGCAATGGTCTGAACTTGATCCACACACTCAAATCTTGATTCTGTATGCAAAGATTCTTGTTCAATCCTCTTGAATTCAGCAATCCCAAAGTTCTTGCACCTTGGATGATGAAGTTGTCTGGCACGATTTCTCTTCAATTCATCCAAATTCTTGCGTGAATTGTGATCTATGAATGAAGTTGATGATGATCAAATCAAGAAAAATGGAAATTGGTAGAGATTTTGTGGAGTTTGAAATGCTTTTGCAAATTTGAAGAATGATGTGAAACTTGGTATCATGCACAAAATGAATCACCAACCATGGCATGAAGCTCTTCAATTCAATATATAGATGGCAATAGAAAGTCCTAGAACCTTGGAGAAACTTCCCATGCACACTTTCCCTTGGATTTGGATTATGTAACTTCCTTTGTAAGTAACCAAGCATATCTTTCAATTATTGAACCAAACTCAAAATTCTACTTTTGCCAATGTTCTTAAAACATTTTTTCCAATCAAAATGACCTATAATTTCACCCCATTTGGTCAAAATATGAAAAATCTCCATTTTAGGTCATTTTTTATTCATTAAATCCACCAATTTTGAAACCTTGAGCTATGAGTCTTTCCAATCTTTCATGGTCACTTTTCTAGACTCAAAATGTCATTTGGAGCACGTTTGATGTTTTGAAGTTTTTCATTTGAAGCTTCCTTGTATGAGTTTTGGGCATAGGCTTGAAATGACCTGTAATTCTCAGATGACCAAAATACCCTTTGCTTGCCAAGACCATAAGTAGAGTTCCACAAATCATATGAAGACATACCATACCATTCTAGAAATCTAAGACAATGAGGAACAACTCTTATGTTGACCAGAAATTTATTTGAAATCTTCTTGAGGGGTAAAAGTTGCTTGGAAGACAAGTAACTTTCACAGACAAAATTTCAGATACCTCAGATGACCTGTAACTTTCAAGGACCATAACTTGAGTTATATAAATCTTATTGATGTCTTCCACCACTCATATTAAAGGTCTTGAGATCCTCTACAAGTTTCATGTTGGCCAAGGATCCATTTGAAGCTTGCATTTTAACTTATCGTGCTTGGAAATTTGACCTAAATCAGGGGATTTTACACAGAAACCCTAATTTAGAAACTCCTCTTCTCCTTGATTTCTCTTGATTTCTTCTTGTCACATCACCATATCCTTATTCTCATGTCAAATGATGAACCCCACACATCTTAGATAGACCTTAATGCCTTTCAATCAGTCATTTGACCTAAAGTTGTCCCAGAGTTGACCCAGATGAAACCCTAGTTGACTGTCTTCAACTGCAATTCTTGTGATCATATCAATGACTTGCCTCCTTCTCCAAATGACTTTCTAAGTCTCCCATGATGTCTAGATACTCTCCATTCTCAATTCACAGCTCACCACTTCCTTGATGATCCTCAGATACCCTCAGATAGGAGATAGATGCACTGCTTGATCCACTGACTTCTCAGCTTTCAAATTCTTTCTGATGGCTTGAATGAGATTGAATTAGAACAAAGAACCTCTGGATAGGCTCCTAGAGATGAGAATAATGCTTGGTCCCCTGTTGGATGACTTGCTATGCTATGCTATGCAGATGATTAGACTATGTACATGACTCTATATGCAAATGCCAATGCAATTGAAACATAAACCAAATGAAATAGGTTGAGCAAATTTTAGGGTGCAACACATAACACCCAATTTCCAAAAAAGTCCTAGAAGTCCTCCTTCTCATGTGTGGAACTCAAGTTATGGTCTTAACAAGTCAAGGGTATTTTTGGAAAGTTTCATTATAGGTAATTTGTTTCTATGGTCATTTTCATAAACTGTAAAGCCTCAAATCCAGTTTTGACCAGCATGAAGCTTGTGCCTAAGGGTTTCAACTTCACAATGGACTCAACATCCATGGAGTTTAGTGCATTATGTGATCATGTGTGTAACACCCTTTTCTACCCCACAATTATCATGGCAAAATTACACAGATATCAGAAAAAAAATTGTTAAATTTCACAAAAGCCATCAGAAGGGCGTACATTTCCCAAATCAACAACATCGTTCAAGGCTCCGTAAACAACAGGTTTTCTCAAAATAATGAATTCACACAAAGCAACGGAACGCAAAGGCATAACTCAAGGTTTCCTCATCAGGGAAAAATAAGCAAAATAACTCAACAGTATATAGTTTAACTCAAAAGAACCCAACCCGAAGTTACATATCAGAGCAAGACCCTCTAAGATAACCAAAAGGCTAAAAACTCAAAACTTCAAAAATACTCCTCGACGACGTCCATGGCTAAACTTGGTCACCTACACGTTACCCGCATGGAGGTAACATTAAAACATGAAGGGTGAGTAAAACAACTCATAATAACTAATGTATAAAAATCAACATATAACGGCGTCATATTCAAATTCAACACATTCATATCCTTCAATAGGCCTCGAAGGCCACAACATCATAATTTATACAAAAATGCTCATAAATGCAAATGCAACATCGACTCAATGCATGTGATACCAATCATCACAGTGCGATGGACACTGGACCATCAACCCTCCATAGATCCCCATCAATAGGATCGATTCTACTTGAGAACCGGAGAACATCAAAACACTTCACATCCACACAATGGGTTTGAAGCCAAAGTAATCGAGGTCCTTAACCGAAGTCCGGATGCACATGAATGCATGATGCAAACGTCATAAATCATCCTCATATAACAGCATAAGTGCATCATCATCCATCATATTCATCATCACGTCAATCATCATCATATCTCATATCATCATATAAATTCATCAAATTCATGGTAATATCATCATATTAAGTCATATAAATCATCATGTCATCATGTATACATCATATAAAACTCACAGTCACACTCATGTCAATCCATCACAGAAATCACAGAATCAAACATCAAGGCATCGTTGCACACGATCAACATTCGCGAAACTCTGCTACGTTTGCTAGCGTGTTTGCTAGGCGAGTCGGGGGCGAGTTTCTTCACTAGGCGAAGCATTCTTCGCTAGGCGAGTCTGGGAACAACATTGTTCGCTAGGCGAAGCTTTCTTCATTAGACGAACTGTGCGATGACATCAAATTCATCTATGCACCAGAACTGATTTCTACCCAAAAGGCCCTACGATTCACTTACCCAATGCCCCCAAAACATCCCTAAATCATCCCTAAGGTCCTACGGCCATAAAGGCACAAAACCTACAGTTTATTAGGCCAATCCTTGAACATATTCATGTCCTAAATCACAATTTCCCTACAATTACCCTGTAGGTATCTGAGTTACTCACATTCAAATATTCATATTCCTTCAGGGTCAGACATATAGCAATTCAAGGTTTTGGCCACGAAGGCCTAAGGTTTCCCTTTCCCATATTATGCTCTGCTGTCAGGAATACTTACCACTATACCAAACATCAGAGTTCCGCAATTGGAATTAGGCCACAAAGGCCATGGATCACTTTTTCTCATATCCTTCTAATCTTCCTTAACCCAAATAAATCTCCACGGTCAAAATCTCAATAATAGATTTAGGCCACGAAGGCCAAAATCCCTTTTTCTCACAATTCTCCAAAAAACCCTTAAATCAACCATAATCACATCAAAATCTACACATAGGAAATCATGAAAAGCTATACTCCTCATACCTTAAACGTTGGTTCAAAGCCTTCATGAATCTGTCAGGGAATCTTTCAACGCTTCCGCCTCCAATTTCCTCTTCAGAGCTCTCTGGACTCAATTCTTCACGGTTAACACAAATGAATCCTAAAAACCCTTCAAAACTCTTTTTTTGTTAAACCTAGACTTTGGCCAAATAATTGGGCTTTCTCCATTATACCCTCACTTACTCCTCTCAATTGTCCCAATTACCCTTCTTTCACTATTATTTATTTTAATTCATAATAATACTAATAAATTAATATTATGTACTATCAATTAAATAAATACCGAAAATCACCGGAAACACCCAAAATACGAATATTCTCAATTAAATAAATTAATTAAAATATTCCGATTCAAATTAGGGTGTTACAACTCTCCCCCACTTAAAAGAATTTTCGTCCTCGAAAATTACCTCAACAAAATAGAGTCGGATACGAATCCTTCATCTGATCTTCATGTTCCCAAGTCCAACTTTCTCCAACTGGTCCTTCCCACAATACCTTCACCAAGGAAATCTCTTTACCTTGTAGCTGCTTCACTTCTCGTTTGTCAATCCGAACAGGCAACGCCTCAATAATCAAATCGTCTCTCACTTGTACATCATCCATCTGAATCACATGCGATGGATCTGGAATGTACTTCCTCAACTAAGATACATGAAACACATCATGTAAATTTGCAAGCGACGACGGTAAAGCAATCTAATATGCTACTTCCCCCCACCTTCTGTGAAATCTGATACAGACCAACAAAGCGCGATGTGAGCTCTCGAGACTTCAAAGCTCGACCAACACCAATCACCGGCGTAACTCTCAAAAACATGTGATCTCCCTCTTGGAATTCAAGTTCTTTCCTCCTTTTATCATCGTAACTCCTCTGACGAATCTGTGACGCTTTCATCTTTTCTTGGATCGTCTTGATCTTTTCAGTCGTCTCCTGCACAATCTCAGGTTCGAGCACAACACTCTCTCCTGACTCATACCAACACAGTGGAGTCCTACACGTCCTACCATACAAAGCCTCATACGATGCCATTCCGATACTAGAATGATAACTGTTATTGTAGGTAAATTCAATCAACGACAAATGATTATCCCACGATCCACCTTGATCCAACACACAAGCTCTCAACAAATACTCTAAAGATTGGATAATTCTCTCTGTCTGTTCATCCGTCTGTGGATGATAGGCAAAACTCAACCTTAACTTAGCACCCAAAGCTGTCTGGAAACTCTCCCAAAACCTCGATGTAAATCTTGGATCTCTATCAGACACAATAATCGACGGAACACCATGCAACTTCACAATTTGATCAATATACAACTCGGCAAGCTTCTGCAACGAATAATTGATCCTCATCGGTATAAAATGATCCGATTTGGTCAATCTATCAACAATCATCCAAATCGAATCATATCCCTTCAAAGTCTTCAGCAAACTTGTCACAAAATCCATATAAATGATATCCCATTTCCATTCCGGAATACTCAAAGGTTGCATTAGACTCGATGGTCTCTGATGTTCAATCTTCGACTTCTGACAAGTCAAACAAGCAGAGACAAATTTTGTAATTTCCTTCTTCATACTCGGCCACCAAAACAACTTTTTCAAGTCTTGATACATCTTTGTGGCACTAGGATGAATACTCAACCCGCTTCTGTGACCTTCTTCAAGAATGCTCTTCTTGATTTATGGCACATCGGGAACACACACTCTATCTCTGAACCTCATCACACCATTATCATCAATCCAAAAATCACCTATGTTACCTTGATTGATTAACATGAGACGATCCACCAAGTTCAAATCAGACTTCTTACCTTCTCTGATCTCTTGGAGAATACCACTAGTCAACTTCAGCATACCTAACTTCACACTGTTAGGAGTCCCTTAACAAACCAAACTCATATCTCTGAATTTCTCAATCAGTTCTAACTCTCGAACCATAAGCATCGACATATGCAAGGACTTCCTACTCAATGCATCAACTACAACATTAGCCTTACCAGGATGGTAACTCAATTCAAAATCATAGTCCTTCATAAGTTCAAGCCATATTCTTTGCCTCATATTCAACTCCTTCTGATCGAACAAATACTTTAGGCTCTTGTGATCACTGATCACTTCGAACCTAGATCCAAAAAGATAATGTCTCCAAATCTTCAACACAAACACCACAGCGAACAACTCTAAGTCATGCATAAGATAATTCCTTTCATGAATCTTCAATTGTCTGGAGGCATAAGAAACCACCTGACCATTCTGCATCAACACGCCTCCAAGCCCCATCTTCGACGCATCATAATACACAACAAAAGACTCACTCGGATTTGGAAAAATCAACACTGGAGTAGTCGTCAACTTCTTCTTGAGTTCTACAAAACTCTTCTCACAAGCAACATCCCACACATAAGCTTGACCCTTTCGAGTCAACTGAGTCAAAGGCAGTGCCAACTTAGAGAAGCCTTCTATAAACCTGCGATAATAACCAGCTAACCCAAGGAAACTTCGAATCTCAATAGCAGACTTTGGAGTCTCCCACTGCAACACAGCATCAATCTTCGACGGATCCACCGCAGTTCCACCACTAGAAATCACATGGCCAAGGAAACTCACTTCCTTCAACCAGAACTCACACTTGGACAACTTTCCATAAAGCTTCTTGTCCTTCAAAACCTGCAATACCACCCTTAGATGTTGTGCATGCTCTTCCTCAGTTTTAGAATATATCAAGATATCATCAATGAACACTACCACAAACTAATCCAAAGAAGGATGAAAAATCCTATTCATATACTCCATGAATACACCAAGTGCATTAGACACACCAAACATCATCATTGTACACTCATAGTGTCCATAGCTCGTCCTGAAAGCTGTCTTCAGAATATCATCAGGCTTAACGCAAATCTGATGATAACCAAACCTCAAATCAATCTTGCTAAACACATAAGCACCCACCAATTGATCCATCAAATCATTAATCCTCTCAAGTGGATACTTATTCTTAATCGTCACCTTATTCAACTGCCGATAATCCACACACAATCTCATACTACCATCTATCTTCTTCACCAACAACACAGGAGCACCCCACGGAGAAACACTCGGTCGAATAAACTTCTTCTCAAGCAAATCTTCCAACTATTTCTTCAATTCTCCTAACTCAGATGCAGACATCTGATAAGAAGCCATCGTGACAGGACTAGTGCCCGATATCACATCAATAGTAAACTCTACCTCACGCTCAGGAAGTAAGTCACTCATGTCTTCTGGAAATATCTCTGGAAATTCCCGAACAACTGGTAGTTCCACGCTTACTGCTTCATCATCAACTTGAAGCTATGCAAACAATGCAAACATCTGAGCCTCATCTTCTAAGAGTTCTTCTACTTGCTTGGAAGATACAAACATCAGCTTTCCACCATCACCAAACTCAGGAAACCTCCCAGTCTTGCTGTAGCAATCAATATGAACATAGTTGTACTCCAACCAGTTCATACCAAGAATAACATCAATCTGATGCAAAGGTAGACACACCAAGTCCATCACAAAATTCTTATCATAAATGGTCAAAAGGCAGCTCAAACAGACAAACGCAGTAGTCACAGAACCATTAGCCAGGGTATCAATGACCATGTTCCTAATCATAGAAGACAATTCCAATTTAAACTTCTTAGCACATTCAAGCGAAATAAGCGAATGAGTAGCACCAATATCAATTATAACAATCAATTCAACATCATAAATAAAACAAGTACCTCTGATCAAGTTATCTGTCTTAGACTCTTCCGCACCACTCAAAGCAAATACTCTGCCACTTGTCTGAGCAACAGTAGCAGTCTTCTTCGGCTGCTGGCACTAGGTGTTGATATTACCCTTCTCTCCATAGTTGAAGCAAGTCAGAGCTTCATCTCTACAGTCGGTAGCTCTATGACCTCTCTTGCCACAACGGTGACATCTCAGCGCCTTACAATTCTCAGCACGGTGGCCTTGCTCGCCACACTTATAACACTTACCTGGAGCATTAGCCGCTCCCCCACTTGGCTTTTTCCCATCAGAAGCCTTCTGCTTCCCCTTATCACCAGAAGTCTCATATGGTTTCCCTCGATACTGACCTTTCTCTTTCTTCTGACTCAGCTGCTTGTAGTGAGTAGACCGAGCTCGGCTATCCTCATCATAAATCCTGCTCTTGTCCACCAGTTCCATAAATCTACAAATCTACTGGTACCCAATTCCCTGCTTAATCTCTGGTCTCAAACCATTCTCAAACTTGAGACACTTCGACATCTTTGATCAGCACGGTTGTAATGCAGACAAAACTTTACCAATGACTCAAACCTTGCCGCATACTCAGCCACAATCATATTCCCTTGTTTCAGCTCAAGGAATTCCACCTCTTTCTTTCCCCAAACATCTTCAGGAAAAACTTCTTCAAAAAATCTTCCTTGAACACAGCCCAAGTTATTGCAATGCAAGCATCTTCCAATCTTTGACGAGTGTTATCCCACCAGTCCACAACTTCCTCTGCTAGCATATGCGTATCAAATTGCACCTGCTGAGCATCAGTGCATGCCATAACTCGAAAAATCTTCTCAATCACTTTCATCCACTTCTGCGCACCATCAGGATCATGAGCGCCCACAAAATTCGGCGGATTATTCCTCTAGAACTTTCCCAAAGCACGAAACTCACCTGGAGGTCCACCATTCTGGGCCATCACTTGGGCAAGTGATTCAAGCGCGTCAGCAATAGCACGATCATTTCTTCCAGCCATCTGCAACCACCAACAGGGTTAGAAGAAAATAACTCATCAATAGTGTTCTCACACTATCGATTGACAGGGGACTAACAACATAAAAACTTGGCCGGACGGACTGACCTGTTCTCATACCACTAATGGAACACCTTTTTCTAACCCATAATTATCATGGCAAAATTACACAGATATCAGAGTAAAATTGTTAAATTTCATAAAAGCCATCAAAAGGGCGTACATTTCACAAATCAACAAAATCAGTAAAGGCTCTGTAAACAACGGGTTTTCTCAAAATAATCAATTCACACAAAGCAGCGGAACTTAAAGGCATAAATCAAGGTTTTCACATCAGGGAAAATAAGCAAAATAACTCAACAATGTATAGTTTAACTCAAAAGAACCCAACCTGATGTTACATATCATAGCAAGACCCTATAAGCTAACCAAAAGGCTAAAAACTCAAACTTCAAAAATACTCCTCGACGACGTCCATGGTAAACTTGGTCATTTGCACGTTACCCACGTGGAGGTAACATTCAAACAGGCAGGGTGAGTAAAATAATTCATAATAGCCAATGTATAAAAATCAACATATAGCGGCGTCATATTCATATTCAACACATTCATATCCTTCAATAGGCCTCGAAGGCCACAACATCATAATTTATACGAAAAGGCTCATAAATGCAAATGCAACATCGACTCAATACATGTGGTACCAATCATCACAGTGCGATAGACACTGGGCCATCAACCCTCCATAGATCCCCATTAATAGGATTGATTCTACTTGAAAACTGGAGCACATCAAAACACTTCACATCCACACAATGCGATTGAAGCCAAAGTAATCGAGGTCCTGAACCGAAGTCCAGATGCACATCAATGCATGATGCAAACATCACAAATCATCCTCATATAACAGCATAAGTGCATCATCATTCATCATCATGTCAATCATCACCATATCTCACATCATCATATAAATTCATCAAAGTCATGGTAATATCATCATATTAAGTCATATAAATCATCATGTCATCATGTATACATCACATAAAACTCACAATCACACTCATATTAATCCATCACAGAAATCACAAAATCAAATATCAAGGCATCGCTGCACACGATCAACATTCGCGAAACTCTGCTACATTCACTGGCATGTTCGCTAGGCGAGTCTGGAGCGAGTTTCTTCGCTAGGTGAAGCATTCTTCGCTAGGCGAGTCTGGGAACAACATTGTTCGCTATGCAAAGCTTTCTTCTCTAGGCGAACTATGTAATGACAGCAAATGCTGCTACGCACCAGAACTGATTTCTACCCAAAAGGCACTACAATTCACTGACCTAATTCCCTCAAAACATCCCTAAATTATCCTTAAGGTCCTACGGCAATAAAGGCACAAACTCTACAGTTTATTAGGCCAATCCCGGAACATATTCATGTCCTAAATCACAATTTCCCTACAATTACTCTGTAGGTATCCGAGTTACTCACATTCAAATAATCATATTCCTTCAGGGTCAGACATATAGCAATTCAAAGTTTTGGCCACGAAGGCCTAAGGTTTCCCTTTCCCATATTATGCTCTACTGTCAGGAATACTTACCACTACACCAAACATCAGAGTTCCACAACTGGATTTAGGCCACGAAGGCCATTGATCACTTGTTCTCATATCCTTCTAGTCTTCCTTAACCCAAATAAATCCCTACGGTCAAAATATCAATAATAGATTTAGGCCACGAAGGCCAAAATCCCTTTTTCTCATAATTCTCCGTAAAACCCTTAAATCAACCATAATCACATCGAAATCTACACATAGGAAATCATGAAAAGCTATACTCCCCATACCTTAAACGTTGATTCAAAGTGTTCACGAATCTGTTAGGGAATTTTTCAACGCTTCCGCCTCCAATTTCCTCTTTAGAGCTCTCTGGCCTCAATTCTTCACGATTAACACAAATGAATCCTAAAAACCCTTTAGAACTATCTTTTTGTTAAACCTAGACTTGGGCCAAATAATTGGGTTTTCTCCATTATACCCTCACTTACTCCTCTCAATTATCCCAATTACCCTTCTTTCACTATTATTTATTTTAATTCATAATAATACTAATAAATTAATATTGTGTACTATCAATTAAATAAATAACCCACAAATTGCATAATTCTCAATAATTCCACAAAATACTTAAAATCACTATAAACACCCAAAATACGAATATTCTTAATTAAATTAATTAATTAAAATATTCTGATTAAAATTGGGGTGTTACAATGTAAGCCATTTCAAGATGGAAATTTTGACTTTTGGTCATGGTTTAGGAGCCTTGCATTACAAGTCTTGTTTTGTCTCATTTTTTATTTGTTTTGTACCATTACATGACACTAAAGAAGTTTACCTCATTTGTACCAACATGAAGAGTCATCATGTGCTACTTTTTCTAAAAATCACTCAAAAAAGTCATGCACCAAAACTTGGTACAAAGGCATTTGCAATTCACCAAGGCAATCCAATTCACTCATACACCCCTCAAATGACATTTTGTTAACCACAAAAACAAGAGTTGAAGGTTGTACCCGTGGGTGTGTGTAAATGAAGTTTTTGGCATTTTTCTTGATATCACTCAAATGAAGTAGCATGGGCCTGCATGACCACTAAAAACCCATCATATAAGAGACAAATTTTTGCCCTAAATGCTCAGAATTGGTTGCTGCGTGAGAAAGAAAGGAGAGAGCTTCAAAATTTTCAACAAACTTATTTCTTCGAATCTGGTTGTGCACTAGGTTTTGCTTGAAATTGTTGCTCATTTCATCTTCACAAGACCTCAAGGAGCAGATTGGGAGCATTGGATCAAAGCTTGCATGCGTTTGAACAATCAATGGAATCTCTTCGTTAGGTAATTTTCAATGACTTAAAACTCCCATTCTAGGCACATATTTAGGGCATTTTGGGCTGCATCTGAAGCCCTACGTGACGTAGGCCATGGTTGCTATGTTTTTGTGTTTGTTCAATGAAGATTCAAAATGTGTATCTTAACTTTCAAGCTTTTGATTCTCTCTGTCCAAGAACCTTTTTAAGAAACGATTAGCATATTTGAGCTCCTTATAACATCAGCTTTCGAACCATACCAGATTTGATCATTTTTATTGAGTTTTGGTGACTGGTCTCCGGCGAGCTGGCCAGAGAAGACAACTGGAGCCCTGGCTCCGGTTTCCCAGTCACCAGTCTGATTTCAATGGTGGACTCTTTGACCTATGTGAGTTGTTCATTTCTCATAGGGTTGACCTAGCCTTGTTGGAGCGTGGACTGGTGACTGGATAAATGAAACGATGCGTTTCATTTAACCAAGTCTGAGTTGGATCATCTGGGCCTTAATTGATATTGGCACCCTCCTCTTATTTGGCCCAGCGCGCATTTGTGAAGGTTTCAGGGCAATTGGTTTTACTGGCCACACCCACATAGTTTGCATCCTTATTTTGTTTTATTTTTATTTTTTGTTTTCATTTTCCATTATTAAAAATACTTCCAATTGTCAAAAAATTCCACAAATTTATTTTCTTACATTTCAAGACTTTATTTAATTTTCCATAATTTTATTTTATGATTTTATATTATGATTTTATTTTAATTTACAATTTTATTTTACTTTTGCAATTGGAAGTGTTTTTAATGTTGTCTTTGTTTGATCATAACCATTTGAGCCTCCAATTCAAATCCCCTATGATCAAGGTTTCTTCTCTATTTATAGGATGGATTGAAGTGTCTTTGAGGGTGATTTTGGTTCAATATTGATCATTTTTTGTTTGACTTTGAGTTGTCTTTTAATGCCCCTCGATTAATACTCGATAAGGTGGAACACCCTTGTTAATCAATTTATTTGGTGGTGCTGTGAGTTGAGTTTGACCTTGAAACTTTGGTTTCTGTTTGCCATTTGACTTGTTTGCTTTGTGCTTTTTATTTGGATTTTATTGAGCAATCCTCCTATTTTTGATGAAGCTTGCAAGTCAAGTCATCTTAGAGGAAGTTCATACAAACTAGTTTGACCTAGTTCCTTTGGGAAATGACTTTTATGGATCCCATATGCACCCTATGAGCCTTGAGGCTTATTTATCACATGATTAAGGTGCTGGTCTTTCATTTTTTTAGGTCATACACTTGTGTAACGTATTTCACAAGTTACTTGGAAGTTGAGCATTTCCACTTGTATGTAAGTGTTGAACATAGTTTGGAACTTTGGTTTTTCCCTTTGCTTTGACTTGGATCTTGATTTTACTTTGTTTGCCATCTGAATTTGAACCTTCTTCTTTTGGTTTCATTTCTGATGTATCACTTTTAGACAATTTGGTGTTCATGTTTATGCTTTGAGTGTGTCTTGAATGATGTATCACTTTTAGCTCTTGTTTGCTCTTTTCTTTTGCATGATCAATTTGACTTGTTTGGTTGAGATAATTTGTATGTGCTTGCTGCCCAAGCCTCTCTTCTCCCATCTTCTACTTGATTATGACTTGTGTATTTTCTTTATGCTTAGCTTTGGTGTGAGTGTTTGATGTTTGAATGGTTGTAGGAGTTATGACTTCTCCCATTTCATCTCACTTCTCTTTGACTTGTTCAAGTCAACTTGCCTTAATCACCTGCTTTGTCTTTGTTTGCATCATTTGAGTTTTGTATTTCATCTTTGCATCTTTTCATACCATGTTTGCATTATCTTGACTTGTTTAAGTCAATCTCATCTCCTTCTTCATTTCATCTGTGATTGAATTATCTGTTGTTTACTTGGTCTTTTGCCATGATCCCTTAGGATTCCTAGTCCCTCTGTTTAAGATGAGAGTAGGAGAGACATTAGGTGTTCAATCCTTTGCATGATGACATTAGGATAGATTCTTCCCCTCTTAATCCCAACTTTAGGAGCATTGTGCATGATAACTTTAGGGTTCAGTTTCCCCTTTAGTTGTGTCTTCTCTTCTCATCTCCTAAACATCTCAAAACACTTAATAAAGGATAATAAGTGTTGTATGCTACGAGTATTAAGTACTTGAGGAATGATAGTTGGGGGGCCTCCTCTCAATCTGTCTAGAGTGTTTAACGTATGCCATTTGGGCGACATACGACGCATTCGCTCTCAAGTCATAGTCTTCAGTGCAACATGAGTTACAAACTTAACTCAATTCACTTCTTGTTTAAAAAACACAAAACAAAACATCAAACCATTTTATCCCTAAGGATTGTTTTAAAGTCATCCTCAAAAAGAGTGTGTTAAGTCTTGGTTCCACCGCAAAAAGGTAATGCCTAAGTCTCCAATGGTCGAGCATCAATACACCTAACTGCTAGAACGAAGGTTTAACCTTTGTTGCACCCCAAAATTTGCCTAACCTTTTCTTACTTGGTTTATGTTTCATTGCCTTAGCATATCATTGATCTAACATTTGCATAGCATAGCATTGTTCATTTGTGCAGGGGATCAAGTGTGGTTTATATCCAGAGGAGCCTATCTAGAGGTTTTATTCAAGCTTGAGAAGTCACCATAATCATCATGAAGAGGGTTGGGTTCTTGAGGAGTTCAGTTGTTTGTATGTGGTTAATCTCCTAATCTGAGGACCAATTGAAGATCATCAGTGGATTGTGGGGTCTTGATCAAGGAGAGAGTGTGTGGATAGAGCTCACAGAGTGTCTTGAGGGTCATGGTGGAGCTCAATCAAATCATTGTGCCAATTGTGAAGAGCCACAGTTGAGGGTGTTGTAAGTAGGGTTTTCATCTGAGTAATCCTAAGCCATCTGGGCAATTGAAGAGGATCAAAGCTAAATTCTAAGTCTTTGTAATCATGGATAGTTGTGTTGAGACACATGAGATGATATTCCAAGATCTATGCAAGAAGAATTCAAAGTGTGAGGAGTTGCCAAATTAGGGTTCTCAGGGTAAAATCCCCTATTTAGTGCCTAACTTCAAGACCACTTACCTCAAGATGAAAGTTTCATTTCCACTTTTGGCCAACATGAAAATTGTAGAGCATGCTCTTAGCTTTAATTTGAGTACTAGAAATCCTCCATTGGATTTATAGAACTCAAGTTATGGTCCAGACAAGTTACAGGTCATCTGAGGAATGTGAAATTTGTCTGTGAAAGTTCACCAACTTCCAAGGAACGTTTGACCTAGAAGGGTGTTTCTCTTGAACTTTTGGCCAACATGAAAGTTGTAGGTCTTAATCTTAGCTTTCCAAATTGTATTAGAAGTCTTCCATCTAATTTGTAGAACTCAAGTTATGAGGTTTACAAGTTAGGGGTATTTTGGGAAAGTAAGATTATAGGTCATTTGCCATTATAGGTCATTTTTTCCATCTTGCAAGCTTCAAATGCAATTTTTTTCAACACAAAACTTGCTCCAAATGATGTTTTTAGGTCAACCATATCCTCATGATGAATTGATTTGGCTTAGGGTGAGACTTGGTTTGAGAAATTTTGCAAAAGGAGGAATTTAAAGGCATTTAATTGAAAAATTCAAATTAATTGATATGTGCTCAAAACAATGCGAATGAATACTCATTTTGATCAGAAAAACCATTTTGAGAATATTGGCATTAGTGGAATTTGCATTTGACCTATAATTCGTGGAGTTTCAAGTGGTTTCTTCACAAATAAGTAACACATCAAAAATCATTCACAAGGCTAAATTGAGAGCTCCTTCTGATCTAATTGCATTCAAGGTGTGTTGTGCAAGCTACCAGAAGCTTCCAAGGGAAGGAATTGAGGCAAATTCGTATGCACCATGTTCAAGTTTTTGAAGAAAAATTGGATTTTGGATATTCTGATTTTGGCTTTATCTGGGCCTCTAGAACATTCCAACACCCTCTATATATGTTAAAAAATGAATTTGGATGAGGGTTGGTGAAGGTTTTGTGAAGATTGCAGAGAGAGCAAGTCAAGTTTCAAGCAAGAAATTGAAAATCGAGTTTTGGATTCAAGGCAAGTTCAAGGGCAATTGAAGGTTCTATCATGTTCCTTACACATCATTGAGTGGATCTAGAGTTTTTGGAAGCTTGAATCGTGCCATAGCTACTCCAATTCAGAACTCTAAACAAGGTATGTAAATCTCAACTTTCCTATAGTTCTAGGAGGAGTTAGATCCATTTGAACATGCAGTTAGGTTGTACATGAACCATAGATAGATTCTGGATAGAGAATTTCAAGTTTAGAGACAAATTAGGAATGGACACGATTTCTGTTTGGTGATATATCTCTTTGATCTTGGAGTTTCAACGCTGTTGAATGCCATATTCAAATTCCTAGTGAAATTTGCTCCAACTTTCATTCAAGAATCGCGCGATTTCATTGAGTTATGAGAGAGATAGAATGTTGGAGAAGTCGTCGGCGAAGCTCCGGCCATTCACGGTCGTGTTCTGCATTTCCCTCCCTTGGAATATTTAAATGAAGAAGACGAAATCACTACCGTTGGATTCACGTGGAGACTTAGACTTAGTACGCATATTCGATGATTACGAGCAAGCCACATCAGCCAAGCCAAAACGACGTCATTTGATTATTGGAATTCGCTGGGCTTAAGTACCTTCGTTGTCCACACCCCCGTGACCAGCCCAATCCAAGAATAGCCTGAATGTTATTGCTATTTGCCACGCGAACTTGTCATTTTCCCTTGATTTTCTTTATTTTCTTCTTATTTTACTAGTTTACTTTTAATGCATGAAAAATATAAAAAAGGATCATAAAATCATGGGTTTTTTTCCTGTTATTCTTGAACATCGTAGGAGATTTTAGAAATTGAATTTCATTTTTAGGATTAATTTTAATTTAGTTGTGATTTTTCTTATTTTAATGTCCATTAAAATTGTGGAATTGTACCTCTGATCTTGTGGATTTTCATTAGGGTACCAAAATGGATAATTCTTGCCCAATCTTTTGTGAATTTCTTATGTAGATATTAACATGCTTCGATGATTTTTTTGGTGATTTTTAGATGGTTTTTGGTTTTGTTTTAGAGCTAAATCATTAGACCTTCCATTTTGGGCTTCTTTTGTGGCACCTTGTGATCTAGGATTTGTTTAGGGAATTTCCCATTAGGTTTGGCCCCTGGCCTTTCTACCATAGATGCCTAACCTTTGTAGGTTCCCTTAGAAATGTTTATAGGATTTTAGGATTAGTTTTAGTATTTTAAATTGAATTAATACTTAGGCTAGTCTTAACATGTTCATAACATAGCACTTGCCTTAGATTGACCCCAATGGTTGCCCTTAGTACATGATAAGCTTGCTAATCTTCTTTGATGGTGTTCTAGATATGTTTAAGCTTCTGTTTTCTTGATGTTAATGATTGATTTGATGTTTAGGCCTTCTTTTAGAAGCTTTCTTTGAGCTTGTTCAATTAGGGTTAGGAAGAGCTTAGTTGTTTTCTTCTTTCTTCAAATAAACATGGATTGCTTTGATTGCTTTCCATTCTCATCCTATGATTCAAGGTCCCTATGTGAAAGCCTCATGTTTCCTTTGGAAGGATGTGTGGCATTTTACAAGAGTTAGAACCTTTGAGGATGCCTTTCTTTGATGACTGGTTGAGTGTCAGGTAGGATTCCCTCGGTTTCCTTCCTGCTTCCCATCATCAATCCAATATTCTTGATGTTATTTCTCTTCCTTTTGTTAGAGCTTGTTGAGGCATGAAGATGAAGAATTCTCTTGAGGTGGCTTGAAGTTGTTTGTTTGCAGACTGTTTGATTGTTTGTTGTTTATCTGTTTTGCTGTTGAGCTGTTTATCTGATGTTTGTCTGCTGTTTCTCTGGCTGCTCTGCTTTGTTTGTGTGACTGATTGAATGTGTGTTTCATTTAGAATAGGTTTATCATATAGTGATCTAGGCTTAAGAGCATCCTAAAGGTTGAGAATAACTCCCTTTGCTTGTCTGCATTTAGAGGTTGAGGTTGTCTCCCTCAGCTTGACTGTTATTATCTGGCCTTGCTTGCTGGCTTAAGGTTGAGTCTGTCTCCCTTGCCTGTGTTTTGTGTGTTGCCTTTGGGCTTGTTTGCTCTAGAAGTTGAGCTTGGCTCCTTCTGCTTGTGTTTTGCATTGCATGCATTTTATTTACAGTAATTTCTGTACAGTTATTTCTTTTGCTGCTTGTTTTCCTTTGCCATGTTCCCCTAGGAACTCTGACTTCTCTTGCTCAAGAGAAGTTATGACAGACATTAGGGTTCTAACCATGCATGATAACATTAGGTATTTCCCTCCTAACCTCAACCATAGGATCAATTTTGCATGACAACTTTCGGATTGGATCAGTTCGCCTTTAGTGCGTCTTTTCTCTTCTCATCTGCAAACAAATCAAAATACAGTAATAAAGGTTAATTGACGTCGTACGTTACGAGCCTTAAGCTATCTGAAAAAGGATTGTTGGAGAGTTTCTTTTCAACAGTCTGGATGTTTAGTATGGTACCCTTTGGGTGACATGCGACGCATTCACTCTCGGGTCATAGTCTCTAGTGCGATATCAGTTGCAAACATCCATAAAAGATACTTCTCTAAAAAACAGAAAATAAAGATCAAACTCTTTTTGTCCTCTTGGACCTTTAATCCCTTGGAAACCCTTTTCAGAAGGAGAGTTTTTTTAACTCCCGGTTCTACCGCAAACGGTAAACGCCTAAGTCTCCATCGAGCGAGCTGTATACACCACACTGCTGCAACCGTCTGTTAACTTTACTTGGATAAAAAATACAAACCTGTGTCTCTCGTAGTCCCGAACTACGTTTGCTATGATCTGTCGCGCTGTGTGAAAGTACGTAGGCACAAGATGCGATATCTCGGCGAGCAACCTTTTCCCGTAGTTAGGCGAACTACGTTGACTCTGATATCTCGTTCCAGACGGGAATACGTAGGCATAGAGCATGACACTTTGCCGAGTCATTTTCTTTTCTTTTCAGACCATACCTTTAGTGTAGATAGATATAACAAACCCGTCAGATAAACACAACAAGCGTGGATCCCATCTAGTACGATGGATGTGAGGGGTGCTAATACCTTCCCCTTGCGTAACCGACTCCCGAATCCAGACATTGGTTGCGATGACCTTGTCTTATACCTTTTCGTTAGGTTTTTCCGATCTTTTCCTTTCCCGCTCTGAGGGATAAATAATGAAAGGTGGCGACTCTTCTATTTTGCCGGCCTCGTTTTTCGCAGTAGCGACAACCTTACTCAGTTAAAACACTTAACCAATCTGTGGTCGTGTTAGCCCGAACTACATTTGCTCTGATTTCTCGTACCAGATGAGGATACATAGGCACAAGACGGTGATGTCTTAGTGTTGCACCCCAAAATTTGCTCAACCTTTTATTAACTTGGTTTATGTTTCATTTCATTTCATTTTGTTCTAGCATTTGCATTGCATAGCATATCGCATCGAACAGGGGATCAAAAGGATGTGCATAGCAAGAGGAGTCTTCTCAGAGGTTGGAGCTTAAGCAGAGGTTGTTACTCAAGTTTGAATGGTCATCAGGACATCTTGAAGTGGTTAGTGTCTTGTTAAAGAATAGATGGATGTGTGTGGGACAACTCCTAACTGGGAGGCCAACTGAAGAGCATCAGAGGTTCGTGAATGCATGATTTTGGGTACGGGATGTAAAGAAATATTATTGAGGGCCTTGAGGGTCATTGTGGAGCTTATGCAAGTGGTTGTGTGAAGTGGAACAAGCCACGGTTGAAAGTATCGCAGTTGAAGAAGATAGAAACTCAATTCAAAGTCTCTATGGTCATCGTAAGTTGTGTTAAGACATATGAGACATCATTTCAAGTTCAATTCATCAAGGGTTAGGTGTGTGAGAAGTTACTAAGTTAGGGTTCTCAGGGTAAAATCCCCTATTTAGTGCCTGACTTCAAGACCACCTACCTCCAGATACAAGTCTCATCTCACTTTTTGGCTAGCATGGAACTTGTAGAGGTTGTTCTTAGCTTTAATTTGAGTACTATAAGTCCTCGGTTGGATTTATAGAACTCAAGTTATGATCCAGACAAGTTACAGGTCGTTTAAGGTATGTGATTTTGGTCAACAAAAGTCAACCAAGTTCCAAGCCAGGTTTGACCTAGAAGGGTGTTTCTCGTCAACTTTTGGTCAACATGAAAGTTGTAGGTATTGATCTTAGCTTTCCAAATTGTATTAGAAGTCTTTCATCTGATTTGTAGAACTCAAGTTATGAGGTTTACAAGTCAGGGGTATTTTGGGAAAGTAAGATTACAGGTCATAAAATTATAGGTCCATTTCACCAACTTGCACACTTCAAATGGAAATCTTTTCAACATGAAACTTGCTTCGAATTGGGCCATTTGCACTACCAAACCATGTCTTGTCATGGTGGGGGCTTGGATTGAGAATTTGGGGTTTGAATTTTTCATAAAGGAGGTTTAAATTGAGAAATTGAGAGTTAATGGATTTTAAACTTTTTCAAGGCAAGTTTGTGCATTTTTTTATTGCAAATAATATTTCAAACACATTGCCATATTCACATTGGAATTTTGAAGTCTCAAAATGGGCCATTTTCATGGTTTCTTTCTCTTGAAGTAACAAAATGAAAATCAACCATAGGATCAAAATTAAACCTCCAATATCATTCCTTTAATTTACACATCTGATTTGTAGTGGATTTGGATCAAAAAGTCTATTGGTGTAGTGGTAAAAACGTGCATGGCATTTTCAAAAAAGTGTTGAAATATGGAAATTAGAAGTGGGTTGTTTTGCATGAATTAAGGCCCCATTTGATTGCAAATCCATCATATAAGTATTCTAGATGAATTTTGAGGCAGAGCTAGGTCATTTTGCTGCATGAACAACCAATTTTCGTTCTCAAAAAGTGGTGAAAAACTCAAAATCCAGTTCTTAGATTCAACCATTTTTGGACCAAATCAAGCTTGCAAACACCTCAATTGAAGTTAATGGAGTGATTCTTTTTGATGTTTTTTTCATGGTGTTTTGCTCTAATTTTCGTGGATTCTTACTCCTTGTAACATGTAGATGATGTTTGGACCTTTTATTTTAAGTTTTGGTGAACTTTATTTTTTGGCATGCTTGCTTGTTGTTTGATTTGTGGAGTGGTTATTGAGATTTAACGAAAATGGAGGTTGGATTCATGTTCCTCTCGGAGAGTAGATGAATTTTCATCTAAAAATCGCAAGAAACGGTGGAGTTTTGACAGAACCATGGTGGAGGGGGCGGTCCGTGGCGCCCGGAGTGCTTGGAAAAGACGATCGGAGTACATCCGGCGCCGGCGAGTCCACTTGGGGAAGAAGACGCTGACGTGACAGCACCATATTCATCCAATCTCTTTTCTTTTGATCTCGCGGTCCATATTAAGACTCATGTGCTCCTCTTTTTGTTTGTTTACACCATAACATTACTCAAACTCATTAATTGATGTGGCTTTCCATTAGCCACTTAATTGAATTACTTTTTTGATGATCATGAGGTTCACAATGATTTCCACCATGCACTAAGTCAACTCAACCTTATTTTGTATATTCTGATTTTAATTTCTTTTTTTCCTCTTGCTGGGCCTTGTGCGAATTGATGTTCACACCCCCTAGGGAGGTCCATTTTCGTTTCTCACTTTAATGGTTTGCTGTTTGCACCACTTTCCTTTCCATTTAATTGTTTGTTATTTTTTTTTTGAGCTGTTTCAAATTTAATTCAAAATAAAATGGTTCCAATAGTTTAAAAATTCACAAAAAATAATTTTCATAAACTTTGAGATGTCTAGTTTTTTCTAGAAATTTTTATTTTATTTTTTGACTTTATTTTCAATTAAAAAACGAATTAAATATTGGGGCTGTTTTATTTGATTTAAATTGTGGTTTTGTTCTTTCTTGATTTTATTTCCATGTTTAAACTTCTTATTTTTGTATGATTTTTTTTGAGCATTGTGTTAACATGTTAATTGATCCTTGGATATTTTTTCCATTATTTTTAAGTGTTGTTTCCATGTGGTTTGAACTTGTTTTTGTTCCCTCTCCATTTTTGCCTTGTTTTGGGACACTCTTGGTGTTTGCCTTCTGTTGAAGCACTTCCCTTTTGATTTTCAATCTCCCCTTTTAGATGCATTTTCTTATTTTTCATGTATTTTGAAAGTTGCTTCATGTTTGTGCATCTTTGTTGTTGTACTTGTTTTGTTATGATTCCAAAAGCTTGGTTGTGCATTATTGATGAACTTAAGACTGATTGTTTCATGTTAGGGGCTTGTTATAGGTCTTGTGTGATAATTCATGGGTCTTTATCATATGCATAAGTTGTTCATTTGATCTCACATTTTCATGTTTGCATATTGTGTTTCCATAAGTGATGTTTGCTTGCATTCTTTGATGTTATTGTTGGCATTTGCTTATGATGTTGTGTTTCCTTACAAAACACAAAAACAATTCAAACTCTTTTTCACCCCTTGGGGTCTTAATCAGGAAAACTCTTTTCATAAACAAGAGTGTTGTTAACTTTCAGTCCTATCGCAAACGGTAACGCCTAAGTCTCCAAAGGTCGAGCTGCATACACCAACTGCTAGAACTGTCAGTTAACCCTGCTCGGGTAAAACTTTTGAACATCCTGTGTTCTCGTAATCCCGAACTACATTTGCTCTGATCTTTCGTACCAGACGAAAGTACGTAGGCATAAGACGTGATGTCTTGGCGAGCAACCTCCCCCCCTTCTTTAGTTGTAGTTAGGCGAACCACGTTGACTCTGACTTTCCCATTGCACAAGGGAGTACGTAGGCACAGAGCGGCGATGCTCTGCCGAGTCAGTTCTTTTTCTTTCTCTTTTGTCCATAAGCCTTTAGTGTAGATAGTTTACACACCCTTTTAGCTAGACAACACATGCGTGGATCCCGTCGAGTACGACGGACGTGAGGGGTGCTCATACCTTCCCCTTGCGTAACCGACTCCCGAACCTAGGACTTGGTTGTGATGACCTCGTCTTTTCCCGTTTTCGTCAGGTTTTTCCGATCGTTTCCTTTCCCTTCTCTAGGATAAATAACGATAGGTGGCGACTCTGTTAGTCATTGTCGGTCTCCTTTTTTCGCAGTAGCGACACTTAGTGAGCAACATTTCCCCCCTTTCACCCGTAGTTTTTCGAACTATGTTAACTCTGACTTTCCCATTGCACAAGGGAATACGTAGGCCTATAGCAGCGATGCTCTGCCGAGTCTCCTTTCTTTTCTTTTGTCCTTGTGAGACAATCTTTGATAGACTAACACCCTTTTAGATAGATAACAAGTGTGGATCTCGTTGAGTACAACAGACGTGAGGGGTGCTCGTACCTTCCCCTTGCGTAACCGACTCCCGAATCCAAGATTTGGTTGCAATGACCTATCTTTTCTCTTGTTCGTAAGTTTTCTCTGATCGTTTCCTTTCCCTCTTTTTGGATAAATAACGAACAGTGGCGACTCTTCTGTCTTTGTTGGCCCTTTTTTCGCAGCGATGCGACAATCCCTCACGTTCATTGTACTCAACGGGATCCACACTTGTTGTCTAATCAAGGGGTGTGTTTATCTATAAGCTACTGCTAAATGGAAATGAGAACAAAATAAAAAGAAATAGACTCGATAGGACATTGCGGCCCTATGCCTATGTATTCCCTCGTGCAATAGGAAAATCAGAGTCAACGTAGTTCGGGAAACTACGGGTGATGGAGGGAAGGTTGCTCGCCAAGACATTGTCGTCTTGTGCCTATGTATCCTCATCTGGTATGAGAAATCAGAGCAAACGTAGTTTGATTAAACTAGACCACAGGTTGGTTAAGTGTTTTTTATGAGCGACGTTAAGTTCCCATTCCAACAGTTAAGGTTGATGCCTGTTTGCGATAGAACGAAAAAGTAACACACTTTTTTCTGAAAATGATTTGAAGAACAATCCCGAAGGATAAAAAGGTTCGAATTTAGTTTGTTAGTTTTAGTAAAGTGAATTAGTTTGCTTTGTGATTCACGTTGTACTAAAGACTATGACATAGGAACGAATGCGTCGCATATCGCCCCAGACGGGACGTACACTAGACACTCTAGACAAGCGAGAGGAGACCCCTCACTCATCATTTCCCATGTGCTTAAGGTTTGTAGCGTACAAGGTTCATCGTATTTATTAGATGAGTTAGATTGTGTTTTGAGATGAGAAGAGATACGCACAAAAGGTCTAAAAGGGAAACTCGGTCCTAACGTTGTCATGCAAAATGGTCCCAAATTTGGGATGCGAAAGGAGATTCTATCCTAATGTTAGCATGAAAAAGATGGACCTAAAGTTGAGGTTAAAAGGGACTAGCCTACTTGTGATCATGCTTGGATTGCAATCCTAATGTATATCTTACTCCAAATTTAATTGGAAATTAAATTGGAATAAGAACCTTAAGGAGCATGCAAAGACAAAGCAAAAACAAGAAAACAAGGCAAAAACAGCAGCTACAACAGCGCCTCCTGCATAAAACAACGATGAAATCCAGCATACAAGCAAGACAGGCTATAACAGCACATGTTTCAGCACAAAAGCAGGTGTAAAAAGGCATGCAGCAAGCAAGCAAAGCAAAGACAACATGCAAAGTTCAGAATAACCATAGTTGTGGAAAGCAGGCAGCAAGCAAACTTGAATGGGATTAATCAAATGCAAACAAAAATCATGGATAGACGTCATGAAACAATAGACATGCTTCAAAAATCAAACATGATCGATCAACAACAATGCATCAACAAGAATCGTCAAGATCAACATGTTTTTCTATTCAAATCAAATAATCGAACGATCAAACAAACATGAAATAAATCGGAATCGGAAGAAAATGCAATCATGCATCACAATATTCAGCAACATAATCATCAATTAACATGCTATAAACAAACAAGTGAAATGATCATTCATCAAAAAACTCACATGAACATGTTGAACATTCAAAACGGAAACCAAAAGTTGCGCGTCGAAGAATTGAGATCAAACATTCAAGAACGATGAAATATGTCCAAAATGATTCACATTAATGCATCATATCAATCCATGAAGTTTACATGTTAAAAAGAGCCCAAACAAGCAAGAAAAAAATGCAAAAACACAACATTCTGCTCAGTGGTAACCGGTTACTCTATATCAGGTAACCGGTTACCTTTTTGTAAAAAATAGTCTGGATGTGAAATTTGTACTGAGTAACCGGTTACTCTATATCAGGTAACCGGTTACTCTGGGTAGAAAACAGAAAACCAGCTTTTTAAAATCAGTTTTCAGCATCCAACAAATATTCCAATCACTCATATGAATGCGAGGGCAAAGCCTCAAACATAAGATGTGCTCGTTTCGATGATGTCAAAACTTAACTTCATAGAAGAATCGATGTTGGGCATTATCACCATGTTGCAATTGCATACCTCATTTCTCATGATTAAATTGCTTGCATAAAATATCTCGGTTGTTGCATAGAGAGTTGTCAAAATATGTGTCATATGTGTTAAACTTCATTGGTGTCGTTTGCCATATCATAGATGTCATCAAATAGAGTCAAGAGTATAAAATTAGGCATTTTTAGCATTTTCAGGTCTATGAGTCGACCAAAGTTCTGTTCCGGTCGACTCATACTATTGTCTAGTTTTTGTATTTTCTTCAGGTGTGCTCGCGTCGACCGGCTGTTGGCGTTTTTATTTGTCTGAAAATTTAGGCTATGCGTTGATGCATGCCTTGTTCCGGTCGATGTAAGGTTGTGTGATTTGCACAATCTTTTCATCCAGGTCAGCTCAGGTCGACCCTGCACTCTGCATAGTTCGACCGCTCGTTGTTTTATGCCATTTTTCTGTTATGTCTATTATTTTTTGGAAGTGGTTTTAGTGGTTATGACAGTTATGTTTGGTATATATATTTAGTTTCTTGTTTCACTTCAAAACATGGAGAGAAAAAAGTGAAATAGGTGTCAATTTAGTTCTCATCATCTTCATCTTCTTCACAGCATACCACAACAATCACACATAGCCATCTCTGTTGTGGATTGTGCATTGTTAGAGGTGATAAAGTTTGAAGCCGCTGATTTGGTAATCCGGTTCAGGTTGAGGAATTGACAGGTTTTTCTTGAATGAAACCTATAGGGTTTTTTCCTCCAAGATTCTCTGAATTTTGTGGTTTTTGCACGATTCGTCTCAACACATATTCAGCAGAGTGAAGGTAATAAAGGAGCAATGAGTTCCGTCGATTTAGTAACGGTAAACGGAGGATTGTGAAGGAGAGTTTCAGGTTCGACACGCAAGTGATTTAAATCAGTTGGGCCAGATTTCTAAAACGAAAGGTTGTTCAAAGATAGTGCCACAATTGGAGGTTTATTCACAAGCTGTCGAAGGACTTGATTCGACTCGAATCAAGAGGCAAGAGGAGATAGTATCTATAACAACAAGAGTGTTCGTTTGTTTGATTGTTATTCATGTCTTGTATATACATTCAACAACAGGTTAAATTAATATATATTATAAGGTCTCAATTTTATTATTAGAATTGAGGGCAGACGTACCCCGAGCGAGGACGACGGGGGAACTGCCTCAATAAATCGTTGTGTCTTTTGCCTTAAATGTTTACATTGCTTAATATTTGTTGTTTTAGTGCAAATAATTATATCTATCTAGATCTGGTTTGAGTAGTGCAAAACTGATTTTGACTCTAGTACAATCATTTGTTTGTACAAGGAGACTTGAGCAACTCACTCAAAGTGGAACTCACTTGTAGTGCTCTGCACACCAAATGTTTGATAAATTTTCTGAACCAAAAGCCTTGTGTGTTGTCCTTTAATTGTGTTGATATTCTTAAGGCATTGGAACTGGTCACACCACATAGTGAGTTAAATCAAATTGATAGTGTGATTAACATAGTGATTCTCATAACTCGTTATCGAATTCCATAGGCTTGACGCATATCCGGTTTTCTAGTAACCGTTCATTATAGACGGTATAGTCCTCGGCCTCTTCCGCAAGGGATCTATTCACCCCCCCCCTTCTAGATCCGCGCCATCATCTAACAAGTGGTATCAGGAGCACCGGTTCACTTCATGCTTCAAGTATAACTTAGTAGAAAATGGATAACGAACCTAAAGGGGCCTATAATAGAGCACCTGTTTTTAATGGAGAAAACTATAGTTACTGGAAAGACTGCATGCGTGTGCATATAAATTCCATTGACAGGAAGGTGTGGAATGTTATTCTAAACGGTCCAATTGAAATAACTATGATCGATGAGAATAACATGATTGTGCCTAAGCCTGAAGCATAATGGAATGATGATGACGAGACGAAATATAATTATGATTGGAAAGCCAAGAATATTCTAATCTCCTCTTTAGAAGGTGACGAGTATTATAGAGTTTCTCATTGTTTAACTACAAAGGCTATGTGGGACTCATTGCAAGTTGCCCATGAGGGAACCAATGATGTTAAGCTAGCGAGAATCAATATGTTAACACAAGAGTTTGATCTCTTTCACATGGAGCAAGGGGAAACCATTGCAGACATGCAAAAGAGATGCAGTCATCTCATCAATAGACTATACTCACTAGGTAGGCCAGTTGCCAATGATGTTTCTACTAATAAAATTTTGAGATGTATTAACAGGGAATGGCAACCAAAGGTAACCGCCATTAAAGAAGCTAACGATCTCATGATTTTGGATCTCACAACATTGTTTGGAAAGCTGCAAGACCATGAACAAGTGCTTCTAAGCCTAGAGCAATATGAAAAGAAGGAAAAGAATGAGAAAACGAAAAATATTGAAAAGAAGTATATCACTCTCAAGACCTCTTGCTCAAATTCCCAAACAAAAGAGCATAGTGATTACACCACGAGTGATGACAAAGATGATGACAAGGGTGAGGATATGGGGTTGTTTGTAAAGCGATACAATCGCTATGTGAAAAAGAACGGTATCCAACATTCTGAGAAAAATCTTGTCAACTTTCGGAAATAATCAAGATACTCTAGAAATGATGACAATAAAGGAAACAAGACAAAAAGGTCATGTTATAATTGCAGAAAGACCCGACACTACAAATCGGAGTGTCCCTTGAAGAAAAAGGACAAAGAGAAGTAAACAAGTAGGTCACATAAGAAGCAACCTAAGTCAAGGAGAGTGTATATCGCTTGGGAAAGCGATAGCGAATCATCCGAGGATGACAACTCTAGTGATGAAGACGAACCTGTCAATCTTTGTCTTTCCGCCCATCAAAAGAACAAAAAGAAAAAGGTACGACATGCGAAGTATGAAAGTTCCTATAAATTGTCTCATTTTGAATTGTAAATTGCTTTTAATGCTTTACATTATGAAGCAAAAGAAGCTTTTAAAAGGCTTGCCTCAAATAACCAAATCTTTGCTCACCTAGAGCAAAAGATTCGTGATTCCGATAAGAAACTAGATGCATTAAAAGCTTTCATAGTGAAAAGTAAAAAAGTAGATTGTGAGGAAATAAGAAAAAGAGTTGTTAACTTTAGGTGTGATACTTGTTACATTTGAAAAAATGAAGTTAGAAATCTAAATGCCAAACTTAACAAGGCTCTAGAGCCCAAAATTACTTTTGTCATTGATAAAGCTAATTTTAGAAAGAGTATGGTTAATCCATATCAAAAATACACATATGTTATAAAAAATCATGATAGCAAAAGTAATTCAAAAGTTAACTTTTCTTGTTTGTATTGTTGCAAGAAAGGCCACACCATTGCTAAATGCTACTTTAGGAGATTTTTGGTTCCTAAAGGGGTTTATCAATGGTTTCCTAAATGCGACTGTGTTTTCACTCACAACCTAGGACCCAATAAACAATTGGGTACCTATTCTTGCTAATTATGTTCATATGTACAACATCTTGAGACTACCGAGAGAAGATGGGTTCTCCATAGTGGCTGCTCAAGACACATGGCAGGAGACATATCTCTCTTCATTGACTTTGTGGTAAAGAAGAAGGGATTTGTAACCTATGGAGACAACAACTGTGGTGCAATACTTGGAAAAGGTAGTGTAGGTAATCCCTATTCCACTACTATCTCCAATGTGTTGCTTGTCGAGGGTCTTAAACATAATCTCATCAGCATTAGCCAATTATGCGACAAAGGATACAAAGTATCATTTTCAAGAGATTGTTGTCAAATTGAGCGTAATGATAAAATGAAGGATATGTTTAATGGTCTAAGAATAAACAAGGTAGTTACTAATGATCTAGTCATAGGCCTGCCCAAAATCAAGTTCACCAAGGATCACTTATGTGATGCTTGCCAAATGGGAAAGCAAACGAGGATCTCTTTTAAATCTAAAAATATTGTTTCAACTACGAGACCTCTTAAGCCTCTCCATATGGATCCATTTGGGCCATCTAGAATTAAATGTCTTGGTGGTAACTACTATGGGTTTGTAATAGTCGATGACTTCTCTAGATTTTGTTGGACTATCTTCTTGGCTAGCAAGACTGATACATTCCACTAGTGGAAAAATACTTTCTTAGCAGAGGTTTTTAAGTCAGTTCATCAATAACCCGACTTAAGAAACCACACGGTGGCAAATCCGTAAGTATTTGAAACTTTGTTATGTCGGGTCTATGTTTAACCGGCCTACAAAGATTAAATTAAAAAATATATAATTTTCATTAAATTTCTTAAGTCGGTTCTTTTACTGAAATGACTTAAGAAATTTATTTATTAAGTCAGGTGTTTATTACCTGACCTAAGAAGGTCTTACAAGACTCCGGTTCGATTCTTACCTAATACAGTATAGTGAAATAAACATTATTTAATACTTCGTTAATAAATTTTAATTAAAATAATTTCTGATAACACAGTGACCTTTCTCTTTCTCTTTCTCTTTCTCTTTCTCTTTCTGCGCGCAGCTTTCTTCTCTAAGTTTTTGATACCGCGAAAATTTTCACCACAACTTCTTGTTCTCTCAATCTTTCACCACAACTTCCGTTTTCAGATTCGACCATACTCTCAATCTTTCACCAATCGCTGTCACCATACTCACTTTCTCCAGGTTCTCTCTTCTCTCTGCGTTTTGAAATGTTAGGTTTTGAATTTTCAATGAATAAATTGTAAAGAGTATTTCGTGTTTTCAAATTTGAAGCAGGGTTTAGGTGATACTAAATTGTTGGATATTTTGGTGATACTAGCAAAGGCTTTGAACTCTGCAGATTAGGTATGTTTTCATGATTATTCATGTATGGTGGTTCAGTTTCTCTGAATGTTTGATGGAGTATTGATGAAATTTTGTTGTTAAATTGAAGATGGAATTGATTTGAATTTTAGTTTGGATAGGTTTTCTAACTGGTATAGTTTTTCCTCTATTCTGCTGCTTGAGTTTTGATAGTGTTTCTAACTGGTATAGTTTGGATAGTTTGGATAGTGTTTCTAACTGCTGCCTAGGATTTGAATGGCCCTTAAATATAGCCAGAGCATTAATATTATAAATGAATCTCTAATTCACTCACTCACCCATTGATATTCATCTTTTACAATACCTAACAAAATTGAATGTGTTTGAATTCAGTTTGTTTCAGTCTGATCTTAATGTGTTCAAGTGACTGACAAATCAAAAAGTGGAAGCGAGATTAATTTTTTTGATAAATTTTATTGTTATTGATCATTGTTTATATTGTACCTTGTTGTGTTTGGAAATATAAGTATTATTAATGAAGAATTACATTCAGTCTCTTTCCACCTAATTAGTTCTTGTTTCTTTTGTACAACTATCAATCATGTTAGCAAGACAAAGCACACTAGCATATCACCATAATATCCATTCATATTCATTGCATATGAGACTGAAAATGAGAAAACTATATCTAATTATTGAGAAAGAAAAAGCTACCAGGGACAAAATGTACCTTAAGGCTTTATTATGTGTGTTAGACACCCGAGCTTTTTGATTGTTTATTGTCCACTTTCTAATTGTAAATCTAATTAGAAACTTAAGATAGAAGAACTTATTAAGCAGCCAAAACACAAATCTCCAAACAAACATCAGAAACATCAAACTACTAAATATTTTGTTGATATACCCAAGAACTATACTGTGTACCTGTGATTTTGTGTATTCGTTGTTTACTTGATTTCTTACAAGTGGAAGTGTGGGTTGTGCTTAAAGATAGATTAGGATAAAGCTCATGTTGTCTACTTTTTCAGAGAAATTGGTTTATTTATTTTTCATTGAATTGATAAAGGGATAATTTTACTACGGTTTCCTTTTTTTTGGCGCTCATTGATAAAGGGATAAACTATTTATTTTGTATTTGAATATTTTATGACATACTTATTTTAATTAGTTATACTTGTAGATGTTAAACATTTGTTCTTGTTTCATGTTATCAATCAGTTACTATGAGGGTCTCCAAAAGTGTGTTGGTTTGTATTTAGAAGATGGGAAGTACTCTGCTGATCAAATAGATCAGTTAGTTTCATTGTATGAAACACTTGGGCAACAATATAAGTGGTCTTCTGCAGTAAAGGTAATACTGTTTGTTGTTGTTATTGCTAATATATTTCCTTAGAAATTTAACAATCATCAATAATATTTGGTTGTATTACCCATGCAAGACATTTAAAGTACATGCTTTTCCTGTGGAAATGATTTTTCTAATATGTAAGATCATTACTGTGTTTCTGATAGTGTTTTTGGAGGCAGGTATGTCATTGTTTTATGCTTGGTTTTAAATGTTGCCAAAACTTGAATCAAATACCCGTGAGCCTAATATGTGTGGTCATAATGTCTTAAATTTGTGTTTTCAATAACTTTGGAGATTTAAAATATATGGATATTGAATTACAACAATTTAATTATTTTCATTGCAAAATCATTTGTTTGGATTTTTATCCTTACACATACTGTTGAATAATTGGAAGTTGCTAAATATTCTGAATGCAAATTTGTCCTGGTCCTCATCACAGAGGAATCTCAATATGAACTCTGTTTAGGGAACTCTGAATGTATAAGCTTATATTTAGGGAGTTGTTTGTTTGAGAATCTCTCTTTTTTTATTTGGAGTGTGTGACAGTAAAAAACAAGGGGCACATTTTGATCTAAATAAATGTTACTAGTGTACAAAGTAACTATAAAATTAAAGTGCATTTAGTGATTCTTTAATATTGACACATGATGGGCACAGAAAAGGAAAAGAGGTCACTGATGTGTGTTTTTTATGTCCATTTTTTTCTTTCCATATTTGAGGCTAAATCAGAGTCATTTATGTATGTGGTGTCCATGCTACAGTTTAATAGAATGAGAAATGGACGTTTTGTTAGATAGGGTACATACTGCATTGCTGTCTAACATGTTGCATTGTCAAATTTAATTCCCTAGTCTAGAGAATCATGCTTTCACGCAATTGAAATATTTATGCTTTATCGATAAATATCTGATTTGTTTTTGTTTTTTAATTTCTATATACTAGGATATGGTCATGTGAGAGTTTGATACATACATGTTAGTTAATTACTATATACTAGTTGAACTCTTTTTTACCGTAACTCTTTCATTTCAACATAAATTAGAGAATCCTATCTACTCTAACTCATATCATATGGATGCATTAGGTTCAAAATGCAGTAGTGGTTGTGAGTCTGGTTGGACTCTATACCTTGACCACTCTTTCCATACCTCCTCACAATCATATACACCTTCTCTTGACCAAACTAAACACATAAAGGTTCAATATGATGAACAAGAGGACTCGTCCATGGTTTCTGATGCTTCTTCTGGGCCTCCGCACCGTGACTATTCTCCATCCAAGCCTGCAAAACTTGCCAAGAGAAGTAAAAAGAGACAGAAAGTTAAATAAAATACATTACAGCCTACGGTGCCTCCATGGTGGGCATCACATCACTACTGTCCTGTATTGTGACAGTATTGGGTGGCCAGCTTGAGTTACAAGCATCCATTAGATCAGTTCCTTGTATTCTAAGGAATGTATTATTTAAAGGGATTGAGATTTGGAAGTGAATCTTGTGGGATGACTCAACCAAGATCTTGGTTGTTGTAAGAAAGACACTAGTGTCATGGCAACTTGAAGTACTTTTATTCAAGATAACATTTTGACATCATGCTGTGTTTAGTGGCCTTTTGAAAAAGATGTTACAAAAACATCCCAATAAGCTTTTTCAAAAGTTCTTAAAAGAAATCATCCTGTAACCATTAATCTAGTTTCTATCAATGAAACAGTGCAATGATTTAGCTGTACCTTATTTTTAGTAAGCTCACTTCTTACCACCATGACATAGCCCTGTCAGCAAGCTCACTTATTTTTAGTTGTACCTTAGTTCTTTCCATTTTTTTTCTTTTTCAGAAATAGTCATGGATCGTAGTTGGATGAAACCTAATCATTTAGGTGCAGAATATGATAAAGGAATGGAAGCATTTTTTCAATATGCTCGTGAAAAACTTCCTAATAATAATAAGTTTTATTGTCCGTGTGTTAATTGTTTGAATAAAGAGCCGCCACTTTTAATAGATGGAATAAGAAATCATCTTGTTTGTGAGGGCATTTGCCAAAGTTATACCAATTGGATATGGCACGGTGAACCGTCAAACAATACGTCAAGTGTGTCAGAAAGAGGTAGTTGATGTAGATATGGACAATGATCAATGCTATTGGACCCGAGTCTTTTCAGCATGCTCATATGTACGATACTTTGTGCAGTGACAATGAAGAGTCATTGTATTCGGGATGCACTAACTTCACACGGTTATATGCGGTGTTGAGATTGTTCAACTTGAAGGCAAGAAATGGATGGACGGATAAAAGTTTTACCGAAATACTTGAGTTGTTGTGTGAAATGCTTCCTGAAGGAAATAGATTGCCAAATCGTAATTACGAGGCAAAAAAGATATTGTGTCCGATGGGTATGGAGTACAAGAAAATACACGCATGTCCTAATGATTGCATATTATACCGAAATGAGTATGAAGAGTTGAAGGAGTGTCCCACATGCGCGCAATCACGTTTCAAAGTGAAAGATGGTGATTTGAATAATGATGAAAACACAAAGCATCTTCCTGCAAAGGTGTTGTGGTATCTTCTAATAATTCCAAGGTTGAAAAGATTATTCGCTAATTCAAAAGATGCAAAGAATATTATATGGCATGCAATTGAGAGAGAACGTGATGGACAACGTCGTCATCCAGCTGATTCTTTGCAATGGAAGAAAGTTGATGATTTATATCCGAATTTCGGTAATGAGGCAAGAAACCTTAGGCTTGCAATTGCTACTGATGGAATGAATCCATATGGAAACTTAAGTAGTAATCATAGTTCATGGCCTGTTCTATTAATCATCTACAATTTGTCTCCTTCAATTTGTATGAAACGAAAATATATTATGTTATCCATGATGATTTCGGGCCCAAGGCAGCCAGGAAATGATATAGATGTTTATCTAAGTCCTTTGATTGAGGATTTGAGAATGCTCTGGGAGGAAGGTGTTGATGTGTTTGATGGCTATTCCCACGAGAATTTCAAGATGCGTGCAATGTTATTTTGCACTATCAATGATTTTCCCGCATATGGGAACTTGTGCGGTTATAGTGTTAAAGGACATAAGGCGTGTCCTATATGTGAAGATAACACATGCTTCCAACAATTAAAACATGGAAAGAAGACAGTGTACCTTGGGCATCGGAGGTTTCTTAAACCTAATCACCTATATTGTAGGTTGAGAAAAGTGTTTAATGGAGACCAGGAGAATGGAATTGCTCCAAGAGCATTAACTGGAAAGGAGGTTTATGGACGGGTGAAGGATGTCAATGTTCTATTTGGAAAGAACCAAAAACAAACCACTCATACAAATATATGGAAGAAGAGGTCGGTGTTCTTTGATCTACCTTATTGGTGCAATTTAGATGTTAGACATTGTATTGATGTGATGCATGTGGAGAAAAATGTGTGTGATAGTGTAATCGAAACACTTCTCAACATTCATGGAAAAATAAAGGATAATGTAAATGCTCGTTTAGATATGGTTGAGATGGGTATACGACAATAATTAGCTCCACAATCAGCTGGTAAGCGGACATATTTGCCTCCAGCTTGTCATACTTTGTCAAAAAATGAGAAGATAAGCTTTTGTGAGTGTCTACGTAGCATAAAAGTGCCTCATGGTTACTCTTCAAATATAAAGAGTCTTGTCTCAATGAAAGATTTGAAATTGGTTGGCCTAAAGTCTCATGATTGTCACGTATTGATGCAACAACTACTACCAGTTGCTATTCATGGCATATTGCCTAAAAAGGTTAGAGTTGTCTTAACTAGGCTTTGCTTATTCTTCAATGCTATTTGTAGCAAAGTCATTGATCCTAAAAAATTATATGAGTTAGAAAATGAAGCAGCTGTTATCTTATGCCAACTAGAGATGTATTTTCCCCCTTCTTTTTTTGATATCATGGTGCACCTGATTATTCATCTAGCAAGGGAGATTAGATTGTGTGGTCCTGTTTATTTGAGGTGGATGTATCCAGTTGAGCGATACATGAAGATCTTAAAAGGGTATGTGAAGAATCAATATCATCCTGAAGCATCTATTATTGAGAGATACATTGCAGAAGAAGCTATTGAGTTTTGCTCCGAATACATGTCTGAAGCAGATGCTATAGGAATTCCTAAGTCTCGTCATGGTGGAAGATGTGGAGGTATTCGAGGTTTAAAACTTAAGAGCATAGCCCGAGCGAAAGTACTTCGAGCACAAATGTACATATTGAATAATATTGATGAAGTCAAACCTTACATTTCTGCTCACAAAAACATTGTCAAGGAAACATTTCCTCGAATGAATGAAAAGTGGGTGTTGAATGAGCATAACAAGACTTTTTTAAAGTGGTTTAAAAAAACCATTTTAGCCGATAATACATGTTCTGAGACATTGAAATGTCCAGCAAGGGCGCCTAAATTTGATTTCATAACTTGGATTGGCTATGGTATAAATAATTTTACATTTTATACAAAGACCCAAGATGACACTAGTAGTGTCCAAAATAGTGGGGTTATGGTTGTAGCTGAGTCCATGCACTTCTCTCGTTTAAAAGATAAAAATCTTGTTATGGCATCAATAGCTTACTATGGGGTCATAGAAGAGATTTGGGATATCAATTTCATTACATTTAAAGTACCTCTATTTAAATATAAATGGGTTGACACAAAAAATAGTGTTAAGACTGATGAATTTGGTTTTACATTGGTGGACCTTGAAAAGGTAGCCTATATGGATGAACCTTTTATTATGGCATCTCAAGCAAAACAAGTGTTTTATGTTAGGGACCCTTCTAACAAAAAATGGTCAGTGGTTCTCCAAGGTAAAAGCAACCACAACCCTAATGATAGTGAGCATGCAACGCTAGATATTTATGAGACTCCTTCTTTTTCTCAACGGGTGCCAACTTTAGTTGAAGATACTATTGGTGACAAGGTGTATGCCACTCGTGAAGATCATCAAGAAGGGATATGGGAAAATATTCAAACAATACACAATTAGTTAAGAAATGGTGAATTTTTATCTAAATATGTAGATTTTAAGTATTTTTTTATTGTCTCATGTACAGTATTTTTGTCATATAATTTCATATAATTTCATATTATTGAGCTTGAATTATTATGTTTTTTTCTCTAAACAGACACATGGGTGATGCATCAGCTCCTTCGCAAAGTGGATTTAATACTCTATCAACCAAAACAAAAGGAAGAGGTTGCACCAGGATGAAAAAGTTGCAACTTTTGACTGCACGGGATGAGAGAATACCAATTGATTTCAGTTCAGATGGACATCCTATAGGGGAACTTGCAAAAGATTTCAAGTATCATGTTGCTTGTCTCGCTCGAGAGAAAATCAGTATTCTGATTGATGAATGGGATAAGGTTGGTAGTGAAGACAGGAAAGAAATTTGGAAAGGACTTGAGGTAATTTTAATTGCATTTGTCACAATTATACATAACTTTAATATTTTGATATGTACTAACTCTTTTATTTGTTGTGTAACATAGCAAATATGGGACATTTCTAAAAATGATGTTGTTGATAAGAAAACGATGGTATATGTGGGTGAGCGTTGGAGGTCCTTTAAAAACAACTTAACAAGTAGATATTTAAATAATGGAATTAAGAGTGGAGTGTCTCCCACTGATGATTACCCTTATATTGATGAAGAAACATGGAAGGATTTTGTTAAATCGCGAGAGGACCCTTCCTTTCTGGTTAGTTGGCTTTATTATTTAGTTAATGAATCAACTTATTTTTAGTACAACTTAATGAATCAATGTGCAATATAATAGGAGAAAAGAAAGAAGGGACAAGAGACCCAGTCTTATAATAAATATCCCCATAGGTTGTCCCAAGGGGGATATGCTTTGCTTGAGAAAAATATGATGGCAGATAAGTTAAAAGAAAGACAAGCAGCAGCTGGAAGTTCAGAGGTTCCACCTCCATCTCCACCACAACGACATGAGAAGTGGAAGAGAGCCCGACTAAAACCATCAGGAGAGTATACATCAGAAGACACACGTCTTGTTGCAGAAAAAATTGTAAGTAGTGTTACATATGCATATTTACATTTACAACTCTGCCATGGTGACAAAACATCATTTTTTTACGGTTACAACTCTGTCGGTCCAGTTTCCTTATTGTATCGACATCGGTGATTTGTTAACGTTCTTTATGCTATCTTGTTTATGCATTGGCAAGGTTGTATTATGATTCACATACGATGCGAATTACTACATTAATATGTTATCATGTGATTTGTGCTATCAAGATGCTGTCTTGTTTTTGGTCTCAAATTTAAGATTAAATTGAAGATTAAAGATGTTGTCAAGATGAACAGCATCACAGTGGAACTACGTACTGTTACTGTTACTGTACCATTAATCATCATCTTTTTAATTACCATTTTTTTAATTACCATCTTTTTAAAAATAGTACTGTTACTGTACCATTAATTTTTGGTGCTATCTTTTTAATTACATGAGCTAATAAGGGTGTATCCACCCGTTGATATATTATTCAGATTAATCTCAACCTACTTGAACTTAAGAATGAACTAATGATATTTTTGTTCTGTTATATTTTTTGAACTCTCTATTTGCTAACTTGATGATAAACAATACACAATTTGTAGGATAAAGCAATTAATGCCTTTTGATTTCTGTTCTGATAAAGCAATTAATGCCTTTTTCTTTTTCTTTTGATTCCAGTTCTGTTATATTTTTTTAACTCTCTTTTTAACTCTCTATTTGCTAACTTGAATTGATGATATTTGTAGGATACTCTGGTGTCGGAAGGGAACTTTATCCTACAAGGACGACAATATATTTTGACAGAAGCCACAGGGCGACGTGAGCACCCTGGTCGTGTTCGTGCTGTTGGTCGAGGTGTGGGGATTCGACAATTCTTTGGATCCCATTCTCGTAAACATTTTAGTACCCCGCCTATTTTGAATAACGACCAAATAGAGACCATAAAGGCCGAGCTTACTAAGGAGATTAGAGAGCAAGTGATGCGGGATATATCATCTTTGCCAGCTTTTTCTCAAAAATACCCAAATGACCCTGTTTGTTCTCCTAATACCAATTTACAATATGCAAGCACAAAGGGTAGTTGTTCAAGGGTGTCGCATATGCCAAATGATGATCAAGAGGATATTCCTGAAGAATGTGAATTGTATGTTGATGGAAACACTCATTTAGTGGCATATGCTAATGTGTATAAGTTGGGGCTTAATATACACAATCAGGTGTTGAATAATGATATGGTGAGAGTGGTTGTTACCAAGGTGATAAATAAAAATGCTAAAGTACCAGTGCCCACATATGAGGTTACAACGGTTGGTGAGGCCTCCAATACTTTCATTCAATGGCCAAAAAGACTTTTGCAACTTACTTCTAATAAGGTATTCATTATATTTATTATTTTCGTTTTACAAAATTGAGACCTTTTTAATATGTTGTCTAAAATTTTATTATATTTCACAGGTTCGGTCTAAGAAATATGATGTTCCACCAAAAAAGTCAGAACCTATCTGTCAAAAGTTGGTAGTAAAGGCAATGTATATGGATCAAACTTTGAAGTTTAACGGTGAATTCGGTGGGACATATGCCTCTATTGAGCTCCTAAGGGAAGATATTGTAGACTTGTATATGGGTACAAAAGAATTAGGCATCACTATCTTACAAGTGTGGCTCATGTAAGTATATTTTATTTGTAAATTTAATAATATATCATTTACTTAATTTCATTTATAATGCAAATAACTTTCAATATGTTATAGATATCTACACCGCCTTTGTATGGAATTGGGCAACAATAATGTTTATGGATTTATTGATCCGGGTTTCACTCATAGTCAAAATGAGCGTGGTAGTGTTCAGTCCTACATACAAAAGAAGATGTGTAATGATACAAAAGAATGTTACCTTACTCCTTATTTTAACAAGTAAGAATTTTTTCTTGTTATAGTCAAACCGACTGTATGTTAATCACTTATAGTCAATCACTTATTGTATTTTGTTCTTGTAGTCATCATTGGCAGTTGTTCATCATTAATCCTAAGAAGTTTGAAGTAGCCTTTCTATGTTCTTTGGGAAAGAAGCCAGATAAAAAAATTTATGACATTATTGAATTGTAAGTCTATACTACACTTGTCAATTGATTCAACTTGTAAGTAAATAGTATAAAAGTGAAGTAGTAATATTATTATACTATGATTTTTAGTTTCTTGTTTCTGTTGCAAATTTATCAAATGATTTATGGTTCTAAAACAAATGTAAGTATCTTATTTATTTTGTTAATTATAAATAATTGCAGAGCTTTGGGAGCTTATAATAAGTTACAACGTGTGAGAAAGCAGAAAAAGGTAGAATGGTTTTATCCCACTGTAAGTAATTGTTTACTTTACATATAAATGAATAATTCCATATATATATATATATATATATATATATATATATATATATATATATATATATATATATATATATATATATATATATATATATATATATATATATATATATATATATATATATATATATATATATATATATATATATATATATATATATATATATATATATATATATATATATATATATATATATATATATATATATATATATATATATATATATATATATATATATATATATATATATATATATATATATATATATATATATATATATATATATATATATATATATATATATATATATATATATATATATATATATATATATATATATATATATATATATATATATATATATATATATATATATATATATATATTCTATAACAATTTTTGAGTAATATCTATTGACTAGACGTTCACATTTGATAATAAATTTTAGAGTCAAAAGCAACAAGTTAGTTATGAGTGCGGCTATTACATCATGGCTCACATGTTGAACATTATATCTGTTATTGTTGTTGGTTCATGGACACATGTAAGTAATATAATATTTTTATCAAGTTGTATCAATTAATTAAAAAAAATTATGTTGATATATTAATTTAATTTTATGTCAATGTTTATTTATTTAGATATTTCACGATTCAAATCCATTACAAAAAGAAGAAGTTAAAAATGTTCAAGAGTTTTGTGCAAACATGATATTGGAACATATTGAAGAAAGTACAGACAATGATATAAATTAGGTGCAATTCTGTGTTAGATTTTGGTTGTTGGTTGTTCAGAAGATGATATGATTTTTTAAGGCCAATATTTAAGGTTTCTTATTTTGATGATGTTTTGATAAGTACGTACTTGGTGCTTTAGAATTAACATGCACGTGTTTGTTTGTGTATTAGTATTATTAATATACGTAATTGTGTTTATAAATTGTTGGTATATTTTATTTGATAATTAGGAGTTTTACTGTGATCTGTGTTGTGTGTTTTTTTTTTGTGTAATTTATTGATTGAGTTGGATAGTCTGATTTGGGGGTAAATTATTAAATGGAAAAACTGCATTTGATGGGGTAAATTATAAAATGGAAAAACTGCATTTGATTTGTGTGATTATCCAAAAAAAAACTTCTTAGGTCGGTTAACTTATACCCGATTTAAGAAAGTAAGTTCTTAGGTCGGGTATAAATGGTTTCTTCAGGCTAGACTTATTAAGTCGGGTACTGCCTAACCGACCTAATAACAGTTTGTTAAGTCAGGTCTGTTGCACCCCAAATTTTGACCTCTTAAATCCTCATCATCATTTTAGGATCATATTCATTTGTTTAACTAACCTTAACCCATTTCAAGTTTATGTTTGTCAAGATACAGAGGAATCAGGGTTCCGTACCGTCCGAAATCGAGGCTTCGGTGGTGTGATCAATCAATGTGTTGGATTGATTCAACTATAAACAAGTTCAAATATACTACATTGGGTCAAGTATAAATCCAATTCGAGGTTGTTACCCAGGAATTGAGAACAGTGCAGTTCAAGATACCCGATTAGGGTTTTCGATTAGGAAAAGTCAACTGTAGTTTGACTTTTGATTTAAAAAGTGTTCCAATGATGGAATCATGGTCCATGAAGCTCATATGCCTTAGTGAAGTTCACTCAAGAAGTTTCAAGACCTCAGAGGACCCAGAACACCAACAGTCGATTCAGAGTTCTTCAATCAATCGGTTCGTCTAACTGAAAAGTCAACTCATTGACCAACATGGTTTTGAACCAAAATTGAAGGCAATTATGTTCCTAATGGTATATAACATCTATTCATGAATTTTGGTCACCATTGGATCAAGAATTGATAAGTAATCGAAAAGTTGGGAAATTAAGGTTTTGAAAAGGGCAAAGCCATAACTCCTTAACCACACAAGGGTTTTTGACCTAGTTTCAAGGGGAATGAGTTCCTAACACAAGCATAAATATTGTAGTACCTAATTGGGGATTTTTAAAAAGTACAAGTGGGTTCCATAACTCTTCCTGGTTAGAGAGAACCAAGATCCACAAGTTAGCAAAAACTCACATTCGCAAAACTAGGTCAGTATGAGTTTTTTTATTCCAAAACCTCTCCAAATCGATGCTAATTAAAGACTAAACCTCATTTATGATGTTTTCATTGATAATGAACATTTTTAATATCAATTCCCACAAAAATGGCACAAAGATCAAAGGAAATCATTATTTAATGCAAGTTGCAAAAGTGAATATTGAAGAAAGAGAAAAAAGGTGGCTACCCTTGTCAAATCATCAACTTTACTTCAACAAGTCACCTCCTAATCTATAAAGCATGATGAAAAAAATATATATGACATGGATAATATCTTAGTAGAGTGGCTTAAAGACAAGTATGAAGATTGCATTGGAAAACTCAAAGATTTTCATGATGGAAGGTTAAAATTGGCAATTTGCTTCACTTTTGCCCATACCTTGATCCAAGGCATTTGGCTATAAATAGAACTCACATCCTACATCATAAACACACCAGTTCTATTCTATAAACCATCTAGAACTCTCTCCCTTACACAATCACCAAATTCTTGCAAAATCTCACTAAGTCTCCAAAATCCCTCAAAATCTATTTTTGCAAAACACCTTCCAAAACCATTTCCAAACTTTTTCCAACTCAAGAAACACTTCAAACACATCAAATATGATGTATTGAAGCTATCAAAATCACTTCCACACTTATGTAACAAGGTTTGATTGAGTTGGTCTTTGAAATCTTTGGATTTTAGAGCTTTTCCTTCATTTACAAGGCATTTCGTCCACTAGCTTGCTTGGAGGTTGTTTGGAGCATCTATTCATCAACCTAGGAACATTTGAAGACCTTGTAAGATCTCTCAATATCTCTGGTTTTCTTATTGCTTAAGCTTGCTTCATGAGGTAAACCTAAAACTCATAAATGTGAACTTTCTACTTGCATTTCACATGCTACCATGAATGTTTTTAGGGTTTTCACCTTCCTATCTCTCATTTATTCATTTCAAAACTTTAATTTCATTCTCTTTTGAGTTTTATTTTAAAGTTATGATTTTGGCTTGTTAGCATCCTTGTGTACTTGAGTTTGACTAAAACTCTTGCTTGTAAGCATTTGTGTTTAATCATCATTAAAACTTGAAAGTTTTCTCCCGTGAAGTTTTGAACTTCTCACTTACATTTGTTGTGACATTATTTGATTAGGCATGATGTTTGTAAGTATACATGTCATCTTGTAAGCCCTAGGAAGACCACGTCTTTGTTAAGAAATATCCCCGTCTTTGTTAAGCTATGTTTTGGTTTTTACCTTTCATTAAGTCTTGAAAGAACTTATCCCCTCGTTGATATTGTAACATCTTGATGTTTGCTTTGGTTGTAACCATTTATCTTTATTGAAATCATTGCTTGATATTGTAATATGCATGCTTGCTTGGTTGTAACCATATTCCTTGTATTCATCATGCTTAAATGTTTTTTTATTGCATTGTTAAGTATTTCTTCCCCAAGTGATGGAACTCTTTAGTTCTCATCCAATTTGCCTCATATATTCCCTTCTAAAGGAAAGTCTCTCTATTGACCCTTGGGTCATAGATAGCTCAACACACTCATAGGTCTGGATAGAACCTTCCCCCCCCCCCCCTTTTGGTCTGGATAGAACCTCCCTCCTTTTGGTCTGGATAGAACCAATAGGATTTAAACTCATAGGTCTGGATAGAACCTTTCCCCCTTTTTGTTCGGGATAGAACCAATAGGATAACTCATAGGTCTGGAAAGAACCAATAGGATTTGACTCATTAGGCCTGGATAGAGCCTTCTCCCTCTTTTTGGTCTGGAAAGAACCAATTGACCCTTATTCTGTAGTTCGCGCCCGAACTACGACTGCTCTGATTTCTCATTGGATAATGAGAATACGTAGGCACAAGATGCAATATCTTGACGAGCAACCTTTCCATTTCTCCCCCCTTTTGGTCTGGATAGAACCAGTTGGTCTCACAACGTAGAACTTTAGGATAGAGTTTGGTTAACTCTATGTAAGAATCATGGAAATGATGACTTACTCCCCTTTTTTGAGTGTTTAACATAGATCTAAAGAGTTTTGTGAAACTCTACACAAGCATGGATATGTTTGTTCCCCTTTGAACCTTGATCATAATCAAGTGTTCTTCATCCCTTGTGAGGTGAACTACGATTGCTTTGATTCTATCCTAGTTAGGATATGTAGGTAGAGGACGCGAGGTCTTTGCAAGCAAACTTAGAAACTATCTTTTGGTCTTAACCTACACCTTCTACCTAATCCCAAACCTTAGCAAACATTTACCAAACTTAGCATGCAAACAAACAAAAGGTTCCTGTAGAGTACTACAGATGTTTAGGATGTGAAATACCTACCCTAGGCATAACCAACCCCCGATCCCCGAATCTCTTAGCATTATTGTTACATTGCGCAAAAGGTTCTTTCTTTCTTTAGACCTTTCCTTTGGATAAATTAAAGTCCGGTTGTGAATTTAAGAATTAAAGATTCAAGTTAATCAATAGCTTGGTATCACGATTCTCACCGCAACAGAAATGGCGACTTCATTGGGGATAAAACTTGAGGGTTTACCCTATTTTGTTTGATTGTATGCTATATTTGTGAATATTTGTTTAACATGTATATTTGTCAATATATTTGTTTGAATGTTGGATATTGGGTGCTTTGAGTGGTGAGACGGTCCTATACCCGGACTTGAGTGCAATTATGATAGGATGGTGGTATATTCAAGAAGGCTTATAAGGAATTGAGTCCCGACCAAGCTAACTTGAGAAACCACCGCTCAGTGTAGGCCCTCTTGAGAGTTTAGTATTGTTGATCGAGTATTCGTGAAAACAATGCTACTTTCGACGAAGGAGCCCGTGACACTGTGGACTTTTAGATTACATTTTACCCCACTTTGACCTTATTAGGACATAGTGCGATGGCTATAAGGAAGTATTTCCAAAGTAGCTGATACGCGATACTACACTCATACGAGACTCTCTTGAGAATATTATCGATTATCGAGTAATTTGGGAAGTTGATAATATCTGAAAGATGGGTTGTTGACCCTGGGAACTTTGTTAGAACCCGTTTGGCAGGTACAAATAGCTCATAGTACAAATCCTTGGGGATGGTTAGACCTTTGACTCCTTGCTTTGATCTTAAGCCTAGGAGGTCTTTGTATATGTTTTGTATTTGTGAATACTTGTCTTTGTGTTATGTGTGCATCATCCCATCATATCACCACGAGCATATCATGTCGCAACTAGTTTTGTAAAACTCATTCGATCTCTGATGTTTTTAAAAAAAATAAAGGGTTGTAACTTTTTCCAACGATTGATGAAATGAGGGTTTTTGACCTAGTCAATCTTCTGAGTTTTGTAAAACCAGTTTGCTCTTTGCATTGCATTTGCATTTTTGCATTTTCTCTTCTCAGCCTTGCGTCTCTTTGTCTCCCACTTGTTCAGAGAGATACCTAACACATATCCGAGATAATTGGCAACAATGGAGGGACTTTTGAAAGCTCAGGAAATGCTGAAAGAGGACATCAAAATTCTCAAATGTCCGATGAATTGGGTTCTAGAGACATTACAGAACATGATGAAAAAGGAAGGTTACCTTGACCATGTGACGTCCAGAGAAACTAGGGATGCATTATTTCCGATGATTCCTCCAACTCAAGGACATTCTCGGTATCAACCACCAGATAACCGTCAATCGCGTCAGCACGCCCAACAATAACCAAGGAAACCAGAAAGTCTGTTTCCAATGTCACACAATCAGATATTGCCACACTTGATCCAAGGCGAATTGATAATATCAAAGGAGATGAAACCAGTAATTCCTCCTTACCCTCTGAACTGTGGTACCAATGCTAAATGGGACTATCATACTGGGGCACTAGGGAGTTCAACTGAAGTCTCTCACCAGTCGGTGTTTGTTCCTCCTCAAGGTTCTCAAAGCCGGAGATTGAACAAGAAAAATCATGTCAGGAAAAATAAGACTTGCGGTAGACCAACTCCAGTATTGTTAAGCAAACTTTACTCGCTACTGATTCAGAACTCACTAGTGACTCCAAGATTATCCAATCCTATGCCAGGACCATGGCATAATGCGAACCTGAATTGTGAATTTCACAAAGGAGCTGAAGGACACAACTTAGATGCATGTATAGCATTGGGTTATCTTGTACAATAGCTGATCATTGACAAACACTTGATCCTCGAGGAAGACCACCCAGAAGTAGGATGTGGATATGATACTGGGACAACAGGGCACCTAGTTGAAGAGTGTGAATGTTTTAAACTGAGACTGCAAGAGTTGCTGAAACCTCAGGAGGATAAATCAAATGACAGTGTTGTGATTCCTAAATCCAAAGGCAAAGGACCCGTGAGACCCCTCATAATTTTATATCACAAGGAGCAAGTGATGGTTGAAGGTGCTTCCCCACATGGGCCTAAAATTTGAAATTTGTTTTGTCAATTTTAATTCCCTAAGACTGGCAGCTGTAAACTGTTTCAGCATTTTGTTGTGTTTTCTTTACATTTGAATTGCTTGTAAGCTGTTGTTCATTTTGAATTGGCAAGATTAATGAAATGTTTGTGCATCTTTTGATTAAGTCCATTCGTTTCACTCTTTCTCTTTCCTTTCATTGTTATGAGATAACGAAAAATGCAAAAATTTCTTTACTAAACTGTTGTTTAAAGCAAAGATTGGGGAGGATGATGAAAATTATGTCCATAACTGTTGTTGATATGCTTTCAATTTAACTTTGCCGATAATGTAAGGCATTGTTTCAATCCCTAAACACTGGAGAAATAAGGAAGATGATCCCTCGTTAACCCCTTCGAGCCTAGAAGTAGGAGTTTTCTTTCTTTACAAAAACAAAACCTTAAATCTCAAACCCGGGGTGGGTAGTTCTCAGTCAACTCGGAGATATATGCATACAAGACACTTTAAAAGTGGTGCATTCAGGTTTTCCTTCGCACACAAAAAACAAGTCTCGAAGTTTCAGAAGATGATGATGGTTCACCGTACCCATTAAACTAGGTAGTCACCTCCTTTCTAAAAAAGGGGAAAAGTGAGGGAAAAAAAAGTCCGCTAAGTCAAAACCTATGAAGGAGACTTAGGCAAAAATGGGGCATCCCATTGACTGTATATTCGAACAAAGAATATCATGCAAAAGTCAGGGATAACAAAAAAAGGGGAATGCTGTAAGAGTTATCACTCTTAAAAAATCCTCAAATAGAAAAAAGCTATCAAATGTTGTAAGGGAGTCGTGGCAACCCTAGGTTTTTAAGCCATCACCAACTATCATCAGTCTAATTCTTAAGCCTGTAGGAACCTAAATTTATAGTTTGAGTTAACTGAGCGTAGGATTGGAGTTCATCATGGAGAGTGGGTGGGACAAATAACTTTGAGCCTTTATCCTTTGTTTCATGAACCATGAACCAAGCCACGTTACAACCCTTAAAAGACCTAATTGAGGTAAAGTTGTTTTGAAAGCATATTACAGCAAGGTTGGATAACCTGACTCCTAATGATCTTTGATAATTGTGTGTGTTAATCACTTTATCCATCATCTGTCAAAAGATTGGATCACTTTCACTTTGATCACTTGATCACGCTGCCGTGTGTGTTTCATTAAAAAATGTTTTCAAAAGATTGCATGAATTTTACATTGAAAATTGCCAATTTTTAATGAACAACATTGTGTGCAAAACAATCCAATGTCAAAGGAATCCCAACAAAAGCTTCCAGCTAGGGAATTTGAATTGATAAAGGAAGCTCAGCCTGGGGCAACCAACTTGAAGGATTTGTTAATCATTTGTTGCAACATTTAACTAATCAGAGCCGACCAGGTCAAGGTCAGATGAAGCTCTCAATGAACAGTTTAGTCTGGGGAAAATCATTTGCAGTTACCAGCTAGCAGGGGCAAGTTTATTCCCCAGTCGTTACTTCCACAGTCTGAAGACTTTGTTGTAAAATACCGTTAAGCTGGGGAAATCACGTCGAGATTTGTAAATCTCTCTCTATGAGAGTTTGAAGACAGTTGAAGCATCTTTATGCCAGTTCTTTTGTAAAAGCATCCTTATAACTTCTTCTCACAGACCATGTAATCTGGGGAAGAAAAGGTTTCAAGACTGTTTGTCGCAAGAGCCGTTGCTCACTGAAAGAGGATTGTTATACTATCAATGGGGAAGAAAGATTTTGGTCTCATGATACCCTTTGTCAGCTCCCCGATTAAGTTGTTACTTCGGTTGATCTTGGAACTTCCCTTGGTGATTTTCCTTCAACAAAGTATTCAAACTCATGATGGCAATCCAAGTGAAGTCTTGATGTTTTGTCCTGAGAAGATTACTCTCTCCCAAAGAAGGTGGTAACCTTGAAGTGGAATTGTTGTTCTTCATGATCATCCCTTTGATGTCCAATTTTGGTTGGGTCTCCGTGTCGAGATGTTTATTTCATCTCCTGTTTTGTTCTGTCTATTTTGTCAGCATAAACCTAAGCATGGCATAAAGCATATGCATAGTATCCGTGCATTGTTTCTATCTCTGGTTGTTATGTGTTCCTGTTTCACTTTGGTTCCCTCCTCAGTGATTGGGTATGTTGTCTCTCTCCAATAGAGTTGTCAGCCCTTAAGCATAAAATGTCCATCCTTTCTCAATTCCCCACATAGTTTAATCCTCGTGGATGATGGTTGCTTCAGTTATCTTTTTCCATGATTGGATGAAGTAAGTCACCATTCAAGTTCATTTCTCAATGGTTGGAGTCTGGTTTGACAGTTTCTTTCTAGCTATATTCTAGATTGAACTTTGGTCCCTGTCGGCCGCCGAACCTACCTGGACGTGCATTTATTTTGCACTATCTATCAAGAAGAACATTTTACATTGCAATACAATAAGTGGCAGTCTCTGTAGAGAAAAGCTTATTCGTCTTCAACAATAAGTGGCAGTCTCTGTAGAGAAGCTTATCATCTCAACGATAAATGGAAATCTCTTCGGAGAAGTTTAATCGTCTCTAGCGATAATTGGCAGTCTCTTCGGAGAAGTTTAATCGTCCTCAATGATAAATGACAGTCTCTTCGGGGAAGTTTAATCGTCCTCAACGATAAACGGAAGTCTCTTCGGAGAAGTTTAATCGTCTTCAACGATAAATGGCAGTCTCTTTGGAGAAGTTTAATCGTCTTCAGTGGTGAGTGGTAATCTCTTGGGAGAAGCTTAACCATCTTCAACGATAAATGGCAGTCTCTTCGGAGAAGTTTAATCGTCATCAATGATAAATGGCAGTCTCTTCGGAGAAGTTTAATCGTCTTCAACGATAAATGGCAGTCTCTTCGGAGAAGTTTAATCGTCTTCAACAGTGAGTGGAAATCTCTTGGGAGAAGCTTAACCATATTCAACGATAAATGGCAGTCTCTTCGGAGAAGTTTAATCGTCTTCAGCAATAAGTGGTAGTCTCTTTAGAGAAGCTTATCATTCTTCAACGATAAATGACTGTCTCATTTGAGAAGTTTATCTTAAGGATGTCGACGCGCAGTTGTGACCAGCATTGTTTGAAAATCCAGTGGATACTGGTATAAGTAATTTGGTGGTGACTAATCATATTTCAAGTAAGGCCCGTTGGTAATTGACATTATGAAAATCCATGGACAGCAAATACTGACAATTTGGTTGTGTATCATTCCAAACTAGTCACGATGGTTTCCATCCCAAGCTCAGGTTTCGTACCTTTGGAGATGTACTATTCCAAGCTCAGGTTTCGTACCTTTGGAGATGTATTATTCCAAGCACAGGTTTTGTACCTTTAGAAGACGTTTGTTTCTACCCCGAGCACAGGTTGTATACCTTTGGAGATAGATGTATTGTTTGATTCCAAGCACAGGTTTCGTACCTTTGGAGATGTATCATTTCTATCCAAGTACAGGTTGTGTACCTTTGGACATAGATGTATTGTTCCATTCCAAGCACAAGTTTTGTACCTTTGGAAGATTGTTTTTTGTCATCCCGAGCACAGGTTGTGTACCTTTGGAGATGTATACTTTGAATCCCGAGTTCAGAAATTCTCAGAGACTAAAGTGGTTACATTTGTATGAAGTGTTCTTATCCTAATGTATTGAGGATGTTTCAGCTTTCGTTCCTAATGTTTTGACAATATTAGTTTCCAATCCTAATGTGTTGAGGGTTGTGTCTCTTATATATCCTAATGTATTGAGGATGTTTAGTTTTTGATCCTAAAGTTTTGAGGGTCTTCGTCCAATCCCAATGTGTTGAGGGCTGTGTCTCTGTTGTATCCTAATGTATTGAGGGTATTAGTTTTTGTTCCTAAGGTATTGAGGGATATATTTGTGCTTCCTGGTCGTCACCAAACTCTTTGAAAATCCAGTTCTTTCTAATCCAGTGGTTACTGGCACTGCTCGAAAGCTAATCGTTACTAGTATCGTGAACTTGGTTGTTACCAATTTCCCCAACCGAAGTCCTGTGTTTTATCAATATTGTTTGGATTTCCCGATTGTAATTGGAACTTTGATTTGGTCGTCACCATATCCCCAGGAAGTCTAGTGGTATTTAGCACTTGTTAGAAACCGTTGTTGATTTGGTCGTCACCATCATCCCCAGTAAGTCTAGTGGAAACTAGCACCACTTGAAACTGTTTGTGGTTCTGGTCATCACCAGTTTCCCCATTGAAGCTTTTGCTTTCCTAGTCGAGTCTCGGAGAACTAGTGGATACTAGCTTCCCCAGCGCGTCCGGTCTTGTTTCTAACCTTTTCCTGAAGATCCCGTTTGAACTCTTCGTTATAGGAAATTTCTCATCTGGTTATCCCCAGTGAGGTTCGTGTCTCCGTTCCATCTTTTTCCCCCGGTGAAGTTGTGCTTCCCCAGTGGATTTGTTCCCCAACAGAGTTTTCCCCAGTGGGTTTCTTCCCAAGTGTGATTTGCATTTCTTTTCTTTCGTTTCCCCAGTGAAGAATTGTCATCTTCCCTGTTGGACTTCCTCATCTGGTTATCCCCAGTGAGGTTTGTGTCTTCTTTTCCCAGCGAAGATGTGCCTTCCCTGTTGGAATTTGTGTCCCCTGTGTGAAAGATTTCCTTGAAACAACATCTTTAGTCATGTTTGAACTATCTAGCTTACTTCGCTTTGAATCTCTCCCCAGTGTGTTGGGTCCCTCGTGAGTGGTTACTCGTTGTATTGCCGTTCTTTTATATTTTCTCGTGTGTCTGCATCTGTCTTGCGTTCCAGCATCATAAAACACCATTTAGATTCATTGCATTCAGCACTTGTCCTTTTGCATACCATCGGATCTAAGGGACAAAATTTCTGGTTTGCTATATTTAAATACCTTTCACTATGATTCTATGAGGATTGTCATCTCTCATTGCCATCTAGTGAAGATATTTAAATAGGGGCATCTGTTGCACCCCAAATTTTGACCTCTTAGATCCTCATCATCATTTTAGGATCATATTCATTTGTTTAACTAACCTTAACCCATTTCAAGTTTATGTTTGTCAAGATGCAGAGGAATCAGGGTTCCGTACCGTCAGAAATCGAGGCTTCGGTGGTTTGATCAATCAATGTGTTGGATTGATTCAACTATAAACAAGATCAAATATACTACATTGGGTCAAGTATAAATCCAATTTGAGGTTGTTACCCAGGAATTGAGAACAGTGCAGTTCAAGATACCCGATTAGGGTTTTCGATTAGGAAAAGTCAACCGTAGTTTGACTTTTGATTTAAAAAGTGTTCCAATGATGGAATCATGGTCCATGAAGCTCATATGCCTTAGTGAAGTTCACTCAAGAAGTTTCAAGACCTCAGAGGACCCAGAACACCAACAGTCGATTAAGAGTTCTTCAATCAATCGGTTCGTCTGACTGAAAAGTCAACTCATTGACCAACATGGTTTTGAACCAAAATTGAAGGAAATTATGTTCATAATTGTATATAACATCTATTCATGAAGTTTGGTGACCATTGAATCAAGAATTGATAAGTAATCAAAAAGTTGGGAATTTAAGGTTTTGAAAAGGGCAAAGCCATAACTCCTTAACCACACAAGGGTTTTTGACCTAGTTTCAAGGGGAATGAGTTCCTAACACACGCATAAATATTGTAGTACCTAATTGGGGATTTTTAAAAAGTACAAGTGGGTTGCATAACTCTTCCTGGTTAGAGAGAAACAAGATCCACAAGTTGGCAAAAACTCACATTCGCAAAACTAGGTCAGCATGAGTTTTTTTATTCCAAAACCTCTCCAAATCGATGCTAATCAAAGACTAAACCTCATTTATGATGTTTTCATTGATAATGAACATTTTTAATATCAATTCCCACGAAAATGGTACAAAGATCAAAGGAAATCATTATTTAATGCAAGTTGCAAAAGTGAATATTGAAGAAAGAGAAAAAAGGTGGCTACCCTTGTCAAATCATCAACTTTACTTCAACAAGTCACCTTCTAACCTATAAAGCATGATGAAAAAAATATATAGGGCATGGAGAATATCTTATTAAAGTGGCTTAAAGACATGTATGAAGATCGCATTGGAAAACTCAAAGATTTTCATGATGGAAGGTTAAAATTGGCAATTTGCTTCACTTTTGCCCATACCTTGATCCAAGGCATTTGGCTATAAATAGAACTCACATCCTACATCACAAACACACCAGTTCTATTCAATAAACCATCTAGAACTCTCTCCCTTACACAATCACCAAATTCTAGCAAAATCTCACTAAGTCTCCAAAATCCCTCAAAATCTATTTTTGCAAAACACCTTCCAAAACCATTTCCAAACTTTTCCCAACTCAAGAAACACTTCAAACACATCAAATATGATGTATTGAAGCTATCAAAATCACTTCCACACTTATGTAACAAGGTTTGAGTGAGTTGGTCTTTGAAATCTTTGGATTTTAGAGTTTTTCCTTCATTTACAAGGCATTTTGTCCACTAGCTTGCTTGGAGGTTGTTTGGAGCATCTATTCATCAACCTAGGAACATTTGAAGACCTTGTAAGATCTCTCAATATATCTGGTTTTCTTATTGCTTAAGCTTGCTTCAAGAGGTAAACCTAAAACTCATAAATGTGAACTTTCTACTTGCATTTCACATGCTACCATGAATGTTTTTAGGGTTTTGACCTTCCTATCTCTCATTTATTCATTTCAAAAATTTAATTTCATTCTCTTTTGAGTTTTATTTTAAATTTATGATTTTGGCTTGTTAGCATCCTTGTGTACTTGAGTTTGACTAAAACTCTTGCTTGTAAGCATTTGTGTTTAATCATCATTAAAACTTGAAAGTTTTCTCCCATGAAGTTTTGAACTTCTCACTTACATTTGTTGTGACATTATTTGATTAGGCATGATGTTTGTAAGTATACATGTCATCTTGTAAGCCCTAGGAAGACCACGTCTTTGTTAAGAAATATCCCCGTCTTTGTTAAGATATGTTTTGGTTTTTACCTTTCATTATATCTTGAAAGAACTTATCCCCTCGTTGATATTGTAACATCTTGATGTTTGCTTTGGTTGTAACCATTTATCTTTATTGAAATCATTGCTTGATATTGTAATATGCATGCTTGCTTGGTTGTAACCATATTCCTTGTATTCATCATGCTTACATGTTTTTTATTGCTTTGTTAAGTATTACTTCCCCAAGTGATGGAACTCTTTAGTTCTCATCCAATTTGCCTCATATATTCCCTTCCAAAGGAAAGTCTCTCTATTGACTCTTGGGTCATAGATAGCTAAACACACTCATAGGTCTGGATAGAACCTTCCCCCCCCCCCCCTTTTGGTCTGGATAGAACCTCCCTCCTTTTGGTCTGGATAGAACCAATAGGATTTAAACTCATAGGTATGGATAGAACCTTTCCCCCTTTTTGGTATGGATAGAACCAATAGGATAACTCATAGGTATGGATAGAACCAATAGGATTTAACTCATTAGGCCTGGATAGAGCCTTCTCCCTCTTTTTGGTCTGGAAAGAACCAATTGACCCTTATTCTGTAGTTCGCGCCCGAACTACGACTGCTCTAAATTCTCATTGGATAATGAGAATACGTAGGCACAAGATGCGATATCTTGACGAGCAACCTTTCCATTTCTCCCCCCTTTTGGTCTGGATAGAACCAATTTGCCTCACAACGTAGAACTTTAGGATAGAGTTTGGTTAACTCTATGTAAGAATCATGGAAATGATTACTTACTCCCCTTTTTTGATTGTTTAACATAGATCTAGAGAGTTTTGTGAAACTCTACACAAGCATGGATATGTTTGTTCCCCTTTGAACCTTGATCATAATCAATTGTTCTTCATCCCTTGTGAGGTGAACTACGACTGCTCTAATTCTATCCTATTTAGGATACGTAGGCAGAGGATGCGAGGTCTTTGCAAGCAAACTTAGAAACTATCTTTAGTCCTTAACCTACACCTTCTACCTAATCCCAAACCTTAGCAAACATTTACCAAACTTAGCATGCAAACAAACAAAAGGTTCCTGTAGAGTACTACAGATGTTTAGGATGTGAAATACCTACCCTAGGCATAACCAACCCCCGATCCCCGAATCTCTTAGCATTATTGTTACATCGCGCAAAAGGTTCTTTCTTTCTTTAGACCTTTCCTTTGGATAAATTAAAGTCCGGTTGTGAATTTAAGAATTAAAGATTCAAGTTAATCAATAGCTTGGTATCACGATTCTCACTGCAACAAGGTCCACAACTGACTTAAGAAGTCAAAACTTCTTATGTCAGCAATTCTTAGGTCGGGCTCGGACCCGACTTAAAAAGTCAATTTTAACCGACTTAAAAAGCCTTTTTCCACTAGTGTTCGCAGCCTTTGAAAAATTTGCTAAGCTTTCTCAAAACAAATTAAACACAAATATCATATCAACTAGGAGTGATCATGGAGTTGATTTGAGAACTATCTATTTGAGGAATATTGTGGTAGACACAAAATTGATCATAACTTCCTCGCTCCGTGTACCCCTCAACAAAACGAGGTTGTGGAGCGCAAAAATCATATTTTGGAAGAGTTTGGGAGAACCATGATCAATGAAAATGCATTACCAAAGTATTTATGGGCTGATGTCATAAGTACGACATGTTATGTATTTAATAGGGTGCTCATCTGCCCTATTCTAAACAAAACACCGTATTTAAAAGGGCGCAAGCCAAACGTGTCTCACCTACATGTTAAATAATGGAAAAGAAAGCATAGGTAAATTTGATTCCAAGGCTGACAAAGGTATCTTCCTCGGATACTCTCAATCAATTAAAGCCTATAGAATATACAATAAGAGATTACTTACTATCAAAGAGTCCGTTCACGTAACATTTGATAAATCTTATCCGAGAAATGTCGGAAAAGGTTGTGTTATTCATGGTGCAGGTGTATCTTTGGAAGACATACTCAAAAGCGCTGAGCCGGGAATTGATCAACCTGACCTAGCCAAAATTAAGGAGGAAAAAGATGACCGTCATGAAGAAAATGGGGTAGTTCATCCATTTGAAAGATATGATCTTCCTCCAGCTTGGAAGTCTTCCAAAGACCATCCCATTGACAATATCCTCAGTGATATCTCAAAGGGTGTAGCGAATCGATCTAAGCTAAGTAATTTATGTTATCATTTCGCTTTCGTTTCTCAGGTAGAACCTAAAAACCCAAAAGAAGCTTTACTCAATGAAAATTGGTTTTTATCCATGCAAGAGGAACTTAACCAGTTTAAGAGAAATGAGGTTTGGGACCTTGTCCCCCCTCCTCGAGGTCATCGAGTAATTGGCACCCGATGGGTGTTTAGGAATAAAGTGGACGAAAACAGACTAATAACTCGTAACAAGGCGTGTTTAGTTGCACAAGGGTATAACCAAGAGGAAGGCATCGACTATGACGAGACTTATGTGCCGGTTTCCCGAATCAAGGCTATACGCCTTTTACTTGCCTTTGCTTGTGCGAAAAGTTTTAAGCTATTTCAAATGGATGTGAAAAGTGCATTCCTTAACGGCTATATAAATGAAGAAGTTTATGTTGCCCAACCTCCAGGTTTTAAATCCGATGAATATCTTGATCACGTATACAAATTAAAACATGCCTTGTATGGACTCAAGCAAGCCCATAGGGCTTGGTATGAACGTCTAAGCAAGGTTTTACTTGATCAAGGGTATTCAAGAGGCAAGGTCGACACAACCCTCTTCATTAAGCGTCAAGGAAAACACTTAATTTTAGTGCAAATTTATGTTGATGACATTATTTTTGGATCAACTAACATGAATCTCATGAGGGAGTTTTCTAATCTAATGCAGGGAGAATTCGAGATGAGTATGATGAGGGAGCTCACATATTTTCTCAAATTACAAATCAAGCAGCTTGAGGAGGGTACCTCTGTAAGCCAAACGAAATATTGTCTTGAGCTTCTAAGGCGGTTTGACATGGCAAACTCCAAAGCTATTGACACACCAATGCCAACATGTACTAATCTAAGTCGAGATGAAAATGGTAAGGATGTAGACGTAAAAAGGTGTCAAGGTATGATCGGATCTCTCCTCTATCTTACCGCCTCTAGACCCGATATTATGTTTGGTGTATGCATGTGCGCTAGGTACCAATCCTCTACTAAAGAATCCCTTCTAAAAGCAGTTAAGCACATACTTAGATACCTTTCGGGTTCGAAAGTATGGGATATGGTATTCTAAGGGAAATGATTTTTCCTTGGTTGGCTTCTCCGATTCTAATTTTGTCGGGTGCAAATCGGATAGGAAAAGTACGTCTGGCACGTGTCACTTATTTTCAAAGTCTTTAGTAAGTTGGCATAGCAAAAAACTGGTTTCTGTTTCTTTGTCAACCGCCAAAGCGGAATACGTCGCAGGGACCAGTTGTTGCACTCAAATCCTATGTCTTAAGCAACAATTGCTCGATTTTAATCTCAGACTTGAGCATATTTCGATCTTCTGTGATAACACTAGTGCCATTAATCTTACCAAGAATCTTGTGTTGCATTCACGCACCAAATATATCAAAATTCGAAAGGCATAAATCATGGTTTTCCTCATACGGGAAGATAATCAAAATAAACTCAAATAAAACATAGTTTAACTCAAAAGACCCCAACCTGATGTTACATATCAGAGCAAGACCCTATAAGTTAACCAAAAGGCTAACAACTCAAAGACTTCAAAAATATCCTCGACGGCGTCCACGGCTAAACCTGGTCATCTGCACGTTACCCACGTGGAGGTAACATTCAAATAGGCAGGGTGAGTAACGCGATTCATAATAATCAATGTATAACAATCAACATATAAAACGGTGTCATATTCATATTCAACACATTGATATCCTTCAATAGGCCTCAAAGGCCACAACATCATAAATTATTCCAAATGACTTATAAATGCAAATGCAACAAGACTCAATGCATGTGGTACCAATCATCACAGCGCGATGGACACTGGGCCATCAACCCTCCATAGATCCCCATCAATAGGATCGATTCTACTAGAGAATAATAGCACATCAAAACACTTCACATCCATGCAATGGGATTGAAGCCAAAGTAATCGAGCACCTGAACCAAAGTCTGGATGCACATGAATGCATGATGCACACGTCACAAATCATCCTCATAATAACATCATAGGTGCATCATCATTCATCATATTCTTCATCATCAAACGTCATATCTCATCATCATACATCATGTCATCATAGCTCATCATAATAATCATCATCATACATCATGTCGTCATAGATCATCATAATAATCATCATCATACATCATGTCATCATAGCTCATCATAATAATCATCATCATACATCATAAAAGTCATCATATAATCATGTACAAATCACATAGCGCTCACAGTCATACTCATATTAATTCATCATATTATCACATATTATCACATATTAATTCATAAATATACTCACGTTAATCCTCATACTATCGCCTATTAATCACATAAACTTCACAATCCTACTCATGTTAATTCGTCAAAGAAATAAAAGAATTAAACATCAAAGCATCATTGCACATGATCAACATTCGCGAAACTCTGCTACGTTTGTTGGCATGTTCGCTAGGAGAGTCTGGGGTGATTTTCTTTGCTAGGCGAAGGATTCTTCAATAGGCGAGTCTGGGAACAACATGGTTCGCTAGGAGAAGCATTATTCGCTAGGAGAATAATGCAATAACAGTAAATTCTGCTACGCACCAGCACCTAAATCTACCCAAATGTCCACACGATTCACTTCCCCCAATTCCCCCAAAACATCCATAAATCATCCCTAAGGTCTTACGGCGGTAAAGGCACAAAACCTACGGTTCATTAGGCCAATCTCGTACAATATTCATGCCCTAAATCACAAAATCCTTACAATTACCCTGCAAGCATCAGAGTTACTCATTATATAATATTCTTATCCCTTCAGGGTTAGACAAATAACAAATCATGGTTTTTGCCACGAAGGCTTAACCTTCCTTTTCCCCAATGAATTCCACGGTTAGATTTACCTATAATAGATTTAGGCCACATAGGCCCGAGATCATTATTTCTCATATCTACCCTCAAACTCTCAGGAATACTTACCACTACACCATAATCATCAGAGTTCTCACCATCAAATTTCCCTATAGGGTTAGACCAATGTCAAATCAGAGCTTTGGCCATGAAGGCCTAGTTCCCTTTTACTCCAATGAATTCCCATGGTTAACATCTCAATACTAGATTTAAGCCACGAAGGCCAAAATCCCTTTTTCTCACAATCAACCCCAAAATCCCTTAAACCTTAAATCGACCTTAAATATATTGAATTTACACATGGAAAATCATGAAGTTATTACTCCCCATACCTTAGTTGTCGACTCAAAGCCTTCTCAAATCTTTCAGGGAACCTTTCGAAGTTTTTGCCTCCAATCTTCCTCCTCAGAGCTCTGGCCTCAATTCTCTTCACAGTCTAAGAAATGAATCCTAATCCCTTCACAATTTTCTTTTTGTTAAATCTAGACTTGGGCCTTACAATTTGGGTTTTTCCCATAATACCCTCATAACTCCTCATACTTGTCCAATTTGCCCTGATTTCACTTATATTTATTCTTATTAATAATAATATTAATATATTCATATTACATATTATTATTCAAAATAAATAACCCAAATTCCATTAATTCCCAATATTCCACAAAACCACCGAAAATCACCGAAATGTGAATATTCTTATTTAAATAAATTAAATAAATATTCCATTAAAATTTGGGGTGTTACAACTCTCCCTCACTTAAAAGAATTTTCTCCCTCGAAAATTACCTCAAGGAAACAGAGTCGGATATGACTCATTCATCTGATTCACACGCTCCCAAGTCCAACCTTCTCCAGTTGGTCCTCCCAAAACTACCTTTTCTAAGGAAATCTCTTTACCTCGAAGTTTCTTCTCATTCATCAATCCGAACTGGCAATGCCTAAATAGTCAAAGCTTAACTCCATAAGAAGTCTCTTCACAAACCAAACTCATATCACGAAATTACTCAATCAGTTCTAACTCTTTTACCCTCATCATCAGTATATGTAAAGATTTCTAAATCGACGCATCAGCTACCATGTTTGCTTTATTCGAATGGTAATTCAAACCAAAACCATATTCCTTCAGAAGTCCCAATCATCTCCTCTGCCTCATATTCAACTCTTTCTAATCAACCAAATACTTTAAGCTCTTATGATCACTAAACATCTCAAATCTCAAACTAAACAAATGAAGCTTCCAAAGCTTCGACACAACCACAACAACACCCAACCCTAAATCATGCGTCAGATAATTCCTCTTATCCACTTTAAGTTTCCTTAAAGCATAAGATAAACTTGATGATATTTCCTCAACACACCTACCAATCCCATCAACAAAGCATCACACTATACAACAAGTGGTTCTGCCGGATTCGGCAAAATCAAAACATGAGCTGCTGTCAACCTCCTCAAAAGCTCTTGAAACTTTCTTTACACTTTTCATCCAAAACAAAATCTTGAACCTTCCTAGTCCATTGCGTCAATGGCAAAGGTAACTTGGAAAAAATCCTTCAACGAATTTTCAATAATAATCTGCCAACCCAAGAAAACTTCTAATCTCAAAAACAGGTTTTGGAGCTTCCCATTGCGATACATCTTCAACCTTCGACATATCAACCACAATAACCCTACTCGAGATCACATGACTAAGGAGCTTACTTCCTTCAACCAAAACTCACTCTTTGACAGTTTTGCATACAACTGCTTCTTTTTTAATGTTGATAACACAATTTTCAAATGCTCAGCATGATCTTCCTTACTCTTCGAGTATATCAAAATATCATCAATGAACACAACCACAAACTTGACCAAATAAGGATGGAAAATCCTGTTCATATACTCCATAAATACACATGGTGCATTAGTCACACCAATGGCATCACAAAATACTCATAATGTCCATACCTTGTTTTAAAAGCAGTCTCCTGAATATCCTTAGCCTTCACACGAATCTGATGATACCCAAATCTCAAATCTATCTTACTGAACACACTGGCAAAAACCAACTAATCAATCAAATCGTTAACCCTTGGAAGTGGATACTTATTCTTGATAGTCACCTTGCTCACTTGTCTATAATCCACACCCATCCTCATAGAACCTTCTTTCTTATTAACTAACAAAATTGGTGCACCCCACGGTGACACACTCAAACAAAAGAACCTCTCCTCAAGCAGATCTTCGAGTTGATTTTTCAACTTCTTCGATTCTGGTGTGGACATCCAAAATGGAGCCATTGCTACCAAACTAGTTCCAGGAACTAAGTTGATCGTAAGCTCCACTTCACGTTCCGCCTGTAAATCACTTATCTCATTGGGAAAAACTTCTGGGCAATCACAAATATTTGGCACACCACCAACTTCCCCACTTTATTAACACTCAGGGTTTACATCAAAATAACCATCTCAGCACCATCCTGCACCGACTCACCAAAACAATATGTAAGCACTTAGCTTAACTCAAAATAATTCATTGCACACGCAATCTAAGCTTGCAAGACACGTCCATCCCATCCAACATAACTCCGTCTACTATCAACAAGAGATTAAGGGTGATCAGTTCCTCAATTTGTCAATAGACAGCCAAAAATCATGATGGGGCATAAACCATATTTACCAAACTATAAGAGCGTTCACCGACACACTGAGCCATCAGTCCACATTTGCAGCATCCTGGAGAAGCACAAGCTTCTCGCCACTTGTTTCATTCCCACTTCTGTAGACAAAGGTTAGAAAACAAACGTGTACCGACAGTGTTTTCACACACATGTCGCATACAAGGGAACAAATAACATTATACAACTTGGTCGGATGGACCAACCAGCCTCTGATACCACTAATGTGACACCCTTTTCTACCCCACAAATAAAAGGCACATTTATTCACATATCAGAGTAATTATTAAATTTCAACAAAAAGCCACCCAAAAGGGTGTACATTTCCCAAATCAACAAAATAGGTCAAGGCTCCATAAGCAACGGGTTTTCCCAAAATACATCAAATTGCACAAAGTAGCGGAACTCAAAAGGCATAAATCAAGGTTTTCCTCATGCGGGAAGATAATCAAAATAAACTCAAATAAAACATAGTTTAACTCAAAAGACCCTAACCTGAAGTTACATATCAATTATTCGTTGCAGAAGCGTGCCGAGTTGTATATTGATCAGATTGTGAAGTTGCATGATGTTCCTTTGAGCATTGTGTCGGATAGAGATATGAGATTTACATCGAGGTTCTGGGAGAGTTTGTAGACAACTTTGGGTACTAAGTTGAGGTTGAGTTCTGCCTATCATCTGCAGACGGATGGACAGACAGAGAGAACTATCTAGTCTTTAGAGGATTTGTTGAGGGTTTGTGTGTTGGATCAAGGTGGATCATAGGATAGTCATTTGTCGTCGGTTGAGTTTACCTACAACAACAGTTATCATTCTAGTATCAGAATGGCACCGTATGAGGCTTTGTATGGTAGGAGGTGTATGACTCCTTTGTGTTGGTATGAGTCAGGCGAGAGTGTTGTACTCGGGCCTAAGATTGTGCAGGAGACGACTGAAAAGATCAAGATGATCCAAGAAAAGATGAAAGCGTCGCAGAGTCGTCAGAAAAGTTATCATGATAAGAGGAGGAAATCCCTTGAGTTCCAAGAGTGAGATCATGTGTTTTTAAGAGTTACACTGGGAGCTGGTATTGGCCGAGATTTGAAGTCTCGAAAGCTCACATTGCATTTTGTTGGTCTGTATCAGGTTTCGTAGAGGGTAGGGGAAGTAGCATATCAGATTGCTTTACCGCTGTTGCTTTGGAATTTATATGATGCATTTCATGTATCTCAATTTAGAAAGTACATTCCATATTTTTGCACCCCAAAATTTGCCCAACATTTCTTTACCTAACTTATGTTTCATTTCATGCACATTAGCATTATCATTTGCATTTCATTGACATGTATGCAGGAGATCAAGAGGTATGATTACCAATCAAGGGCTACACAAGACTTTAAAGCTAGCTGGGAGGCCTAGATAGGCCATTGTGCAAGATTAAGAAGGCTTAGCCATGAGTGGTGCAACTAGGGTTTGACTGGGTCAACCCTAAGTCAACTGATGATTTGAAGAAGGTTGAGACTTAATTCAAGAGCCATGTGAGCATGGATTGATACATTGAGATGTTATAAGGATGATTCCAAGTTTAACTCATCATGATTGAAGAGTTTGAGAAATTTCAAGCTAGGGTTTCTAAGGCTTGACAGTGTAAAATCCCCTAGTTTGACCCCTATCTTCAAGGAAATTTAGCTCAAGATGTCATTGTCATCTCATCTTGACCCAACATGATTGTTGTATAGCATGATATTAGCTTTAAAGAGAGTACTAGAAGTCCTTGATAGGATTTGTAGAACTCAAGCTATGGCTTTGACAAGTTACAAGTCATCTGAGGTATGTGAATTTGGAGGTTGAAAGTTACCCAACTTGCATGAAACTTTTGCCCAAGAAGGATGATTCCTATGAACTTTTGGTAAACATGAATGTTGTTCCTTACTCTCTTAGCTTTAAAGAGAGTACTAGAAGTCCTTGATAGGATTTGTAGAACTCAAGTTATGGCTTTGACAAGTCAAGGGTATTTTGGAAATTTTTGATTATAGGTCATTTATGATCATGGGTCATTTTCACCAACTTAAACACCTCAAATGAAATTTTGTTCAACTTGAAAGTTGCTCAAAATGGGGTTTTAACCTTGACCATGTATCAAGGAGACATTGAAATGGCTCAAGGAAGGATGTAGTTTGAGAAAACTTTGAAAAAAGAAGATTAAAGGCATTTAGTGACCAAAAAATTGAAATAATTCATTTTGTGTCCAAATAAGGCAAAGTTATAGGTCATTTTGAATGGAAAAATCATTTTATAAACTTTGGCAATGTTAGAATTTTGGTTTGAGGTCAAATTCATGCCATTTCATTTCATTTCTTCATGATGAAGTAACATAATCAACATGAGTCATTAGATTGCAAACAAGGAAGTGAGCATAACCAACCAATTCAATATCTCATGAGATAAATTTTCCAAGCTTTTTCATGCCCAAAGAGAGCCAGAATCGTGACTGGTGTGGATGAAATTTTGAAGAGAAATTGAAATTGAAAAATCTCATTTGGGTGGTTACAGAACTTTCTAGATGATTCTAATGAGTTCTATATAAGATTTGGAGAGTGTTCAGCCATTTTTTTGGAAGCATTTGAAGCTGGTAGCAGAGAGAGCATTGGATTTTGCAGAGCTGCAACTCAAGATTGTGTTCTTGGATTGAGGAAAAATCATAGCAAATTGAGGTGTGCATTAGCTTCAGAGGGAGATTTGGAATGAATCTGGGTCACTGTGGAGGAGGAATCGAGCAAGAATTGCACCTGTTCTTCATCTGAAACCAGGTTTTTACAAATCAAATTTGTGCTTAATTTATGGAGAGATAGCTAGAAACTTGCATGTGGTTAGGTTCTTAGCATGACATAGATGGATTCTGGTACAAGAATTTGATGGATAGAGACACTCTAGGTTATGGACCACTTTCTGTTGAGCCTGATTTCTCAAGATTCTTGGTGATATATTCATGATTGGATAGTGGAAATTGATCAGTGAGAAGTGTAGATTACATTAGGATCATTATTGTTGAGAATTGTGATGATCAATATTTGGTGTATTTCTGAAAATCCTATCGTGTTTGAAGTTAGAGAAGGAATTAGTAAAATTGGAGATTGGATTCGTGTTCAGGAGGAAAAATTGAGTAAGATTGGGTATTGGTTTGACATTTTTGATGACCTGAGACGAGCACCTCACTGGAGAAGGTGGTGGTGCTGCAACTCAGGCCACCGTCTAGAGAATTCCTTCCATCTGAGTTCAAATTTGGACGATGCATGGGAACCATCAGATGAGCATTTGACCATTGACTTAGGCAAGGAATGGATGGCCACGATGTGATTTCAAACTCTGAAGAGAGACTTGGAATGAAATGCACCGTTACATTAATTTGTTGGTTTGGGCTCAGTGTACTGATTGATATTCACACCCCTGTTCTGGCCCAGTCTGGAAAATGAACTTGAAATAATTGCTATTCAGCACGTGTATTTTATTATTTTCTTTCTTTTTCTTTTATTTTCATCATTTCATATAGTTTAGAAAATAATTCATAATAAATAGGAAAATAACTCAAATTGATCCAAATATTTTTTCCCTGACTCATGAATGAGTCTAGAATGTTTGGAAGTTAAAAGATTAGGAATTCATGCATTTGTGATTTTAATTGCATTTTTTGTATTTTAATTGACATTAATTTCATTATGGTTGATACCTTTTCTTGTGAAATTTTGTGTGATCACTTGGTGATGATTTTTGAGCTGATTTTTTGTGTGTAGTTATCTTATACATGTATGCTCTCATAGTATTTTTATCACATTTTTGTGATGAAATTAGATGAGGTGTTTAGATTGGAACTTTTGGTGCTCTAGTTTTAGGGTTTAACCTTAGTACCTCATAGCTTTGGATTTAATTCTAGGACTTATTGGATGATCTGATCTCTGGAATTAACATGTTAAAGTCATGATTTACTTAGGTTCCCATAGTTATTTTTTTAGGATTTTACAATTGGTTTTAGTATTTTAGTTGGATTTAACTTTAGTACTAGGTTTTAGGTGATCCTAACTTGCTAACTCAACTAGAATGACTTCTTTAGTTCCCTTAGATTAGGGTTTTGATTCTCTTGCTCTTGGAGGATGATGAAGGCATGTGTGGGCTGCTGAGGAATGCATGGTGGAGATTGGACTTGAAGTTTTCTCTTCCTTTGGTGTAGTTTGTTTAAGGCTAAGGATTAGGTTTTTAAGGAGATCTCCTAGAATAGATTTTCTTCCTTTATGAAACATGGAAGGTGTTGACCACTTCCATTCCTCCCTATGATGTAAGGTCCCATTGTGAAGGCCTCATCCCTCCTTTGGTAGGAAGATTGGCTCCTTACAAAGTGGTAGAACCTTTGAGGGTGCCTTTCCTTGATGGTGGAGTGCCTAGAGGTGACCTTTGGTCTTCACTTTGCTCACCACTATCCACACCTTGCTCTTGTTAGATGAATCTCTCTCCCCTTGCTAGAGGATGGACTTCCTTGAAGATTGAAGATTGCTAGAAGATTGAAGATTGCTGGAAGATTGAAGACTGCTAGAAGATTGAAGATGCTAGAGGTTGTTACTTCTCTATGTTTGAAGACTGCCTGTGGAGCTGAAGCTTGAAGGTCAAGAAGAACATGACACTTGTGTGAAGTGGATCAATTTGAGATTGAAGAAAGAGCTAAAGCTTGGATAAGAAGAAGAACAAGTTGATACTTGTGATAGAGGTGTGGAAAGCTTGAAGAAGCAAGTTGACATTTTCTATTGAAGATGAGAGCCTTGAGAACCAGTTACAGACTGAAGACTGAGCTGCTGTCAGAGGATTGCGTTGCTGTGAAGCTGTGGAAGCTGTTGATTTGTCTTCTTGAGTGTCTGTTTTCTTTCTGTGCAACTATATTGATGTGACTTGTTTGATTTGCTTGATGCATTAGAATAAGTTCATGTTTAGATTGTGTTAAGCTAGGAGCATGATTGCACTAGAGGTTGAGTTGCTCCCTCTGCTTGTATTTTTACTGTATGGCTTTGCTTGCGGGTATTCGGTAGAGCTCTGCTACCTTGCCTATGTGGTTTGTGTTTTGCTTGATGGCATTTTATTTCTTCTGTATGATTGCAGTTATTCATATCTGGCTTGAGGTCGAGACGAGCTTGTAGAGGCTGATGCCCCACACACATTTCCTCCCTCATTTGCATTGCATGCATTTTATAGTCGTTTACTGTTTACTGTTTCAGCTGATGCTTTATCTGTTTCTGTTTATCATTGACATGATCCCCTAGGAATCTCACTTCCTTTGATAAGGAGGTGATGATTAGAACTTTAGGTTGAAACCTATGCATGATAACTTCTAGGAGATCCCCGTTTCAAACTTCAACCATAGGATGAATCCTTGGCATGACAACATTAGGACTTGATAGTCTCCCCGTAGTTGTCCCCCTTCTTTTCTCATCTCAAACAACAGTAAAAAACGTAATAAAGGCAAGTTAGTATAAGCATGATACGAGTCTTAAGCTACTTGGGTAATGATAATTAAGCGGCCTCCTCTCAATCGTCTAGAATGTGTAGTATACGTCCTTTAGACGATATGCGACGCATTCGTTCCCAGGTCATAGTCTCTGGTGCTGTACAAACTACAGACAACTAAAAAACAGTTCTTTCGTAAAAGACAGAAAACAAACTTCAAACCTTTTTGCCCCGTGGGCCCATAATTCAAAGGAAGCTTTTTTGATGAAAAGAGTGTCGTTAACTCCCACTTCTACCGCAAATGGTAACGCCTAAGTCTCCAAGGGTCGAGCTGCGTACATCCAACTGTTGGAACTGTTTGTTAACCCTACTCGATAAAACAGATGAATCTGAATCCCCGTAATCCGTATTATCCCGAACTACGTAAGCTCTGATCTCTCATACCTGTTGAGAGTACGTAGGCACAATACTGACGTATTGGCAAGCCACCTTCCCCGTAACCCGTAGTTAGCCGAACTACGTTGACTCTGATTTCTCATTCTCTGATGAGAATACGTAGGCATAAAGCGCGACGCTTTGCCGAGTCGTTTTGTTTTCTTTTTTAAGCCGGCCTTGATAGGTAGATAGATAAAACCAACCCGTCAGATAAACACAACAAGCATGGATCCCATCGAGTACGATGGACGTGAGGGGTGCTAATACCTTCCCCTTGCGTAACCGACTCCCGAACCCAGACATGGTTGCGATGGCCTTGTCTTATACCTTTTCGTCAGGTTTTTCCGATCGTTTCCTCTCTCGTTTCGAGGGATAAATAATGAAAGGTGGCGAATCTTCTGTTTTGCCGGCACCTTATTTTCGCGGTAGCGACAGCTGGCGACTCTGCTGGGGACTTGATAGTTTCCTGGGATCCAACGTCCCTCAGGCGAGTCAATCTGGGGATCCAACGTCCCCCGCGAGAGTCAATCCTAGCGCTTGTATGATTACTTGTTGGGTTGTGTTTATTTATCGCATTTTATCTCCCGCACTTTATTTTCAGTATGATATGATTATCTGTACTGTTGTGGGAGGGGCATTCTGATGAGTGAGAAGCCAGACCCAGGCTTGAGAGCTGCATAGTATTAGAGTGGGTTAGTGGAGGACGTGCTTGCTTTGCTTGCAGCTGTTCCCATGTAATCCACACTCAGACGAGGTTCTCCTTGATGGCTTCCTATCGGTCCTTTGGACTCGAGGGGTTGTTGGATCTGAGGATTGTCGACTCTGGGAACCGATCATTTGGAATTCAACTAAGTGAGGCTCCTTCGAGAGATGATGATGCCACACCTTCTGGGTATCATATCGTCATTTCTTGAAAGTCTGTGACGCTGATGACCGCATAGGATGCCGAACCTTTTCCGTGATTAGGTCCATACCTGTGAGCAGGGTTGGGTTATTGCAGGAAACCTTAACCTTCAGACTACCTAGTTTTCTTGACAGTGAATCAGTTTTGTTGGTATCAGGGTTTCTCATCATCAGATATGTGTGTTCTTGATAGAGCAGGGTTATGGTCTGATATCAGAGGTTCTCATCATCAGATATGTGTGTTCTTGATAGAGAAGGGTTATGGTATGATATCAGGGGTTGCTTCTCATCAGAGATATGGTCGTTTTTGACAGAGCAATATTGTGGTTTTGTTGATACAGAATCTTCACCTCCTCAACAGCACAGTTGTCCTGATCTCCCGCTGCATGATTGCATTTTACATTATTTGCATCCTCATTTGCATATCATTAACGTGTGTCTGTGTTGCAGGTGCATATTTCTCCCCTGGTTCTAGTAATCTTGATCCTCATGGCAGATATGGCATCTCTAAAGAAGATTGTGGCTTACAAGCTACCAACACCTGACATTCGAGAGTTACGAGCTTTGATTTCTTTGGATGATAAAACAGTAATGGAGAGTTTTAGAAAGAGTTACAGGAGACTGCTGAGTATTGTGTATAAGCTTCCTACGTACGAGTTGAATGGCCTCTATGCCCTGCTGCAGTTTTATGACCCACAGCTCAGATGCTTTGTGTTTCCAGACTATGTCCTGGCTCTGACCTTGGAGGAGTACTCTGACCTGTTGGGGGTGCCTTTGTTGAATCAAATGCCTTATTACCGTGTTGAGGGTGAACCCAAACTGAGTAAGCTGACTGACGCTCTTCCTGTAGATGAGTCTGAATTGGAAGGGATGGTATCCAGAAAGATTAGAGTTCATGGTTTCCCTTTGCCTTTCCTGATGGAAAAAGCCCGAAAGTTTGGCGAGAAGGATCGCTGGGATGTGTTCAATGCCTTCTTAGCCCTTTGTATCTATGGGATCATGCTATTCCCAAGCCACCCGGACTTCATAAGCATGGATGCTTGCCACATATTTGCCTCCGGGAATCCAGTGCCCACTCTCCTCAGAGACGTCTACCATTCAATTCACAGCAAGAATGAAAATAGAAAGGGGAAGAACGTGGCGTGTTGTGCTCCTTTACTGTATAAATGGTTTGCTAGCCATCTTCCTAAGTCAGGGACGTTCATTGATTCTGCTGATTCTTCACCTTGGTCTGCACGCTTGATGGGTTTGACTGCTGGCGATATCATCTGGTTTGATAGAGATCTGCTGGGCAAGGATATTGTACATAGCTGTTGTGGCTTTCCAAACGTCCGCCTGGTCGGAAGGAATGGATGTATCAACTACAATCCATCTCTGCTAGTACGACAATTTGGGTATGCACTACGAGGTCCTCCTGAAGAGGAAGAAATACGAGAATCTCTGTATTTCACGGGGTTGCTTGAAGGCGACACTTTGATCAAGGTGCAGAATGCTTGGAGCAAAATCCACCGGAAGGGGAAAGTCTTGCTAGGAAAGAGAAACAACAAAGCCTTTGATCCGTACGTGACTTGGGTTCGAGAGAGGTCCGCCAAGTTTCTAATGTCGTTTCCTGCTGTGGAACCATTGTGTGCTCCCGTGTACAAAGAGCCTACTACCGTTGATATTCAAAAATTCAACCAGGTACTCCAAGAGAAGGAAGAGCTGCGAAAGGCCAACGAAGAGTTGGAGAAAGAGATCGCTCAACTTCGGAAAGAGAAAAGTGAAGTCGTTTATACCTGCAAGAAGCAGACTGAGATGATCAACCATCTAGGCTCTAACCTGACCAAAGAAACTGATGCTAGGGAACGTCTGGGGTTGGACCTGAAGTCCTTACATGGCGTATTGACAACCAAGAAACAGGATCTGGACAGAGTGTACCGGAAGCTAACCCAATACGAGAAGGTCTGGAGCAGCACCATAGCCAAGTACAAAGAACGGGAAGAAAAGCTGAAGCAGCGAGTAGCCGAGCTGGAAGCTCAGATTATGGTGAAAGACGAGAGTACAGAGGCTGAAGCCTCCCTGCGACATGACGTCCAATATAGATTGGCTGAGGCCGAGGCGAATTTACAAGATTCTCAACTCCGAGCTGATGCTAAAAGGAGAAGAGTCGAGAACCATTCTGAAGAAGGTATTTCTAGGAGCGTTGCCGAGAACCTCCCAAAGCCCATCAATCAGAGGGACTTGCTGACCCAGGGTTTGCTTACTCAGTCAGATCACTCCGCTACAAAGAAGTTGATAGAAGATTTTCGTCCCCGTGGCCGCGCCTGAGCTTTTGTATTTTCTTTGTACATTTTATGCATTGATATGTTGATCACCGCCAGGTCTGTTGGTTGGGGTCATGCCTTGTTACTTCCGTTGTATGTGATTACAGTTGTACGCTACCCAAACGGGCTTTTCAGATGAATATATGAGGATTTCTTTTCCATGATTGGATCATAGACTTTATTTGTCTCGGAAACTAGGATCGGGGGGATCTCGCCAAGGCACAGACACACGTTTGCATTTGCATGAAGCATTTTCACAACGAGCACCTTGTCGTTTTTTCTTCTAACCCTTTGTGTATGCAGGTTGTTCCAGGATTGATCGAAGACCGATCCACCGCTATCCGACCAGAGAAAATCAAGTTAGAGCAATGGAACAAGTGCATTCTGACGTTCAGGAACTCCGAGAGAGGATAGACCACTTCATGGAACTCATGCAAGTGGTTGCCAATGGCCTAGACCAGCTCAGAACATTGGTCCAACCTCTGATCTCGAGGGTTGACAGCAACGGTGTACTTCATGGAGGGAGTGTTCCAACCCCTCCACCTGTTGAAACTCCTCAGAATGGCATCCCCGTGACCGGGGGGAATGGAAGTGGTAACGGCAATGTGGTCACTAACATTGGGCTCAATGGTAATACGACTGGCGTCGGCAATGGAAACTTTGAGGCTAACGGCAACGCTGGACTGGGCAATGGCAACACAGGTGCTGGAAATCTGTATGGGCCTCAGCCATGGCTAGAAGATCGACAAGAAGATTTGTTCTCACAGAGGAGTGCTGAAGGAGAACTGACTGCTGAAGCATGTCTGAGGTTTAAGGCACTCGAGGACAAAATGAGGAATTTTGAGGACCTGAACACCATGGGTGTCGACATGACTAAATTGGGATTGATTTCTGATTTCAAGGTGCCTCCTAAATTCAAGGTACCCGACTTTGAGAAATACAAGGGCACCACTTGCCCTCGTGTCCACTTAAGGTCATACTACAGAAAGATGTCCGCTCACTCGGAAGACGAGAAGCTGCTGATGCACTTCTTTCAGGATAGCTTGTCCGGGCCATCCTTGGAATGGTACATGAGTTTGGAACCCACCAGTGTGCGCACGTGGAAGGAACTGGCCGAGGCCTTTGTGCACCATTATCAGTATAACAATGACTTGGCTCCGAACCAGGTTCAACTGCAGATCTTGTCACAGAGGAACAACGAGGGGTTCAAAGAATACGCCCAGAGATGGCGTGAATTAGCAGCTAGAGTTCAGCCGCCGATGGTTGAACGAGAGCTCGTTGAGATGTTTGTAGCCACTCTCTCGGGGGTCTATTACGAGAAGTTGGTCAGCGGTATGTCAGGAAGTTTCTCTGATCTCGTCGTTACTGGTGAACATGTTGAGAACGGGATCAAAATTGGGAAAAATTCAAGGTGGTGATCTATCCTCAGCTGGAGGAGGAAAGAAACCGTATGGTAACAAAAGGCGTGAAGGAGAGACGAGCGTCGTGTCTAACACTCAAAGGAAAGGTAAGAGCCAGCGCCAGCAGGTGGCTAGCATAACCATCCCTGCTGTCCAACAACCCCAGCCACAGTAGCAGCCGCAGCAGCAACAGCCAAATCAGCAAGGGTACAAAAAGTATCAGAACAGGGCACCTCTGTCAAGTCGTCACCTCGAGACACTGCCCATGACTTATGCTCAGCTGTTACAAACTCTGCTCCAGTTACAGCTAGTCCAGAAGAGAACCCTGGCTCCCTTGACAGGGGCACCTCCGCAGGGCTATGATGCGAATGCAATATGTGATTTTCACTGAGGGGCACCTGGCCACACGATAGAAAACTATAAAGCCTTCAAGCACAAGGTGCAAGATATGGTAGATGCTAAGATCATCAATTTCTCGGATAATGTGCCGAATGTCATAAAGAACCCTATGCCGAATCATAGGGGAGGTGGGGTGAATGTCATTATTGAAGAAGAGGATTTAGATGTGTTGACTGATGTCAAGGATCTGAAGACACCGCTTAGCTTCGTTAAAGCCAAGCTAATGAAGAGAGGTTTCTTTCCGGGCTGCGGAGAATTATGTATGGGCTGTGCGACTCGTCCTGATGGATGTGAACCGTTGATAGAGGGGATTCAGAGTCTGATGCCCGCAGGAATCTTGCAGTTTAGCCGAAGGGCTGAAATTAGATCTGAAGAGGTAATGCTGAAGCAGGATGATGAGGTTGCCACCATCACCATCCCTCGCCAGACGTAACCATTTCTGCACTCAGGCCGCCCACAATTACCATCACGAAGGCCGGGCCGATACCTTTTGAAAGCACCAACGCTGTCCCATGGTACTATGGGGCAAACGTATACTGTAACGGATAGAAATTGGAACTAGAACCATCCGGGCGGTCTGTGGATAACCTAGTGGGAATTGGCGGAATCACGCGCAGTGAAAGAATATTTGCTCCACCTGAGATTGTGGCGGACAAAGCAGATAGAGTTGAGGAAACTGATAAGGGCAAAAGTAAAGTCGTTGAGGAAACCCCTCGAGGGGTAGAGAAGGACTTACTTGTAAAGGATGTTGAAGAGTTCATGAGGTTGATCAAGAAGAGTGATTACAAGATCGTGGATCACCTCCATCAAACACCCTCGAAAATCTCCATCCTGAATTTGTTGCTGTGTTCGGAGTCACATCACAACGCGTTGTTAAAGGTTTTGAATGCCACGTATGTACTGCAGGAAATCTCGGTCAACCAGTTGGAAGGGGTAGTGGCCCACGTGAATGCTGGAAACGGGTTAGGGTTCGCTGACCTGGAGCTGACGCCGAAGGGAAGAAACCACAACAGCGCCCTGCACATCTCGATAGAGTGTAGGGGAACAGTTATGGCTCATGTGTTGGTGGACACTGGGTCATCACTCAATGTTCTTCCAAAGAAGGCATTGATGAAGTTAGATACTCATGGATTGATTTGCACACCCAGTGATCTGGTTGTGAAGGCTTTCGATGGAACCAAACGTCATGTCTTTGGAGAGGTAACGTTGCCAATCCAAGTCGGGCCAGAGACTTTTGACGCAGTTTTCTACATCATGGACATCATGCCCGCCTACAGCTGTCTCTTAGGCCGACCATGGATCCACTCTGCTGGCGCCGTGACCTCCACGTTGCACCAGAAGCTCAAGTACGCTGTCGGAGGCAGCATCGTGACTGTATGTGGCGAGGAAGACATAAGTGAGCCATTTGTCGTCCTTCAAATATGTTGAGATGGATGGGGAAATCCACGAAACCCTATGTCAGGCGTTCGAAGCTGTTAAAGTCAAGAACGTGGCTCCTGTAATGACTGAGAAACCAGAGATGACTCTCTCTTCCTTCAAGGAAGCCCGGGCCGTTGTTCAAGCCGGATCTACCCCAGGCTAGGGGCAGCTTCTAGAAATACCTAACAGGACAAGTTTGGGTTAGGATACTCTCCTACGGCTGAAGCCTCCTCTTCTCACAGTGTGTCGCGAGGTAAAGGGCGATCTAGTTTACCAGTGGCGGGGTGATATTTGAAAGTGTCAATGCGGTGTCTGAAGACGGCGAAGACAACGACTGCGACCTAGACTCTTAGATCCAGCCAAGCAAACCAGGCCAGAACCTCACCAACTGGTCCATCAGGGATACCATCCAAGTGACAGGCAAAGAGTAATGATTTACTTTCTCCAATTATTGTACAACCCTATGTCCTACCCGGGGCATAGTGGTTTTATTGTCAGGGCCTTGTTTGATTATGTACATGCATTTTACCAATAAATCAAAGGGCATTTTTCTTGCATTCAAATGTTGTGATCTCTGTTATTCCTGTTTTATATTTGTTTTGAAAAACAATAAAACGACAATAGGGTTTGTGCTAACCTGCATATCCTTGTCTTAAGCTTAACCCTTGTTATTGCAGGATCCACATAGCAGATGACATCGACTCTGGACCTTTTACGACTCACTTCGACTTTGATTGCCCGATCTATCAAGCCGAAGAAGAGATTGATGAAGACGAAGACCTTCCCGAAGAGTTGGCCTGCTTTTTGAAACAAGAAGAGAAAGTTATTCTGCCTCACGAGGAAGAGATTGAGATTGTGAATCTGGGTTCTGAAGAACTGGTCAGGAACGTCAGGATAGGGGCTGCATTGCAGAGTGATGTCAAGCAGAGATTGGTCGAGATGCTGCGAAAGTATAGTGACATCTTTGCTTGGTCATACGAAGATATGCTCGGACTTGACACTGACATCATGGTCCATCACTTGCCGCTGCGAGAATATTGTCCTCCCGTTAAGCAGAAGCTTAGGAGGATGCGACCAGATATGGCCGTTAAGATCAAAGAAGAAGTGCAAAAGCAGCTTGATGTTGGCTTCTTGGCGGTCACTACTTACCCTCTGTGGGTCGCCAACATAGTGCCTGTACCAAAGAAGGACGGTAAGGTGCGAATGTGTGTCGATTATCGGGATTTGAATAGGGCGAGCCCTAAAGATGATTTCCCGCTCCCTCACATTGATGTGTTGGTCGACAATACAACTCAGTTCTCCGTGTTTTCGTTCATGGATGGGTTCTCCGGCTACAATCAGATCAAGATGGCGCCGGAGGACATGGAGAAAACTACGTTTATTACACCTTGGGGAACATTTTGCTACAAGGTAATGCCTTTCGGTCTGAAGAACGCAGGGGCCACTTACCAACGAGCAATGGTTACTTTGTTTCATGACATGATTCACCATGAGATTGAAGTCTATGTTGATGACATGATTGCGAAGTCCCAAACGGAGGAGGGACATCCGGTCAATTTGCTGAAGCTTTTTGAGAGGCTTAGGAAGTTCAGGTTGAGGCTGAATCCTAACAAGTGTACTTTCGGAGTACGGTCGGGAAACCTACTGGGGTTTATCGTGAGTGAAAGAGGCATCGAGGTTGATCCTGCGAAGATAAAAGCAATACAAGAAATGCCAGCGCCGAAAACCGAGAAAGAAGTTTGTGGTTTCCTGGGCAGAATAAACTACATTCCAAGGTTTATTTCTCAGCTCACGGCCACGTGTGAACCGATGTTCAAACTGCTAAAGAAAGATCAGGCGATTATCTGGAACGAGGATTGCCAGAAGGCATTTGATAAGATAAAACAGTATCTACAGGAACCTTCGATCTTGATACCCCCAGTGGCTGGACGACCCTTAACCATGTACTTGACAGTTCTTGAGAATATTATGGGGTGTGTTCTCGGTCAGCACGACGAGACGGGCAGAAAAGAGCATGCCATTTATTATTTGAGTAAAAAGTTCACAGACTGTGCACTAGCCTGGGCTGCCAAACGTTTACGACAGTACATGCTCAATCACACAACCATGCTAATTTTGAAGATGGATCCGATCAAGTACGTCTTCGAGAAACAAGCGCTTTCAGGCAGGATTGCCAGATGGCAAATGGTGTTGACGGAATATGACATTCAGTACGTTTCCCAGAAGGCCATCGAGGGAAGCGTATTGTCTGAATACCTTGCCGAACAGCCAATCGAGGATTATCAGCCGATGAAATTTGAATTCCCTGATGAGGATATCATGTTTCTCAAGGTGAAAGATTGCGATGAACCGTTGCCCGACGAGGGTCCAGACAGGAAATCCCAATGGAAATTGATATTTGACGGGGCAGTTAATTCTTACAGAAGTGGCATCGGGGCGATCATCACGACTCCCCATGGATCCCACATCCCGTTCACTGCTAGACTGACGTTTCCGGTCACCAATAACAAAGCAGAGTACGAAGCATGAATCATGGGTCTAGAAGAAGCGGTTGATTTGAGAATCAAGAACCTAGATGTCTATGGTGACTCGGCACTCGTGATTAACCAGATTAAAAGGGAGTGGGAGACTCGTCAACCGAATTTGGTGTCGTACATGAATATTGCCAGAAGGCTGCTTCCGTTCTTTGATCGAGTGGAACTCCATCATGTGCCCAGGGTTGAGAATCAGATGGCTGATGCCTTAGCCACGTTGGCTTCTATGTATAAAGTCAATTTTTGGAATGAAGCTCCAAGGATTGTCCTTTCTCATCTTGATAGACCTGCATTCGTCTTTGTGATCGAGGAAGCCTCCGACGGCAAGCCATGGTTCCATGACATCCAGACCTTCCTTATGACTAAGGAGTATCCTGCGGGAGCATCAACCCAGGATAAGAAGACTCTGAGGAGGCTGTCTGGAAATTTTTACCTCAATCCTGATGGATTTTTGTATAAAAGAAACCATGATCTCGTGCTACTCAGATGTGTAGATGAGAAAGAGGCGAGTATGCTCATGGAAGAAGTCCATGAAGGCACATTTGGTACGCACGCCTGCGGACATGCAATGACGAGAAAGATCCTGAGAGCAGGGTACTACTGGCTGACGATGGAGTCGGATTGCTTTAAATTTGCGAAGAGATGTCATAAATGCCAGATTTATGCTGATAGGATTCATGTACCGCCGTGCCCTTTGAATGTCATGTCCTCCCCATAGCCGTTCTCCATGTGGGGCATCGACATGATAGGCAAGATCGAGCCCACTGCATCTAACGGTCATCGCTTCATTCTAGTAGCTATCGACTACTTCACCAAGTGGGTGGAGGCAGCCTCGTATGCTAACGTGACCAAGCAGGTGGTGGCTAAATTCATAAAGAGGGACATCATCTGTCGATACGGAATTCCCGAGAGGATCATTACTGATAATGGTTCGAACTTGAATAACAAGATGATGAAGGAGATGTGCTAGAGTTTCAAGATTGAACACCACAACTCATCTCCTTACAGGCCGAAGATGAATGGCGCCGTTGAAGCGGCCAATAAAAACATTAAGAAGATTGTACAGAAGATGGTTGTGACCTATAAGGATTGGCACGGGATGTTGCCATTCGCACTGCACGGTTATCGTACGACGGTACGTACATCAACCGGGGCAACTCCTTTCTCACTAGTGTACGGTATGGAAGTTGTCCTACCGTTAGAAGTTGAGATTCCTTCTTTACGATTTTTGGTTGATGTGAAACTCGAGGAGGCAGAATGGATTAAGAACCGACTAAACCAACTCAGTCTGATGGACGAGAAGAGGTTAGCATTGATTGCATATGGTCGTCTGTACCAGAGTCAAATAAAGAAAGCTTATGATAAGAAGGTGCGTCCTAGAAGCTTTCAGACGGGTGATCTCGTCCTGAAGAAGATTCTTCCTCCACACTCCGATCACCGGGGCAAGTGGACTCCCAATTACGAAGGTCCGTACATTTCCAGCAAGGTCTTCTCGGGGGGGAGCTTTATTGTTATCCACGATGGATGGCGAAGATTTTGCATCCCCGGTGAACGCGAACGCAGTTAAAAAATACTTTGCTTAAAAAATGACCCGCTGGAAAGAAAAAGAATATCCAGGCAAAAATGGGGCATCTCGGCGAACCATAAAAAAGGAAAAAGGTTCGGGCAAAAATTAGGGATATAATGAAAAAATGTACATCCGCAAAGTCGAAAACCCGGAAGGGCGACTTTGGAAAAAAAGGGTATCCCGGTGAATCGAAAACCCTGAAGGGCGATTCAGGCAAAAGTTAGGGATTTGAAAAAGCAAATGATTGCATTCCGCGTGTAAACTTTCATTGTTTAGTGGTTTGTAAGACCTGAGGGCTGTTTATCTGAATCAATCTTTTCTGAAGCTGAAGCGTCGGAGAAGTATCGAAGTCGAGTGGGTCATAGAGGGATCAACTCATGGTGTTCGTCTATGCCGCATTGCCGACATTTGTATATACTGATGTATATTTATGTTTTTATATTTGTGCAGCTTCCTCATTCCAGGAGCTTGCATCTATTGTAAAACATTTTTCACCCATTCAGGGGTTCGTCATCAATAAAATATATACTATTCAACAATTCTGTTTGTTTGTTTAGCATCTATTTGCTTTGTTTGCGAAAAAGAACGCCTATGTTTTTGATAAAATGCGCATACATAAACTTACTGGCCTAGGCCACTGATTGTTGAAACAATGAATTACTTGAACATTGTCACAAGATGATAACCTTGATAGGTCCCTTTGAAAAGGGTATCTTGTCTGTTTGTTTGTGTTGTTGCAGGTATAGCCTATCCCAGGCAGTACGCCGTATGTTTCCTAAGCAGGAGGATTCCTTATTCTCCAGCAAGTTCAACAGCATCTCCCCACGGAGTCTGAACATGACCAAGAGCATTGATATGTATCCCCCAAGCAGAGAAGATTCTCTCCCCAATTAGATGTATCCTGAAAGATCGTCATCTCCCCAGCTGAGTCATACACCGAAGTGTGTGTTTATTCCCCCAGCACTGGGTCAGTGTGCAGTTTCTCGTAGAAGACTATTCACAAGTGTTCAGCCTTCGATAGTTCAAGACTGAAACCTCCAGGAGAATTGAAATTCCCCACAGAGTTGTACTCTCCCCTGCAAGTAGGATGATTCCTTCTTCCCCAGCCGAGTTTGCAGTTCCCCAAGAGAGCCGAGTCCTTGGAAGCCGTTTGGGCCATGATTGGTTTTCCCTAGTAGAGCATTAAATAGTTGATGCTGTATTTCCCCACCGGAGTCGTTATCTCCAGGAAAGTGTTGTTGCGAATGTCGTGCAGTTTATTTCTGCGATTGACATCGCTTTCCTCAGCAGTTGTGGTTCGTATGCCCAGTTGAGCGGGTTCAGGTTCTCGTAGAGCTTTATTCCCCTGCAGCAGTCGACTGAAGTTCGTTTCCCCAGGTTTTATCCAACTAAGATTGGTGTGACTTCTTCTCCTCGGCAGGATGATTACTCCTCCCTAACAAAGTGGTTCTTTCTCCTTGACAGGAGGATTTTCCCTTCATCATTTATTTTGTTGATGGGGTCATAGCATTTTGCATGATTGCATAGCATCTACCCTAAACGCGTAGCATTTCCACTGTGTGGAGCATTACGCCATTGACGATCATATGCATATGAAACATGAGCTAGGTCGTTACCGTTCTTGTTTTGCAGGTGTTCCTCCGCAGAATGGTTTGCTCAAGATGATTCTTGAATTCCCCAGCGAAGTTGTGTGCTTAAGATGATTCTTAAAAATCCCCGGTGAAGTCGCCAGAGTGGGTTGCTCAAGTTGATGCTTGGAGTCCCCGGCAGAGTTAATTGGTTCAGGATGATTCTTGAAATCTCCAGCAGAGTTATTTGTCCAAGATGATTCTTGAAGTCCTCGGCAGAGTTGATTCACCCAGAATGATTTCTGGATCCCCGAAGCAGAGTTACTTAATAGTTCTCCAGAATCCCCAGCGGAGATGTGTCATCCCCAGCAGGTTTTAAAAAGAGAAGTTGAAATTTCTTAGAAGACTTGATGATTGAAGTCTGGCAGTAGTGTCAAATTCCTTGACTTGTTGAGGAAGTCCAACTGTGATGCCGAAGCAGTTATCTCAGCTAACGCGGGGTGCCTGACGGCAAAAAGATTGCATATCCTTATTGGTCCGTGATGGATTAAGGATTCCATTTGAAGACTTACTGACGAAGCCCGACTGCGAGACCGAAGCAGTTCTTTCAGCTGATGCGGAGTGCCTGAGGGCAGAAGATTGTATATCCCTATTTGGTTCATGATTGACCGAGAAGTCTATTCCCGACTTATTGACAAAGTCCGAATGATGCCCGAGAGTTTCTTTGAATGCCCGACGACATAATTGCAGAGATTGTCAAAAATTCCTAAACGACCTGATGAGTCCCGAGGAATTCTTTTGCTGCAGAGCCGCCGAATGCCTGACGGCAATATCAGCTATGTATCACCGGTTACCGAGTGACCAGTGACCCCTTGATGACTTGAGGACGAAAATCCACAGCAAAATCAGATGATCATCCTGACGGATATTTGAGATTAAACCTTTCACCGGTTACCGTGTGACCAATTCCCCAGCAGAGTTGCCGTGCAACTGTCATGCTCAGTTTTTGAAGATGTTCCTAACAATCAGAGTATTGTTTACCTGTGCAGGGTTGGCAAATCACCCGTTACCGTGTAACCAGTGATCCCTCGATGATTTGAGGATGCAATGCTATCAGATAAATCATAGAATCATCCTGACGGAGATTCAGATCAGTATTCCTCCAGCTAGTTGTCGTGCAACTATTATTTCAGTTTCCGAAGATTTGTCCCCATCAGAGTACCGTGTACTTGTGTAGTTGGCAAATTTCCGGGTTTGTTGGTATTCAAACTTCTTTTACCTTGATTATTTTAGAGCTATTCGCTTCTCACCCAGTCAGGTCCAAGCCATTTGAATAGGGGCAGTTGTTGCACCCCCAAAATTTGCCCAACATTTCATTACCTAGCTTATGTTTCATTTCATGCACATTAGCATTATCATTTGCATTTCATTGACATGTATGCATGAGATCAAGAGGTACGATTACCAATCAAGGGCTACACAAGAATTTAAAGCTGGCTGGGAGGCCTAGATAGGTCATTGTGCAAGATTAAGAAGGCTTAGCCATGAGTGGTGCAACTAGGGTTTGACTGGGTCAACCCTAAGTCAACTGATGATTTGAAGAAGGTTGAGACTTAATTCAAGAGCCATGTGAGCATGGATTGATACATTCATATGTTATAAGGATGATTCCAAGGTTAACTCATCATGATTGAAGAGTTTGAGAAATTTCAAGCTAGGGTTTCTAAGGCTTGACAGTGTAAAATCCCCTAGTTTGACCCCTATCTTTAAGGCAATTTAGCTCAAGATGTGATTGTCATCTCATCTTGACCCTAACATGATTGTTGTAGAGCATGATCTTAGCTTTAAAGAGAGTACTAGAAGTCCTTGATAGGATTTGTAGAACTCAAGCTATGGCTTTGACAAGTTACAAGTCATCTGAGGTATGTGAATTTGGAGCTTGAAAGTTACCCAACTTGCATGAAACTTTTGCCCAAGAAGGATGATTCCTATGAACTTTTGGTCAACATGAATGTTGTTCCTTACTCTCTTAGCTTTAATGAGAGTACTATAAGTCCTTGATAGGATCTGTAGAACTCAAGTTATGGCTTTGACAAGCCAAGGGTATTTTGGGAATTTGTGATTATAGGTCATTTATGATCATGGGTCATTTTCACCAACTTAGACACCTCAAATGAAATTTTGTTCAACTTGAAAGTTGTTCAAGATGGGGTTTTAACATTGACCATGTATCAAGGAGACATTGAAATGGCTCAAGGAAGGATGTGGTTTGAGAAAATTTTGAAAAAAGAAGATTAAAGGCATTTAGTGACCAAAAAATTGAAATAATTCATTTTGTGTCCAAATAAGGAAAAGTTATAGGTCATTTTGAATGGAAAAATCATTTTATAAACTTTGGCAATGTTAGAATTTTGGTTTGAGGTCAAATTCATGCCATTTCATTTCATTTCTTCATGATGAAGTAACATAATCAACATGAGCCATTAGATTGCAAACAAGGAAGTGAGCATAACCAACCAATTCAATATCTCATGAGATGAATTTTCCAAGGTTTTTCATGCCCAAAGAGAGCAGAATCGTGACTGGTGTGGATGACATTTTGAAGAGAAATTGAAATTGCAAAATCTCATTTGGGTGGTTACAGAACTTTCTAGATGATTATAATGAGTTCTATATAAGATCGTGTTCTTGGATTGAGGAAGAATCTGAGCAAATTGAGGTGCGCATTAGCTTCAGAGGAAGATTTGGAGTGAATCTGGATCATTGTGGAGGAGGAATCGAGCAAGAATTGCACCTGCTCTTCATCTGAAACCAGGTTTGTACAAATCAAATTTGTGCTTAATTTATGGAGAGATAGCTAGAAACTTGCATGTGGTTAGGTTCTTAGCATGACATAGATGGATTCTGGTACAAGAATTTGATGGATAGAAACACTCTAGGTTATGGACCACTTTCTGTTGAGCCTGATTTCTCAAGATTCTGGGTGATATATTCATGATTGGATAGTGGAAATTGATCAGTGAGAAGTGTAGATTACATTAGGATAATTATTGTTGAGAATTGTGATGATCAAGATTTGGTGTATTTCTGAAAATCCTATCGTGTTTGAAGTTAGAGAAGGAATTAGTAAAATTGGAGATTGGATTCGTGTTCAGGAGGAAAAATTGAGTAAGATTGGGTATTGGTTTGACATTTTTGACGACCTGAGACGAGCACCTCACCGGAGAAGACGGTGGCGCTGCAACTCAGGCCACCGTCTGGAGATTCCCTCCATCTGAGTTCAAATTGGGGATGATGCATGGGAACCATCAGATGAGCATTTGACCATTGAATTGGGCAAGGAATGGATGGCCACGATGTGATTTCAAACTCTGAAGAGAGACTTGGAATGAAACGCACCGTTTCATTAATTGGTTGGTTTAGGCTTAGTGTACTGATTGATATTCACACCCCTGTTCTGGCCCTGTCTGGAAAATGAACTTGAAATAATTGCTATTCAGCACGTGTATTTTATTATTTTCTTTCTTTTTCTTTTATTTTCATCATTTCATATAGTTTAGAAAATAGTTCATAATAAATAGGAAAATAACTCAAATTGATCCAAATTTTTTCCCCTGACTCATGAATGAGTCTAGAATTTTAGGAAATTAAAAGATTAGGAATTCATGCATTTGTGATTTTAATTGCATTTTTTGTATTTTAATTGACATTAATTTCGTTATGGTTGATACCTTGTCTTGTAAAATTTTGTGTGATCACTTGGTGATGATTTTTGAGCTGATTTTTTGTGTGTAGTTAGCTTAGACATGTATGCTCCCATAGTATTTTTCTCACATTTTTGTGATGAAATTAGATGAGTTTTTCAGATTGGAACTTTAGGTGCTCTAGTTTTAGGGTTTAACCTTAGTACCTCATAGCTTTGGATTTAATTCTAGGACTTATTTGATGATCTGATCTCTGGAATTAACATGTTAAAGTCATGATTGACTTAGGTTCCCATAGTTATTTTTGTAGGATTTTACAATTGGTTTTAGTATTTTAGTTGGATTTAACTTTAGTACTAGGTTTTAGGTGATCCTAACTTGCTAACTCAACTAAAATGACTTCTTTAGTTCCCTTAGATTAGGTTTTTGATTCTCTTGCTCTTGGAGGATGATGAAGGCATGTGTGGGCTGCTGAGGAATGGATGGTGGAGCTTGAACTTGAAGTTTGCTCTTCCTTTGGTGTAGTTTGTTTAGGGCTAAGGATTAGGGTTTTAAGGAGATCTCCTAGAATAGATTTTATTCCTTTATGAAACATGGAAGGTGTTGACCACTTCCATTCCTCCTTATGATGTAAGGTCCCATTGTGAAGGCCTCATCCCTCCTTTGGTAGGATGATTTGCTCCTCACAAAGTGGTAGAACCTTTGAGGGTGCCTTTCCTTGATGGTGGAGTGCTTAGAGGTGACCTTTGGTCTTCACTTTGCTCACCACTATCCACACCTTGCTCTTGTTAGATGAATCTCTCTCCCCTTGCTAGAGGATGGACTTCCTTGAAGATTGCTAGAAGATTGAAGATTGCTAAAAGATTGAAGATTGCTAGAAGATTGAAGATTGCTAGAAGATTGAAGATGCTAGAGGTTGCTACTTCTCTGTGTTTGAAGACTGCCTGTGGAACTGAAGCTTGAAGGTCAAGAAGAACATGACACTTGTGTGAAGTGGATCAATTTGAGATTGAAGAAAGAGCTAAATCTTGGATAAGAAGAAGAACAAGTTGATACTTGTGATAGAGGTGTGGAAAGCTTGAAGAAGCAAGTTGACATTTGCTATTGAAGATGAGAGCCTTGAGAACCAGTTACAGACTGAAGACTGAGCTGCTGTCAGAGGATTTCTTTGCTGTGAAGCTGTGGAAGTTGTTGATTTGTCTTCTTGACTGTCTGTTTTCTTTCTGTGCAACTGTATTGATGTGACTTGTTTGATTTGCTTGATGCATTAGAATAAGTTCATGTTTAGATTGTGTTAAGCTAGAAGCATGATTGCACTAGAGGTTGAGTTGCTCCCTCTACTTGTATTTTTACTGTATGGCTTTGCTTGCGGGTATTCGATAGAGCTCTGCTCCCTTGCCTATGTGGTTTGTGTTTTGCTTGATGGCATTTTATTTCTTCTGTATGATTGCAGTTATTCATATCTGGCTTGAGGTCGAGACGAGCTTGTGGAGGCTGATGCCCCACACACATTTCCTTCCTCACTTGCATTGCATGCATTTTACAGTCGTTTACTGTTTACTGTTTCAGCTGATGCTTTATCTGTTTCTGTTTATCATTGACATGATCCTCTAGGAATCTCACTTCCTTTGATAAGGAGGTGATGATTAGAACTGTAGGTTGAAACCTATGCATGATAACTTCTAGGAGATCCCCGTTTCAAACTTCAACCATAGGATGAATCCTTGGCATGACAACATTAGGACTTGATAGTCTCCCCGTAGTTGTCCCCCTTCTCTTCTCATCTCAAACAACAGTAAAAAACGTAATAAAGGCAAGTTAGTATAAGCACGATACGAGCCTTAAGCTACTTGGGTAATGATAATTGAGCGGCCTCCTCTCAATCGTCTAGAATGTTTAGTATACGTCCTTTGGACGATATGCGACGCATTCGCTCCCAGGTCATAGTCTCTGGTGCTGTACAAACTACAGACAACTAAAAAACAGTTCTTCCATAAAAGACAGAAAACAAACTTCAAACCTTTTTGCCCCGTGGGCCCGTAATTCAAAGGAAGCTTTTCAGAAGAAAAGAGTGTCGTTACCTCCCAGTTCTACCACAAACGGTAACGCCTAAGTCTCCAAGGGTCGAGCTGCGTACATCTAACTGCTGGAACTGTTTGTTAACCCTACTCGATAAAACAGATGAATCTGAATCCCCGTAATCCGTATTATCCCGAACTACGTAAGCTCTGATCTCTCATACATGTTGAGAGTACGTAGGCACAATACTGACGTATTGGCGAGCCACCTTCCCCGTAACCCGTAGTTAGCCGAACTACGTTGACTCTGATTTCTCATTCTCTGATGAGAATACATAGGCATAAAGCGCGACGCTTTGCCGAGTCGTTTAATTTTCTTTTTTAATCCGACCTTAATAGGTAGATAGATAAAACCAACCCGTCAGATAAACACAACAAGCGTGGATCCCATCGAGTACGATGGGCGTGAGGGGTGCTAATACCTTCCCCTTGCGTAACCGACTCCCGAACTCAGACATGGTTGCGATGGCCTTGTCTTATACCTTTTCGTCAGGTTTTTCCGATCGTTTCCTTTCCCGTTCCAAGGGATAAATAACGAAAGGTGGCGACTCTTCTATTTTGCCGGCACCTTATTTTCGCGGTAGCGACACATATCTGTCGCATGTGATTCAGATGGATGATGTACAAGTGCGAGATGATTTGGTTATTGAGGTGTTGCCTGTTCGGATTGATGAACGAGAAGTGAAGCAGCTGCGAGGTAAAGAGATTTCCTTGGTGAAGGTAGTTTGGGGAGGACCAGTTGGAGAAAGTTGGACTTGGGAACGTGAAGATCAGATGAAGGAGTCGTATCCAACTCTGTTTTCTTGAGGTAATTTTCGAGGACGAAAATTCTTTTAAATGGGGGAGAGTTGTAACACCCCAAATTTTATTGGAATATTTTAATTTATTTATTTAAATGAGAATATTCATTTTTCTTTGATTTTCGGTGTTTTGTGGAATATTGAGAATTAATGCATTTTTGGGTTATTTATTTAATTGATAGTATATTGTTGCGGTGGAAATAGGATATCAAATTATTAATTAATTTGAATCATAATTCAATTCACAACCGCTCTTTGATTTATCCGAAGGAAAAGGTCAAAAGAGGGAAAACCTATTTTTGCATCGTAAACACAATGCGGGGAGAGAACTAGGTAAGGGGTTGGTTAAGCTTAGGGAGGGTACTAGCACCCTAAACTTCTGTAGTACTCTACATGAACCTTTTGTTTATTGTATGCCTTTTATTTTTATTTATTATCTGCTTTAATATATATTGAGCTAAGGGATAGAGTGACCTAAAAGACCTAAGGGTTATTCCTAACTTTACTCGGCAAGACGTTGGATCTTGTGCCTACGTATCCTGGATAGGGAATGGAATCAGAGTAATCGTAGTTCCCCTCGAAAGGGAGGTTAGAAACTTCTTGACTGTGGTCAAGGTTTCAAGGGGAGTAAGCGCTTCTTAAGGACACGCTTACGTGGAGTTTTGAAACTCCTATTTCTACGTTGAATTGTTGATTGAAATTGGGTTAAAATTAGGGATTCCACGGCGGGACACCCTAAAACAGAGTACGGTGCCTCTTTGACCTAAAGCTAGGGTAAAGGGCGTTTTTGTCCGCGGCGGGACGCCTAGGCTAAATAGGGTTTAGAAACGGTTGAAATTAGGGTTATTGACTCGGTGGTCAAACGGCTAGACCTAATCTTTCGGAAGGGAAAATAGCGGTAAAACATGCAAAACATGGCAAATTATTATATGGCAGAAATTAAAGTGCGGAAAGTAAAGAAAGCGGTAAAAAAAGCATCGCGACGATCACTCGCATAAATTACAAGTCCCAAAAAAAATGCGAAAAAATAAAATAACTGCGATCATGGCCTCGCATAAATTACATCCATGAAAAACAATACACAAGAATAATAAATTGCGACGATGCCTCGCATAATTACAACTGAAAAAAATGAAAATACGATAAAATGCGAAATTAGTAACCAAGGACAAAAAAGGAGAAACAATGAAAGTTAGATGAACATTAAACGGGAAAGGTTAGGAAGTTTAGAAAAAATTTTAGGTGAGAAATTTAGTTTTAAAAAAGAAAAATTTAGGATTAACGAAAAATTAATTTTAATTTTTATGTTTTAAAAAGGTTAGCAATTTATTAAAAACTTTAATTTATTTTAAAAAAGATTTTTAATTTTGGGAGAAAAAGTTCATTTGGTTAATATTTTTAAAGAAATATTCTAATCAACTTTTAAAAAAGGTTCCTAATTACCTTTAAGAAAAGGTTTTTAAAAAAAAGGTTTAAAAAAAGATTTTAATTTTAACCAAGGGTTTTGATTTTTGAAACACAAAGGCTTTGCCTTTCATCCTCAAAAAAAGAAAGTTAAGAATTTTAGGAAAAAATAAGAATAAAAATAAACAGGAAAAAAGAAGCTAAAGAAATGAGAAATAATAATAAATAATAATAAAAAAAAAGAGAAGGATAATGAAAGGGGAAGTGTCTGTTCACTTGACCCATTAGAGTTGGCTTTAATTCCCTTTTCGCTTTCTCATTTTCCCTATTAGAGTTGGCTTTAATTCCCTTTTGGCTTTCTCATTTGGTCCCTTAGAGTTGACTTTAAATCCCTTTTGACTTTCACCTTTTTTCTTCTTACTCTTCCTTATCCTGGAAATGGATTACGAAAAAAAACAAAAAAATAAGAAGAAGAAATAACAGGCAATTAACGATGCTTACGGTGAGATTATTCAGATTCTCTGCTTTGGTTGAGCTTCTTCTGATTGAGATGATGATGAAGCCTCGAAGATTTTTGCTGATAAGTCGTGAGAACGGCCGCCGTTTTTTCTTTTTGTCCTCTTCACCTTCTCAAATACAACTTATTTATATATAGGTAACAAATTAGGGTTAAATCTAACCTAATGCCCACTTTAAAGCCCAACTTAAATAATTAGTTTAAACTAAATAAAATTTAAACAATTTAAAATAAACTTAAAATTCTATTTATTTATACTAAACATTAAAAATATTATAAAAAGAATAAAATCTTTTCTAATATTTTTAATTTTATGATTTTTGGATGTTTTTATGAATAATATGGAAAAAAGTGAAAAAATAATATTTTTTAAAAAATAATTTAAATAAAATACAAAGTAATAATTAAATAATAAAAAAAAATATTTTTTTTTATGAAAATAGAAAAGTTAGAATAAAAATAAAAGAGGCAAAACAAAAAGTGAAGAATGTGGGATTCGAACTCTCGACCTTTCACACTCATAACTCCTTACACACGGTCTCTTGCCAATTATTCTATTTTATTCGTTCAAAATAAAGTGGCAATAGAAACCCTATAAACTAAAAGAGCGCGCCACATGATATTTTCTTGCAACAATCAACCAACTGCACAACCCGTTAGTGGTTAGTTTAAACGCAATGCAAAATGAAGTGGGATGCAAGATGAAACGACTAATCTTAGGGCAAAATTTGGGGTGTTACAGATGCCCCTATTTAAATTACTTCACCGGATGATTTGAGCGATGTAGGCTCGAGAAATCATGGTGAAAGGGATTTAAATATAGTTAACCGAAAATTTTGCCCTTAGATGCGGTGATATGCAATGCTATGGACAAAACGAATCAAGAGATAATGTCAACAATGCCATGAATATAGTATGATGCGTACGATGGAATGGTAAATTCTAAGATGCGAACGACACGACGACATAGGGGACAGACGCGACGAACGAAACACACTGGGAATAAGACGCACTGGGTGACAGCACGACACTGGGGAATTCTAAAGTGATAGTCAACTGGTGCGAGTACGACCAATTGTCACTTTAGGAAAAAGGAATGGTAGAATGGGATCCTCAATGGAGATGGCACCGGCGAGACGACCTCCACTGGGGAGTACTTAAGAGTGATTGTTCAATAGGTTCAGGCGTGACCGATTGATACTCTAGGGTAAAAGATGAAAATGGATTTGCACGACTGTAGGATCGATTAACAAGATGCCGGAGCATTGAGCAAAGAATAACATTCGAGCTTCTGGAAACTCTCCCTCGTGACAGGATCAAATGAAATTTTTAGGAATCCGCAGAAAATATACAGGGCAAAAACCGGCTGTATGCCAAAATAAATGGACTTAAATGAAACTCCCTAATAAGCTTTCTCGAGAGAGAACTTCCACTTATCGTTGGAAGGGACTTAAATGCCAAATTAGATAAGCTCTCAAATAAAGAGGTTGTTGCTTATCTATGGTGTCGCTACTGCGAAAATCGGCGCCGGCAATACAGAAGAGTCGCCACCGTGCGTTATTTATCCCAAAGGAGGGAAAGGAAACGCTCAAAGTAAACCTAACGCAAAGACGGGAAAAGGTATGGTCATCGCAACCAAAACCTGGATTCGGGAGTCGGTTACGCAAGGGGAAGGTATTAGCACCCCTCAGGTCCATCGTACTCGATGGGATCCACGCTTGTTTGTTTGTACGGATTACATTTCTATCTAAACTAAAGGATGAGGTCTGAAAAGAAAAGAAAAGATGACTCGGTAAAGCATCGCACTTTATGCCTACGTATTCCCGTCTGAAACGAGAAATCAGAGTCGACGTAGTTCGCCTAACTACGGGTGAAGGTGGGGAAGGTTGCTCGCTAGGATATCGCATCCTATGCCTACGTACTTCCACACAGCATGAAAGATCAGAGCAAACGTAGTTCGGGCTACGCACGACACAAGCTGTTCAAATGTCTTTTATAAAAAATATCACCTTAAACAAGGGTTTTCTTATTGCAAAAAGGTTGATGTTTGTTCAAATCTTTTGACGGAAGAAATGAATTGATTTTGTTATAGCCTTTATTAATGTTTTTCTGTTGTTTTGAGAAAGAAAAGACAGAATTCTAACCTATGGTTGAAAAGGGAATCACACTAACCTAATGTTATCATACATGGGTTAAGGCCTAATGTCTATCACATCCTCCCTTGAACAAGGAAGAATGGAAATCCTACGGGAAAGGAAAACGAAAGGAAGAAACGGAAATACAAGTAATAACCGCATATAAATGAACATGAATATAGCAATGATAAATGCGATGCAAAGGAGGGAGGAAGGTTCATCTCAACCTCAAGCCCATTCATGGATGGAATAAGAAAATATCAAGTGATCATATGCAAAGAATCGAGTGAAAACTCCGAGTGAAACGCGTAATCCACTATTTGGAATCGCAACGTGCTATCATGCAAACAAGTCGATAATCGGGCAAGCTACACATACAAATAACAGCCACCTAAGGGTCTTCCAATACCTCTAACCTATCTATAATAAGAAATATAAACCACGGCGTTCACCACGCAAACACAAATCGGCCGTTGGAGCCTTAACAAAAATAAAGTCCGTTCGGAAGTCCAAATTACAAGTTCGAATACAAAACATAAGAAAAATAGCAAACGGTGCTAAAAAAATCAAATAAAAATCTCCCATTACCTACATCAATCCACAAACCAGGGGTGAGAGATACCACAAAAATATCCAAAGATAAATGGTCAAATAAGATGGAAACATTGCAAGATATCTCATGTATACCAAAGGAAAGATTAAAGTGGAACATGTTAAAGAAAGCATCCAAAACCAATTAAAATGGTACAATAAAATTCCCACAAAAATATATCACAATACCTCAACATGTGTATGAGATCCTTGCAAAAGGATTGACATTTAAACAATGTTTTGATACATCAAACAAAATTCACAAAATGATAGCACCAACATTGGCCTTTTTATGACGACCCAAATGTAAAAAATCCAAAGAAAATGTCAAAAATAGTAAAATTATAATTCCAGTTTTATTAAATCCTAGACATCTTAAAGATTCAGCACAAAAAAATGGGGATCAAAAAGACTAATTTTCCTATTTTTTATGGTATTTAGAAGTCAGCATATAAAACAGAAAAAATAAAAGAAACATGGCAATAGGAAAATAAAAGAAAATAACATGAATAAATAAAAGTGGCATGAGGCTTATGTGGCCGATTGCGTGGCGCAGTGAGAGGCGTTGGATGAATGGAAGAAACCTTGACTTGGAAATGCATCCGACGGTGTTAACACCTTCTTCTCCAAATCAAATGTTTCAACTTTGTGAATAGTAACCCGCAGCCCCATGAACATGAGTTTTTTGCTACTTTGAAGCACCATAACTCCATCAATAATTATCCGTTTCGCACAAAATTTTGGTCAAACTTGAAGGAAAAAAATCAAGGAATCCAAATATGGTCTTAGATTTTCTTGAAACTCTCTCTAACTCCCAAAACGTGGCACCTCAAGAAAAACTCAAGAACCAAAAATTGTCATAAAACCCATCTTTTTTGTACTAGAATCCATGTAGGAGATGAGAGCAATGTAATGCAACAACAATAATGCAAGAAAGACTCATAAATCATGAGTTATGTCGAATTCTTTATACCTCCGAAAAATGGCTTATGGAGCTTCACTCGATCACCAATTCTTTGAGAAAATGATGTGGACACGTCCTATAATTGATGAGGAAGGTGTTTGGATGGAAAGAAAAGAGTGAATTGATGGAAAACAAAAAATCAATTTTTCACTTGGAGCTCACTTTAATGGAGTTGTGTAGCTTGGTTCATGCATCAATTATGGCCAAAAAAGTGTTGAATCAATTGTAAGAATGATAAGGAATGTATTTACAATGGTGGAATGAACCAAAAGTGGGAGAAAAATGGAATTGAAAATTTGAGTTTTCAAGTGTAGAAAAATGTGAGAAAAATGGAAAAATGGTGAAGAGGAAAATGAAGATTCAATATGATTTGCAAATGGAGAAAATGGATTCAACATCAACTATCACCAACCTTTACTCTTAATGATCTCAATCCAATATATAGGAGAGCATGGAAAGATCTAGAGACTTCTAGCTCAATCCAAGATGATTCTAGAAACTTCAAGAATTTCTCATGTTATGACATAATCCCCATCTCATGATATCTCCCTTCAATCTAACTTGCAGCCCCTTAAAAACTTTTGAAAATCCCATGACATGAGTTATTGAAGAGTGTATGATGCTTACCAAGCTAATCCCTTGCCTTGTGTTGAGTTTCTCACATGTACCTTATTATGCAAGTAATGGATTTACAAAGCAACCTCATTTTTAAAGCCCTATCTCAAAATTGTGGCTGAACCAAAGTCTTTAAAATGTTGTTTAGACTCAATTTGATATATTACATGACCCATTTTGGATTTATAGATTGCCCAAACCAATTTTTAACTTGAACTTTTTCAAGTTATATGCCATTTTTAGGTCATTTTCACCACCTTTTGTCAATCTGAGTTCTATGCATTTCCAAACTTCCATGTCCTTTCTTATAGACTCAAAATGCCATTTTGAACAACTTTGATGTTGTGAAGTTTTTCATTTGAAGCTTCCTTGTATGAGTTTTAGGCATATGCTAAGAATGACCCATAATTCCACTTTCCCAAAATACCCCTGACTTGCACAAACTATAACTTGAGCTTCACAAATCAGATGAAGGCATACCATACCTTTTTGGAAAGGGGAGGTCATGAGGAACAACCCTTATGTTTTCCAAGAATTCATTTGAAAACTCCTTGAAGGTCAAAAGTTGCTTGGAAGACAGGCAACTTTCACAGACAAATTTTAGTGTCCTCAGATGGCCTGTAACTTGCAAGAGCTATAACTTGAGTTATATAAATCATCTTGATGACTTCCACCACTCAAATTAAAGCTATGAAGATGCTCTACAAGTCTCATGTGGACCAAAAATTCATATGAAGCTTGTATTTTGAATTACACTGCTTGGAAGTTTGACCAAAATCAGGGGATTTTACACTGAAACCCTAATTTGGTAACTCCTCTTCTCCTTGACTCCTGTTGATTTTTTCTTTGGAAGAACACCACATCCATATCCATGTAGCAAATAATGAATCCCACATTCTTCAAATGAGCCTTAATACCTTTCAAATCAAGCCCTTGACCTAGGATTGACCTAGATAAAACCCTAGTTGACTGTCTTCAACTGAGGCTCTTGCAATCATTCCAATGACCTGGCTCTTCTTCAAAATGATCATCTAGACTTTCCATAACATCCATACACACTCCATGCTCTTGGCTCATAGCTCATACACCCTCTGATGATCCCCAAACAACCTCAAGATAGGAGAGAACCCCATGATTGATCTGTCAACTCTTCAAGACTCACATTCTTCCCTGATGACATGAATAGTCTTGAATATGAATGAAACCCTCTGAATATGCCTCTTGAGACAAGAATGGCACTTGATACCCTGATTAAGATAACTTGCTTATGTTATGCTATGCAGATGAATACACTATGTACATGATGCCAATGCAAATGACTATGCAATTGAAACATAAACCTAGGTTAGAAAAAGGTTGGGCAAATTTTGGGGTGCAACAGCTGCCCCTATTCAAGCGACTTGGACCCGAGTGGATGGAGAGCATGCAGCCTTTAGACATTCGAGGTACGAGACGGTTGAATACGAAAGAACCCGAAAATTTGCCAACCGCAAAATAAAATTGCTAATACGACTACTGCTTGGGGAAAATATCATTCAGAAAACCGAATCCGGTTGTCACGGCAACAACTGATCAATTATCTGATAAGAACTGACTTGATTTCGTCCTCAACCACCTGCGTGACGCCACAGGCCTTGAATCCACAATTAATTCCAAATTTTGCTACAATAAGCATGCATCGAGCCAAAGGACCACGTCGAAAACACAAAAGTCTTGACCTTCGTTTGTAGAGAAACAATCAAAATGCTACGTAAAGCGCGAATCAGGCATCCGGTGACTTGAACAAGTTACTCTGCGGGATACATCTCCGACGACACAGATATTTGAACAAATAATTCCGCAGGGAGCCACTCCGTTAGCACGGGTAATGATTCTGCCAACACCGATAATAATTCCTTTGACAAAAGGTAACAACTCCATCGACCAAGATAACAAACTGCCTCAAACAAGGCATAATAACTCCTCAAACCAGGGTGTAACTCCATCACCCAGGGTGACAACTCCCTCAACTAGGGTAATAACTCCTTCAACCAGGGTAATAACTCCTTCAACCAGGGTATAACTCCTTCAACCAGGGTATAACTCCTTCAACCAGGGTATAACTCCTTCAACCAGGGTATAGCTCCTTCAACCAGGGTATAACTCCTTCAACCAGGGTAATAGCTCCTTCAACCAGGGTAATAACTCCTTCAACCAGGGTATAACTCCTTCAACCAGGGTAATAACTCCTTCAACCAGGGTATAACTCCTTCAACCAGGGTATAACTCCTTCAACCAGGGTATAACTCCTTCAACCAGGGTATAACTCCTTCAACAAGGGTAATAACTCCTTCAACCAGGGTAATAACTCCTTCAACCAGGGTAATAACTCCTTCAACCAGGGTATAACTCCTTCAACCAGGGTAATAACTCCTTCAACCAGGGCAATAACTCCTTCAACCAGGGTAATAACTCTGACGACAGCCGTCAAACACCTACTTCAACGGCAGGTAGTAATTTCAAGATTTTCAATACTGACGTGACAACAGTCTGAAGAAAACTTCGCTGGGGAAGAAGAGAAGCTTAACCAAGCAACTCTGATGGGGAAGAAAACTCTACTGGGGAAATCACGGCGATAACTCCAAAAAATCTAAACTATGAAATCTTGTAATGCCGACACAACAGCGACCTGAGAAGGACTCAGCTGGGGAAAAAGAGAAACTCAACCAAGCAACTCTGGTAGGGGTCCACATGATAGGACGAACACGATCACTGCTCGCCTTGCGCCACAAATCCGACTATCCGAACATCTTCCTGAATCATAATCTCAATTATCTGCAGGGGAAAACAAACATCTGAAACCAACGAGGTAACCAACCTGGTTTATGTTTCCGAATACGTATGTTTGATAATGACGTAATGTTTCCATATAGCATGGAAATGCTACGTATTTGGGTTAGATGCAAGTATGATGATACATGTAAATGCAATGAGGCGCTCCAGCAAAATAAATGCTGAAGACAAAGCTAACTCCGCCGAGGATAACCGGATATCACAGAATTATTCCGGCCAAAATAAATGCTGGAAAAGTGAAGCCAACTCCGCTGGGGAATAACATATGTGCCAAGTATGATTGGACTCCTTTGGGGAAAACAGACGGAGTCTTCCTGCGTACTAATGAAGATTGGATTTGAAACTGACGCGCCAACACGGACGGGCCTTACAGTGATTACCAATACATTTTTCTGGTTGAAGAATCGGAAGACAGTAACATGACTTCCCGACATTCGTCTCACACTTTAAGATTTGACTAAATCTGCTCGAATAGCTCTGAGTAGCTCTGATGATACGGAGAAGAACAATTCCTTCGCTTCTGATATGCCCCGGCCTGTGGGACCTCTGTGGGGATAGTCCTCAAAAGGGAATCTGAACATTTGTACCCCGTTGGTCTGATATGAACTGCCCCAGCATTCTGAACTTCGTAGAAATGCCCCCCGAGTAAAGAATAACTTTTGCGCTCTTAAGATGGCCTGCCCCTGATTGGAATGACTTTGCCCCTGATTAGCTGATCCAGAGCAGTACCTCCAACTACGAGAGATTTACCGAATCTCGACCTGATTGCCCCAGAGTAACTGACTTTGAATGGCTGACCTGACTGGGGAGCACTTAATGGCTTGCCCTGGCTTGCGGAGCATTCGGGCGCTCTGCATTCTATCCTGACCATACTTTCCACTGTAGGAAACTTTTCTGCTGTCAAGCGCTTACTCGCAAGTAAAACAAGTTGTTTTGCGTAAAAGACGTATGAATGCACCACATATGATAGTTTTGACATCCAATATGTTCACTGGGAGAAGGGAAAAACAGTTTATAGCATATAATGCACAAAACATTTATCAACATCAGTACCAACATGGTAAAAGGAACCCTTTCAGGAGTCAGAATCGACGCGACCTTTACCGAAGTATGCTTTCGAAACAACCTACTTCAATTAGGACTTTTGAAGGTTATAACGTGGTCAGGTTCACGGTTTTGAAGGAAAGGATAAAGGCTCAAAGTTTATTTTAACCCACCCATTCTCCTTGATGTTCTCCGATCCTATGTTCATCTAATTCGACCTTAGCACTCACCTCTCAGAGGCTGAAAGATAGGAGTGATAGTTCGAGAAATTATGATTGTTGGGAGTGACAGCCACTCACCTTTCGTCTTTGACACTTGAGGTCACACGACTCGTATTTCATTTGAGGATTTTTCCATCCTTTCATCTTTTTTCCTTTTCATATCCCTAACTTTTGCCTGGACTGACTCCTTTTGAGTTTCTTTTGATTTTTTAAGTCCAGCGGGATGCCCTCATTTTTGCCTAAGTCATTTGTCTTGAAGTTTTGACTTAGCGGGCTTTTGATTCTCTTTGCTTTTTTTTTCTTTTCGAACAAGTCGTGTGACACTGGTTGTCTGACTCATTGGAGAATGATGTGACTGTCTCACTCTTGATTTGACCATTGTGGTTTTTTTTAGGCACGGCCTCTAGAGGTGTGAATGATCCTCGAACGGGCACTCCTTTTTGTAATTTGGGCGTTCGGTCAAATTAGCTAACACCTACCCTGCCCCAGGTTAAGATTGAGGATTTTTCGTTTTCAGAAAGAACTCCTACTACTAGGCTCAAAGGGGTTGACAAGGGATTATCTTCCTTATAACTCCGGTGTTTAGGGATTTGAAACAATGCCTGTACATCATCAACAGGTTTTATTTCAAAAGCATACAATCAGAAGCTTGCATGTCGTTCATTTTCGTCATCCTCCTCAGATCCTTCTTAACCAAGCATTGGACATTTGCAAAAACGATTGGTGAACACGACTGGATTTAATCAAAACATGCATATTTATTTCATTATCATCAATTGAAATGAAAACAACAAGTTTTACGAACAAGATTGCAATTTAAACATGAAAGAAACTACAAACGTAAAGAAATGACAAGATAAAACAAAGAAAAATGCCAACTTCCGAGAATCGGGCTTTCACATCTGTCCTGCTGCTGAACCAGCTATCTTCACAATCAGTTATTAGAGGCAGCCTGCCACTGTTCTGATCTACTTTTAACGGCCCACCCGAACTATAGAACTCCTCTTTGTCCACCATACTCCAGCCTATTCATGGTTTGGCATTGGTTGTTGTGTAATATTGGGCCCTTCCGTACCAAAATTAATAGCAGTGCTATCAAGCAAATCTTGCACTTTATGCTTGAAAGCGTGGCAGTTTTCGATATTATGGTCGGGTGCCCCAGAGTGGAATTCACAATGCTCATTAGCGTTATAACTAGGTGGGGGTATCCCTGTCGGAGGAGCCATCGTTCTTTTCTCGACCAACTGTAACCGTAACAAATTCTGAAGAAGCTCAGCGTACGATACTGGCGGCGGATCGAATACCCTTTTCGGCTTCCCGTTCTGAATTCTTCGCTGAGCCGGATGTTGTTGCCCCTGCTGCTGCGGCTGTTGCTGATGCTGCGCGGGGATTGTCACACTTGCAACTTGTTGCTGTTGGTATTGCCTCCATCCCCTATTTCTTCCCCGAGAGCTACATACCGAATTGGCATCTTCCTGTTTTCTACCCCCGAAAGCTTTCTTATTGCTTCCAGCTGAAGCAGACTCTCCCGCTTGAATCTTACCGATTTTTATCCCGTTTTCTATACGCTCCCCCATCAGGATCAACTCGGAGAAGGTACTCATTGAGAAGTTGAGCAGTCGGTCATAGTACATTCCTGAGAATGTCCCTACGAACAAGTCCATCATTTCACGCTCCACCATAGGAGGTTGTACTCTGGCAGCCAAATCACGCCATCTCTGGGCGTATTCTTTGAAGCTTTCACTGGGCTTCTGATAGAGGCTTTGCAGCTGAACCCGATTAGGGGCGAGATCGCTGTTGTATTGGTAATGCTTCACGAAAGCTTCCGCTAGCTCTTTCCAGCTTTTTATCTGTGTTGGCTCTAGGCTCATATACCATTCTAGCGACGGCCCTGACAAGCTGTCCTGGAAGAAATGCATGAGCATCTTTTCATCGTCTAAATACGCGGACATCTTCCTGTAAAATGAACGAACATGTACCCTCGGGCATGTGTCCCCTTTGTACTTATCAAATGACGGCGCTTTGAATTTCAGCGGGACCCTCAGCCCTGGTACCAATCCCATATTTGACATATCCATCCCAAGAGCATTCTGGCTGGCCAATCCGTTCACTTTCTCTTCTAGCAATCTCATCCGATGGTTGTCATCCCTAGCCCTTTCATAACCCTCGTTCTGACCAGAGAACACATCCTCCTGGCGATCCTCCCAGCGAGGTACTGCATCGTATCCAACATAATTTGCATCACGGCCCAGACCCGTTTGGAAGTACCTAGGGTCATACCTCAGATTGCCCATCTCTTGAGCGTTGTATGCACCAGTTCCATATCCAAGATTACCGTAACCATAGCCACCAAACCCAGCCTTGGCGCTAGCAGTGCTGCCATACCCCATGTTTACACCATCGAAGCCCTGGTTACCATTATTACCATTCATTCCGACATTCTCAACGCCCACATTGAAACCCTGGTTGACATTACCCATAAATACCCCAGCAGTATCTGCATTGGCATTCATATTACCGGCGTTCCCCCCTCCACCTACAGGACCAGTTTCTCCAGCATTCAAACCGTTTACGGGAATAACATCAGCACTTTGACGATTCTCAACTCGGGGAGAAGCAGCAATATTTTCACCATGCGGTGTCCCGTTGTTTTCAGCTCGTGCGACTATCGGTTGGACCAGATTCTGCAGCTGCTCTTGTCCTTTGGCGATGGTCTCCATGGTTTGCATGAGCAGGGCCATCCTGTCACGCATCTCTTGCATTTCACTCTGCACGTTGTCCATGATCTTCTTGTGATTAGTTCTGGTAGAGTAACGGTGGACCCGCTTTTCTGCAATCCTGAAAATACCTAAAATGGATGCAGGAGATAAGATACACGGATCACAAACCTATAATGCAAATATGAGTATGTATGCAAAATGCAATATGTGTCTGCGCATTAGGGAATATTACTCCCTCCGTTCTAGTGCTAATACATTTGATACAGGGCAGCGCCGTGACAGTGCAGTGACGAAAGTTGCAAGAAGTTGAAGTTCAATCACAAAAGAGAAAACAACTCATATATTGAACAGGCCTTCAAAGGCAAAAGTATAACTCTTCTTGAAGCTAGCCCTAACCTCATCGTCCGCAAGGGCAATCAAACTCAATATAGAACTCACATCCGGAGTGGGCAGCTTATACGCAACTGTCTTCTGCACACTACCCATATCAACAATCAGAAGTCCGGAGCACTAGAACAGGGAAGTATGTAATGCACCTGCAGCACAGACACACGTTAATGAAATGCGATGATAAATGGGTATGCAAACAATGCAATGCAAACAGCTGCAACAGGGGATCAAGTACCCTGAATAAGAAGCCCAAGTCACACCAAGAACAGGTCTCAGACAGACCCTCTAATACTCATCAAACCCTGGTCTCAGACAGACCTCACAAAGAACTTCAGCCTAGTCTCGGATAGACCCAATAATATAACCCACACCTGGTCTCTGACAGACCCTGATAACAGTCCATAAAATATCCACAATCCTGTGTCTCATGAGAAATGAACCGGTAGTCTGAAGGTCAAGTTACCTGCATGCCCCAAGTCCCTCTCACAGGTAGATGTCCCTATAACTGGCACAAGGTACGGCATCTTATGCGGTCGTTGGCGTCACAGACTTTCAGGGTTGATGATACGATTCCCAGAAGGAGTGGCATCATCAAATCCTGAAGAGGCCTAACTTAGCCAACTTCCAAATGATCGGTCCCCGGAGTCGACAATCCAACTAACCAACAGCCCACTGCACCCAAAGGGTGAAACAGGAAGTCAACCAGAAGGACCTCGTCGCAGCGTAGATTTCGCGGGAAGCTAGTACATGCAAAGCATGCACACCCCCACTAATCTCTACTCTAATTCTAGGTGCACTCAAGCCCAGGTCCGACTTATCTCTCAATCATAGAACCCCCATCAAACCCACAATACAGCAATAATAATGATAATAAAATGCTGAAATGTAAATACAGAAATGTAAATCCATACAAAGCCCACGACGGGAAAACAAGCGCTAGGATTGACTCGCGTAGGGAGCCCTCATATTCCCCAGCAGAGTCGCCAGCTGTCGCTACTGCGAAAATCGGCACCGGAAATACAGAAGAGTCGCCACCGTGCGTTATTTATCCCAAAGGAGGGAAAGGAAACGCTCGAAGTAAACCTAACGCAAAGACGGGAAAAGGTATGGTCATCGCAACCAAAACCTAGATTCGGGAGTCGGTTACGCAAGGGGAAGGTATTAACACCCCTCACGTCCATCGTACTCGATGGGATCCACGCTTGTTTGTTTGTACGGATTACACTTCTATCTAAACTAAAGGATGAGGTCTGAAAAGAAAAGAAAAGATGACTCGGTAAAGCATCGCACTTTATGCCTACGTATTCCCATCTGAAACGAGAAATCAGAGTCGACGTAGTTCGCCTAACTACGGGTGAAGGTGGGGAAGGTTGCTCGCTAGGATATCGCATCCTATGCCTACGTACTTCCACACAGCATGGAAGATCAGAGCAAACGTAGTTCGGGCTACGCACGACACAAGCTGTTCAAATGTCTTTTATAAAAAATATCACCTTAAACAAGGGTTTTCTTATTGCAAAAAGGTTGATGTTTGTTCAAATCTTTTGACGGAAGAAATGAATTGATTTTGTTATTGCCTTTATTAATGTTTTTCTGTTGTTTTGAGAAAGAAAAGACAGAATTCTAACCTATGGTTGAAAAGGGAATCACACTAACCTAATGTTATCATGCATGGGTTAAGGCCTAATGTCTATCACATCCTCCCTTGAACAAGGAAGAATGGAAATCCTACGGGAAAGGAAAACGAAAGGAAGAAACGGAAATACAAGTAATAACCGCATATAAATGAACATGAATATAGCAATGATAAATGCGATGCAAAGGAGGGAGGAAGGTTCATCTCAACCTCAAGCCCATTCATGGATGGAATAAGAAAATATCAAGTGATCATATGCAAAGAATCGAGTGAAAACTCCGAGTGAAACGCGTAATCCACTATTTGGAATCGCAACGTGCTATCATGCAAACAAGTCGATAATCGGGCAAGCTACACATACAAATAACAGCCACCTAAGGGTCTTCCAATACCTCTAACCTATCTATAATAAGAAATATAAACCACGGCGTTCACCACGCAAACACAAATCGGCCGTTGGAGCCTTAACAAAAATAAAGTCCGTTCGGAAGTCCAAATTACAAGTTCGAATACAAAACATAAGAAAAATAGCAAACGGTGCTAAAAAAATCAAATAAAAATCTCCCATTACCTACATCAATCCACAAACCAGGGGTGAGAGATACCACAAAAATATCCAAATATAAATGGTCAAATAAGATGGAAACATTGCAAGATATCTCATGTATACCAAAGGAAAGATTAAAGTGGAGCATGTTAAAGAAAGCATCCAAAACCAATTAAAATGGTACAATAAAATTCCCACAAAAATATATCACAATACCTCAACATGTGTATGAGATCCCTGCAAAAGGATTGACATTTAAACAATGTTTTGATACATCAAACAAAATTCACAAAATGATAGCACCAGCATTGGCCTTTTTATGACGACCCAAATGTAAAATATCCAAAGAAAATGTCAAAAAATAGTAAAATTATAATTCCAGTTTTATTAAATCCTAGACATCTTAAAGATTCAGCACAAAAAAATGGGGATCAAAAAGACTAATTTTCCTATTTTTTATGGTATTTAGAAGTCAGCATATAAAACAGAAAATATAAAAGAAACATGGCAATAGGAAAATAAAAGAAAATAACATGAATAAATAAAAGTGGCATGAGGCTTATGTGGCCGATTGCGTGGCGCAGTGAGAGGCGTTGGATGAATGGAAGAAACCTTGACTTGGAAATGCATCCGACGGTGTTAACACCTTCTTCTCCAAATCAAATTTTTCAACTTTGTGAATAGTAACCCGCAGCCCCATGAACATGAGTTTTTTGCTACTTTGAAGCACCATAACTCCATCAATAATTATCCGTTTCGCACAAAATTTTGGTCAAACTTGAAGGAAAAAAATCAAGGAATCCAAATATGGTCTTAGATTTTCTTGAAACTCTCTCTAACTCCCAAAACGTGGCACCTCAAGAAAAACTCAAGAACCAAAAATTGTCATAAAACCCATCTTTTTTGTACTAGAATCCATGTAGGAGATGAGAGCAATGTAATGCAACAACAATAATGCAAGAAAGACTCATAAATCATGAGTTATGTCGAATTCTTTATACCTCCGAAAAATGGCTTATGGAGCTTCACTCGATCACCAATTCTTTGAGAAAATGATGTGGACACGTCCTATAATTGATGAGGAAGGTGTTTGGATGGAAAGAAAAGAGTGAATTGATGGAAAACAAAAAATCAATTTTTCACTTGGAGCTCACTTTAATGGAGTTGTGTAGCTTGGTTCATGCATCAATTATGGCCAAAAAAGTGTTGAATCAATTGTAAGAATGATAAGGAATGTATTTACAATGGTGGAATGAACCAAAAGTGGGAGAAAAATGGAATTGAAAATTTGAGTTTTCAAGTGTAGAAAAATGTGAGAAAAATGGAAAAATGGTGAAGAGGAAAATGAAGATTCAATATGATTTGCAAATGGAGAAAATGGATTCAACATCAACTATCACCAACCTTTACTCTTAATGATCTCAATCCAATATATAGGAGAGCATGGAAAGATCTAGAGACTTCTAGCTCAATCCAAGATGATTCTAGAAACTTCAAGAATTTCTCATGTTATGACATAATCCCCATCTCATGATATCTCCCTTCAATCTAACTTGCAGCCCCTTAAAAACTTTTGAAAATCTCATGACATGAGTTATTGAAGAGTGTATGATGCTTACCAAGCTAATCCCTTGCCTTGTGTTGAGTTTCTCACATGTACCTTATTATGCAAGTAATGGATTTACAAAGCAACCTCATTTTTAAAGCCCTATCTCAAAATTGTGGCTGAACCAAAGTCTTTAAAATGTTGTTTAGACTCAATTTGATATATTACATGACCCATTTTGGATTTATAGATTGCCCAAACCAATTTTCAACTTGAACTTTTTCAAGTTATATGCCATTTTTAGGTCATTTTCACCACCTTTTGTCAATCTGAGTTCTATGCATTTCCAAACTTCCATGTCCTTTCTTATAGACTCAAAATGCCATTTTGAGCAACTTTGATGTTGTGAAGTTTTTCATTTGAAGCTTCCTTGTATGAGTTTTAGGCATATGCTAAGAATGACCCATAATTCCACTTTCCCAAAATACCCCTGACTTGCACAAACTATAACTTGAGCTTCACAAATCAGATGAAGGCATACCATACCTTTTTGGAAAGGGGAGGTCATGAGGAACAACCCTTATGTTTTCCAAGAATTCATTTGAAAACTCCTTGAAGGTCAAAAGTTGCTTGGAAGACAGGCAACTTTCACAGACAAATTTTAGTGTCCTCAGATGGCCTATAACTTGCAAGAGCTATAACTTGAGTTATATAAATCATCTTGATGACTTCCACCACTCAAATTAAAGCTATGAAGATGCTCTACAAGTCTCATGTGGACCAAAAATTCATATGAAGCTTGTATTTTGAATTACACTGCTTGGAAGTTTGACCTAAATCAGGGGATTTTACACTGAAACCCTAATTTGGTAACTCCTCTTCTCCTTGACTCCTGTTGATTTTTTCTTTGGCAGAACACCACATCCATATCCATGTAGCAAATAATGAATCCCACATTCTTCAAATGAGACTTAATACCTTTCAAATCAAGCCCTTGACCTAGGATTGACCTAGATAAAACCCTAGTTGACTGTCTTCAACTGAGGCTCTTGCAATCATTCCAATGACCTGGCTCTTCTTCAAAATGATCATCTAGACTTTCCATAACATCCATACACACTCCATGCTCTTGGCTCATAGCTCATACACCCTCTGATGATCCCCAAACAACCTCAAGATAGGAGAGAACCCCATGATTGATCTGTCAACTCTTCAAGACTCACATTCTTCCCTGATGACATGAATAGTCTTGAATATGAATGAAACCCTCTGAATATGCCTCTTGAGACAAGAATGGAACTTGATCCCCTGATTAAGATAACTTGCTTATGCTATGCTATGCAGATGAATACACTATGTACATGATGCCAATGCAAATGACTATGCAATTGAAACATAAACCTAGGTTAGAAAAAGGTTGGGCAAATTTTGGGGTGCAACAGCTGCCCCTATTCAAGCGACTTGGACCCGAGTGGATGGAGAGCATGCAGCCTTTAGACATTCGAGGTACGAGACGGTTGAATACGAAAGAACCCGGAAATTTGCCAACCGCAAAATAAAATTGCTAATACGACTACTGCTTGGGGAAAATATCATTCAGAAAACCGAATCCGGTTGTCACGGCAACAACTGATCAATTATCTGATAAGAACTGACTTGATTTCGTCCTCAACCACCTGCGTGACGCCACAGGCCTTGAATCCACAATTAATTCCAAATTTTGCTACAATAAGCATGCATCGAGCCAAAGGACCACGTCGAAAACACAAAAGTCTTGACCTTCGTTTGTAGAGAAACAATCAAAATGCTACGTAAAGCGCGAATCAGGCATCCGGTGACTTGAACAAGTTACTCTGCAGGATACATCTCCGACGACACAGATATTTGAACAAATAATTCCGCAGGGAGCCACTCCGTTAGCACGGGTAATGATTCTGCCAACACCGATAATAATTCCTTTGACAAAAGGTAACAACTCCATCGACCAAGATAACAAACTGCCTCAAACAAGGCATAATAACTCCTCAAACCAGGGTGTAACTCCATCACCCAGGGTGACAACTCCCTCAACTAAGGTAATAACTCCTTCAACCAGGGTAATAACTCCTTCAACCAGGGTATAACTCCTTCAACCAGGGTATAACTCCTTCAACCAGGGTATAACTCCTTCAACCAGGGTATAGCTCCTTCAACCAGGGTATAACTCCTTCAACCAGGGTAATAGCTCCTTCAACCAGGGTAATAACTCCTTCAACCAGGGTATAACTCCTTCAACCAGGGTATAACTCCTTCAACCAGGGTAATAACTCCTTCAACCAGGGTATAACTCCTTCAACCAGGGTAATAACTCCTTCAACCAGGGTATAACTCCTTCAACCAGGGTATAACTCCTTCAACCAGGGTATAACTCCTTCAACAAGGGTAATAACTCCTTCAACCAGGGTAATAACTCCTTCAACCAGGGTAATAACTCCTTCAACCAGGGTATAACTCCTTCAACCAGGGTAATAACTCCTTCAACCAGGGCAATAACTCCTTCAACCAGGGTAATAACTCTGACGACAGCCGTCAAACACCTACTTCAACGGCAGGTAGTAATTTCAAGATTTTCAATACTGACGTGACAACAGTCTGAAGAAAACTTCGCTGGGGAAGAAGAGAAGCTTAACCAAGCAACTCTGATGGGGAAGAAAACTCTACTGGGGAAATCACGGCGATAACTCCAAAAAATCTGAACTATGAAATCTTGTAATGCCGACACAACAGTGACCTGAGAAGGACTCAGCTGGGGAAAAGAGAAACTCAACCAAGCAACTCTGGTAGGGGTCCACATGATAGGACGAACACGATCACTGCTCGCCTTGCGCCACAAATCCGACTATCCGAACATCTTCCTGAATCATAATCTCAATTATCTGCAGGGGAAAACAAACATCTGAAACCAACGAGGTAACCAACCTGGTTTATGTTTCCGAATACGTATGTTTGATAATGACGTAATGTTTCCATATAGCATGGAAATGCTACGTATTTGGGTTAGATGCAAGTATGATGATACATGTAAATGCAATGAGGCGCTCCAGCAAAATAAATGCTGAAGACAAAGCTAACTCCGCCGAGGATAACCGGATATCACAGAATTATTCCGGCCAAAATAAATGCTGGAAAAGTGAAGCCAACTCCGCTGGGGAATAACATATGTGCCAAGTATGATTGGACTCCTTTGGGGAAAAGAGACGGAGTCTTCCTGCGTACTAATGAAGATTGGATTTGAAACTGACGCGCCAACACGGACGGGCCTTACAGTGATTACCAATACATTTTTCTGGTTGAAGAATCGGAAGACAGTAACATGACTTCCCGACATTCGTCTCACACTTTAAGATTTGACTGAATCTGCTCGAATAGCTCTGAGTAGCTCTGATGATACGGAGAAGAACAATTCCTTCGCTTCTGATATGCCCCGGCCTGTGGGACCTCTGTGGGGATAGTCCTCAAAAGGGAATCTGAACATTTGTACCCCGTTGGTCTGATATGAACTGCCCCAGCATTCTGAACTTCGTAGAAATGCCCCCCGAGTAAAGAATAACTTTTGCGCTCTTAAGATGGCCTGCCCCTGATTGGAATGACTTTGCCCCTGATTAGCTGATCCAGAGCAGTACCTCCAACTACGAGAGATTTACCGAATCTCGACCTGATTGGCCCAGAGTAACTGACTTTGAATGGCTGACCTGACTGGGGAGCAATTAATGGCTTGCCCTGGCTTGCGGAGCATTCGGGCGCTCTGCATTCTATCCTGACCATACTTTCCACTGTAGGAAACTTTTCTGCTGTCAAGCGCTTACTCGCAAGTAAAACAAGTTGTTTTGCGTAAAAGACGTATGAATGCACCACATATGATAGTTTTGACATCCAATCTGTTCACTGGGAGAAGGGAAAAACAGTTTATAGCATATAATGCACAAAACATTTATCAACATCAGTACCAACATGGTAAAAGGAACCCTTTCAGGAGTCAGAATCGACGCGACCTTTACCGAAGTATGCTTTCGAAACAACCTACTTCAATTAGGACTTTTGAAGGTTATAACGTGGTCAGGTTCACGGTTTTGAAGGAAAGGATAAAGGCTCAAAGTTTATTTTAACCCACCCATTCTCCTTGATGTTCTCCGATCCTATGTTCATCTAATTCGACCTTAGCACTCACCTCTCAGAGGCTGAAAGATAGGAGTGATAGTTCGAGAAATTATGATTGTTGGGAGTGACAGCCACTCACCTTTCGTCTTTGACACTTGAGGTCACACGACTCGTATTTCATTTGAGGATTTTTCCATCCTTTCATCTTTTTTCCTTTTCATATCCCTAACTTTTGCCTGGACTGACTCCTTTTGAGTTTCTTTTGATTTTTTAAGTCCAGCGGGATGCCCTCATTTTTGCCTAAGTCATTTGTCTTGAAGTTTTGACTTAGCGGGCTTTTGATTCTCTTTGCTTTTTTTTTTCTTTTCGAACAAGTCGTGTGACACTGGTTGTCTGACTCATTGGAGAATGATGTGACTGTCTCACTCTTGATTTGACCATTGTGGTTTTTTTTAGGCACGACCTCTAGAGGTGTGAATGATCCTCGAACGGGCACTCCTTTTTGTAATTTGGGCGTTCGGTCAAATTAGCTAACACCTACCCTGCCCCAGGTTAAGATTGAGGATTTTTCGTTTTCAGAAAGAACTCCTACTACTAGGCTCAAAGGGGTTGACAAGGGATTATCTTCCTTATAACTCCGGTGTTTAGGGATTTGAAACAATGCCTGTACATCATCAACAGGTTTTATTTCAAAAGCATACAATCAGAAGCTTGCATGTCGTTCATTTTCGTCATCCTCCTCAGATCCTTCTTAACCAAGCATTGGACATTTGCAAAAACGATTGGTGAACACGACTGGATTTAATCAAAACATGCATATTTATTTCATTATCATCAATTGAAATGAAAACAACAAGTTTTACGAACAAGATTGCAATTTAAACATGAAAGAAACTACAAACGTAAAGAAATGACAAGATAAAATAAAGAAAAATGCCAACTTCCGAGAATCGGGCTTTCACATCTGTCCTGCTGCTGAACCAACTATCTTCACAATCAGTTATTAGAGGCAGCCTGCCACTGTTCTGATCTACTTTTAACGGCCCACCCGAACTATAGAACTCCTCTTTGTCCACCATACTCCAGCCTATTCATGGTTTGGCATTGGTTGTTGTGTAATATTGGGCCCTTCCGTACCAAAATTAATAGCAGTGCTATCAAGCAAATCTTGCACTTTATGCTTGAAAGCGTGGCAGTTTTCGATATTATGGTCGGGTGCCCCAGAGTGGAATTCACAATGCTCATTAGCGTTATAACTAGGTGGGGGTATCCCTGTCGGAGGAGCCATCGTTCTTTTCTCGACCAACTGTAACCGTAACAAATTTTGAAGAAGCTCAGCGTACGATACTGGCGGCGGATCGAATACCCTTTTCGGCTTCCCGTTCTGAATTCTTCGCTGAGCCGGATGTTGTTGCCCCTGCTGCTGCGGCTGTTGCTGATGCTGCGCGGGGATTGTCACACTTGCAACTTGTTGCGGTTGGTATTGCCTCCATCCCCTATTTCTTCCCCGAGAGCTACATACCGAATTGGCATCTTCCTGTTTTCTACCCCCGAAAGCTTTCTTATTGCTTCCAGCTGAAGCAGACTCTCCCGCTTGAATCTTACCGATTTTTATCCTGTTTTCTATACGCTTCCCCATCAGGATCAACTCGGAGAAGGTACTCATTGAGAAGTTGAGCAGTCGGTCATAGTACATTCCTGAGAATGTCCCTACGAACAAGTCCATCATTTCACGCTCCACCATAGGAGGTTGTACTCTGGCAGCCAAATCACGCCATCTCTGGGCGTATTCTTTGAAGCTTTCACTGGGCTTCTGATAGAGGCTTTGCAGCTGAACCCGATTAGGGGCGAGATCGCTGTTGTATTGGTAATGTTTCACGAAAGCTTCCGCTAGCTCTTTCCAGCTTTTTATCTGTGTTGGCTCTAGGCTCATATACCATTCTAGCGACGGCCCTGACAAGCTGTCCTGGAAGAAATGCATGAGCATCTTTTCGTCGTCTGAATACGCGGACATCTTCCTGTAAAATGAACGAACATGTACCCTCGGGCATGTGTCCCCTTTGTACTTATCAAATGACGGCGCTTTGAATTTCAGCGGGACCCTCAGCCCTGGTACCAATCCCATATTTGACATATCCATCCCAAGAGCATTCTGGCTGGCCAATCCGTTCATTTTCTCTTCTAGCAATCTCATCCGATGGTTGTCATCCCTAGCCCTTTCATAACCCTCGTTCTGACCAGAGAACACATCCTCCTGGCGATCCTCCCAGCGAGGTACTGCATCGTATCCAACATAATTTGCATCACGGCCCAGACCCGTTTGGAAGTACCTAGGGTCATACCTCAGATTGCCCATCTCTTGAGCGTTGTATGCACCAGTTCCATATCCAAGATTACCGTAACCATAGCCACCAAACCCAGCCTTGGCGCTAGCATTGCTGCCATACCCCATGTTTACACCATCGAAGCCCTGGTTACCATTATTACCATTCATTCCGACATTCTCAACGCCCACATTGAAACCCTGGTTGACATTACCCATAAATACCCCAGCAGTATCTGCATTGGCATTCATATTACCGGCGTTCCCCCCTCCACCTACAGGACCAGTTTCTCCAGCATTCAAACCGTTTACGGGAATAACATCAGCACTTTGACGATTCTCAACTCGGGGAGAAGCAGCAATATTTTCACCATGCGGTGTCCCGTTGTTTTCAGCCCGTGCGACTATCGGTTGGACCAGATTCTGCAGCTGCTCTTGTCCTTTGGCGATGGTCTCCATGGTTTGCATGAGCAGGGCCATCCTGTCACGCATCTCTTGCATTTCACTCTGCACGTTGTCCATGATCTTCTTGTGATTAGTTCTGGTAGAGTAACGGTGGACCCGCTTTTCTGCAATCCTGAAAATACCTAAAATGGATGCAGGAGATAAGATACACGGATCACAAACCTATAATGCAAATATGAGTATGTATGCAAAATGCAATATGTGTCTGCGCATTAGGGAATATTACTCCCTCCGTTCTAGTGCTAATACATTTGATACAGGGCAGCGCCGTGACAGTGCAGTGATGAAAGTTGCAAGAAGTTGAAGTTCAATCACAAAAGAGAAAACAACTCATATATTGAACAGGCCTTCAAAGGCAAAAGTATAACTCTTCTTGAAGCTAGCCCTAACCTCATCGTCCGCAAGGGCAATCAAACTCAATATAGAACTCACATCCGGAGTGGGTAGCTTATACGCAACTGTCTTCTGCACACTACCCATATCAACAATCAGAAGTCCGGAGCACTAGAACAGGGAAGTATGTAATGCACCTGCAGCACAGACACACGTTAATGAAATGCGATGATAAATGGGTATGCAAACAATGCAATGCAAACAGCTGCAACAGGGGATCAAGTACCCTGAATAAGAAGCCCAAGTCACACCAAGAACAGGTCTCAGACAGACCCTCTAATACTCATCAAACCCTGGTCTCAGACAGACCTCACAAAGAACTCCAGCCTGGTCTCGGATAGACCCAATAATATAACCCACACCTGGTCTCTGACAGACCCTGATAACAGTCCATAAAATATCCACAATCCTGTGTCTCATGAGAAATGAACCGGTAGTCTGAAGGTCAAGTTACCTGCATGCCCCAAGTCCCTCTCACAGGTAGATGTCCCTATAACTGGCACAAGGTACGGCAACCTATGCGGTCGTTGGCGTCACAGACTTTCAGGGTTGATGATACGATTCCCAGAAGGAGTGGCATCATCAAATCCTGAAGAGGCCTAACTTAGCCAACTTCCAAATGATCGGTCCCCGGAGTCGACAATCCAACTAACCAACAGCCCACTGCACCCAAAGGGTGAAACAGGAAGTCAACCAGAAGGACCTCGTCGCAGCGTAGATTTCGCGGGAAGCTAGTACATGCAAAGCATGCACACCCCCACTAATCTCTACTCTAATTCTAGGTGCACTCAAGCCCAGGTCCGACTTATCTCTCAATCATAGAACCCCCATCAAATCCACAATACAGCAATAATAATGATAATAAAATGCTGAAATGTAAATACAGAAATGTAAATCCATACAAAGCCCACGACGGGAAAACAAGCGCTAGGATTGACTCGCGTAGGGAGCCCTCATATTCCCCAGCAGAGTCGCCAGCTGTCGCTACTGCGAAAATCGGCACCGGAAATACAGAAGAGTCGCCACCGTGCGTTATTTATCCCAAAGGAGGGAAAGGAAACGCTCGAAGTAAACCTAACGCAAAGACGGGAAAAGGTATGGTCATCGCAACCAAAACCTGGATTCGGGAGTCGGTTACGCAAGGGGAAGGTATTAACACCCCTCACGTCCATCGTACTCGATGGGATCCACGCTTGTTTGTTTGTACGAATTACACTTCTATCTAAACTAAAGGATGAGGTCTGAAAAGAAAAGAAAAGATGACTCGGTAAAGCATCGCACTTTATGCCTACGTATTCCCATCTGAAACGAGAAATCAGAGTCGACGTAGTTCGCCTAACTACGGGTGAAGGTGGGGAAGGTTGCTCGCTAGGATATCGCATCCTATGCCTACGTACTTCCACACAGCATGGAAGATCAGAGCAAACGTAGTTCGGGCTACGCAGGACACAAGCTGTTCAAATGTCTTTTATAAAAAATATCACCTTAAACAAGGGTTTTCTTATTGCAAAAAGGTTGATGTTTGTTCAAATCTTTTGACGGAAGAAATGAATTGATTTTGTTATAGCCTTTATTAATGTTTTTCTGTTGTTTTGAGAAAGAAAAGACAAAATTCTAACCTATGGTTGAAAAGGGAATCACACTAACCTAATGTTATCATGCATGGGTTAAGGCCTAATGTCTATCACATCCTCCCTTGAACAAGGAAGAATGGAAATCCTACGGGAAAGGAAAACGAAAGGAAGAAACGGAAATACAAGTAATAACCGCATATAAATGAACATGAATATAGCAATGATAAATGCGATGCAAAGGAGGGAGGAAGGTTCATCTCAACCTCAAGCCCATTCATGGATGGAATAAGAAAATATCAAGTGATCATATGCAAAGAATCGAGTGAAAACTCCAAGTGAAACGCGTAATCCACTATTTGGAATCGCAACGTGCTATCATGCAAACAAGTCGATAATCGGGCAAGCTACACATACAAATAACAGCCACCTAAGGGTCTTCCAATACCTCTAACCTATCTATAATAAGAAATATAAACCACGGCGTTCACCACGCAAACACAAATCGGCCGTTGGAGCCTTAACAAAAATAAAGTCCGTTCGGAAGTCCAAATTACAAGTTCGAATACAAAACATAAGATAAATAGAAAACGGTGCTAAAAAAATCAAATAAAAATCTCCCATTACCTACATCAATCCACAAACCAGGGGTGAGAGATACCACAAAAATATCCAAAGATAAATGGTCAAATAAGATGGAAACATTGCAAGATATCTCATGTATACCAAAGGAAAGATTAAAGTGGAGCATGTTAAAGAAAGCATCCAAAACCAATTAAAATGGTACAATAAAATTCCCACAAAAATATATCACAATACCTCAACATGTGTATGAGATCCCTGAAAAAGGATTGACATTTAAACAATGTTTTAATACATCAAACAAAATTCACAAAATGATAGCACCAGCATTGGCCTTTTTATGACGACCCAAATGTAAAAAATCCAAAGAAAATGTCAAAAAATAGTAAAATTATAATTACAGTTTTATTAAATCCTAGACATCTTAAAGATTAAGCACAAAAAAATGGGGATCAAAAAGACTAATTTTCCTATTTTTTATGGTATTTAGAAGTCAGCATATAAAACAGAAAATATAAAAGAAACATGGCAATAGGAAAATAAAAGAAAATAACATGAATAAATAAAAGTGGCATGAGGCTTATGTGGCCGATTGCGTGGCGCAGTGAGAGGCGTTGGATGAATGGAAGAAACCTTGACTTGGAAATGCATCCGACGGTGTTAACACCTTCTTCTCCAAATCAAATTTTTCAACTTTGTGAATAGTAACCCGCAGCCCCATGAACATGAGTTTTTTGCTACTTTGAAGCACCATAACTCCATCAATAATTATCCGTTTCGCACAAAATTTTGGTCAAACTTGAAGGAAAAAAATCAAGGAATCCAAATATGGTCTTAGATTTTCTTGAAACTCTCTCTAACTCCCAAAACGTGGCACCTCAAGAAAAACTCAAGAACCAAAAATTGTCATAAAACCCATCTTTTTTGTACTAGAATCCATGTAGGAGATGAGAGCAATGTAATGCAACAACAATAATGCAAGAAAGACTCATAAATCATGAGTTATGTCGAATTCTTTATACCTCCGAAAAATGGCTTATGGAGCTTCACTCGATCACCAATTCTTTAAGAAAATGATGTGGACACGTCCTATAATTGATGAGGAAGGTGTTTGGATGGAAAGAAAAGAGTGAATTGATGGAAAACAAAAAATCAATTTTTCACTTGGAGCTCACTTTAATGGAGTTGTGTAGCTTGGTTCATGCATCAATTATGGCCAAAAAAGTGTTGAATCAATTGTAAGAATGATAAGGAATGTATTTACAATGGTTGAATGAACCAAAAGTGGGAGAAAAATGGAATTGAAAATTTGAGTTTTCAAGTGTAGAAAAATGTGAGAAAAATGGAAAAATGGTGAAGAGGAAAATGAAGATTCAATATGATTTCCAAATGGAGAAAATGGATTCAACATCAACTATCACCAACCTTTACTCTTAATGATCTCAATCCAATATATAGGAGAGCATGGAAAGATCTAGAGACTTCTAGCTCAATCCAAGATGATTCTAGAAACTTCAAGAATTTCTCATGTTATGACATAATCCCCATCTCATGATATCTCCCTTCAATCTAACTTGCAGCCCCTTAAACACTTTTGAAAATCTCATGACATGAGTTATTGAAGAGTGTATGATGCTTACCAAGCTAATCCCTTGCCTTGTGTTGAGTTTCTCACATGTACCTTATTATGCAAGTAATGGATTTACAAAGCAACCTCATTTTTAAAGCCCTATCTCAAAATTGTGGCTGAACCAAAGTCTTTAAAATGTTGTTTATACTCAATTTGATATATTACATGACCCATTTTGGATTTATAGATTGCCCAAACCAATTTTCAACTTGAACTTTTTCAAGTTATATGCCATTTTTAGGTCATTTTCACCACCTTTTGTCAATCTGAGTTCTATGCATTTTCAAACTTCCATGTCCTCTATTCTAGACTCAAAATTCCATTTTGAGCAACTTTGATGTTGTGAAGTTTTTCATTTGAAGCCTCCTTGTATGAGTTTTAGGCATATGCTAAGAATGACCCATAATTCCACTTTCCCAAAATACCCCTGACTTGCACAAACTATAACTTGAGCTTCACAAATCAGATGAAGGCATACCATACCTTTTTGGAAAGGGTAGATCATGAGGAACAACCCTTATGTTTTCTAAGAATTCATTTGAAAATTCCTTGAAGGTAAAAAGTTGCTTGGAAGACAGGCAACTTTCATAGACAAATTTTAGTGTCCTCAGATGACCTGTAACTTGCAAGAGCTATAACTTGAGTTCTATAAATCATCTTGATGACTTCCACAACTCAAATTAAAGCTATGAAGATGCTATACAAGTCTCATGTGGACCAAAAATTCATATGAAGCTTGCATTTTGAATTACACTGCTTGGAAGTTTGACCTAAATCAGGGGATTTTACACTAAAACCCTAATTTGGTAACTCCTCTTCTCCTTGACTCCTGTTGATTTTTTCTTTGGCACAACACCACATCCATATCCATGTAGCAAATAATGAATCCCACATTCTTCAAATGAGCCTTAATACCTTTCAAATCAAGCCCTTGACCTAGGATTGACCTAGATAAAACCCTAGTTGACTGTCTTCAACTGAGGCTCTTGCAATCATTCCAATGACCTGGCTCTTCTTCAAAATGATCATCTAGACTTTCCATAACATCCATACACACTCCATGCTCTTGGCTCATAGCTCATACACCCTCTGATGATCCCCAAACAACCTCAAGATAAGAGAGAACCCCATGATTGATCTGTCAACTCTTTAAGACTCACATTCTTCCCTGATGACATGAATAGTCTTGAATATGAATGAAACCCTCTGAATATGCCTCTTGAGACAAGAATGGCACTTGATCCCCTGATTAAGATAACTTGCTTATGCTATGTTATGCAGATGAATACACTATGTACATGATGCCAATGCAAATGACTATGCAATTGAAACATAAGCCTAGGTTAGAAAAAGGTTGGGCAAATTTTGGGGTGCAACATGTGGATAACAGTTTGATTGATAATATAAACTTCTTCACGTCTCAAGTCTGTGTTCACTGGACATGATTCGGTTTCTTCTTTTGCTAAAGGATAAAATAAACTTCTTCATACTTCAAGATCTGTGCTCTCCTGAATATGATTTTGCTTCTTCTTTTACTAAAGGGTAAACGAACTTCTTCATACTTCAAGATTCAAGCTCTCCTGAATATGATTCAGATTCTTCTTTAACTAAAGGGTAAACGAACTTCTTCATACTTCAAGATTCAAGCTCTCCTAAATATGATTCAGTTCAAAACCTTCCCGCACTTCAAAATGAAAAGGAAAATGGAAGCCCAACTGCTCGATGGAGATGGCAATTTGCTGCAAGTCATAACGAAGATAGGATAAGCTCCTCAGGCGAGAAATACCACTTTGATAGGCTTCTCGGGTGAGAACTGCTTGTAGAGGTGATAACAGGTGTTGCACCCCAAATTTTGCTTAACCTTTTCTAGCCTGATTTATGTTTCATTGCGTTGCCATTTGCATAGTTACATCATGTACATAGTTCAATCATTTGCATATCCTATCATATCAAGTCATCCAACAAGGGGTCAAGTGCCATTTATGTCAAAAGAAGCCTATCTAGAGGTATTCTCTGAGCCTGAGAGACCATCCAAGTCATCAGAGAAGGGTTGAAGTCATGAGAGGTTTGAGTTCCCACAGGTGGATTTCTATCCTAACTTGAGGTGTATTGAAGATCATCAACAGGGAATGTGAATTTGAGGTGTGCCAAGAGATCCCTATTGGAGCTTAGACAAGTCATTGTATCAAGTTCAAGAGCCATGGTTGAGGTGTGTACAAGTAGGGTTTCATTTGGGTAACCCTAGGTCAAGGAGAGCCAAGAAAGGGCATCAAGATCTAGCCCTAGGTCATGGAAGTCATGGATTGTTATGTTTAAGCATGTGTATGGATGAGCCAAGATCAAGTTCAAAATAATCAAGAGTAGTTGGAGGTGTTTGAGACAGGGTTCCTAGGGTAAAATCCCGTGTATAGCACTGGACTTCAAAGCCACACAAGGCAAAATACAAGTTTCAAATGGATCTCTGGCCAACATGAAACTTGTAGAGATTCTCAATACCTTTAATTTGAGTACTAGAAGTCTTCAAGAAGATTTATAGAACTCAAGTTATGGTTCTTGCAAGTTACAAGTCACCAGAGGACACTAAAATTTATCTGTGAAAGTCATTTGACTTCCAAGCAACTTTTGCCCCTCAAGGAGTTTTCAAATGGATTCTTGGAAACCATAAGAGTTTTAGATTTAATTTGAGTACTAGAAGTCCTCAAGAAGATTTGTGGAACTCAAGTTATGATCTTGGCAATCCAGGGGTATTTTGGGAAAGTTGAATTATAGGTCATTTTTCAACATGTGCCAAAATCTCTATCTTCCACTCCTCAAATGGAAAAAATTTCAACATGAAATGTGTTTAGAATTATGTTTTTAGGCCAGGTAAGAAGTCATGGTGAGTTGGATTGGCTTATTTCACAAAGTGCTCCAAAATGGCCTAAAAAGGGAGATTTTTCAAATGATTCAAAAGAGGGGAAAATGATTTTTTGAATTACAAGGCATAAACATGGCATATGGGTAGTCATTTTGAATGGAAATTGGATTCCAAGCACATTGGAAATGTCAAAATTTTGAGATGAGCACTAATTTTATGACTTGTTTTGAAAAGTGCTTTCTTATATTACAAGTAACACTTGCCAAACACTCCCTTAGATCAGAACCAAGGCCCTAACCCTTACCAATCAATTCCAAATGTCATGTGGAGAGAAATTGGATCAAAACCAAGCTGCTGAAGCAAGCTAGAACCCGACTGCCATATTCAACTTCTCATGGTGCATGAGAATTTCAAATTCTCACATGGATCATTCCAGATCATTCTAGATCTTTCTAACCTGTTCTATATAAACCTCATAACTGATTCAGTTGCTTTTTTGGCCAAGAACTCTGAAGAATTGAGAGAGAGCATAGTGAGTTTCAACCTTGCAACTCAAAATCAGATTTGGTGATTAAGAAGGATTCAAGGCAATTCAGTGCATACAGAAGCTCCACAAGACTTCATTGATCGTGTCTGGAAAAGATTAGAGTGTAATTTGAAGGAATTCTATCTCTGTTCATCAACTTTTTACAGGTTTGAAAATTTCAACTCATAGCTCAATTTAGGTAGAATTGATAGGATTTAGATGTGTAGATGCATTGTAGACATGGCTAGGGTGGATTCTGGTAGAAAAAATTGGTGATTAGAGACAGAACCTAGGGCGATGCAATTTTTGTTGAGGATGGTTTCTCTGAGTTCTTGATGAATTAAGCATGTTTAGATAGTGATAATTACTCAGTGCAACGTGTAGATGATGATAGGCTTGTCAATTTTAAGAATGGTGATGATTGAATGTAGAGCATGTTCTGAACTTGGAGTCGTGTTTGGAGCTAGAGTGGTTTTCAATGAGAATGGAGGGCATGGTTGGATTCAGTGAGAAGAAACGAGTTGAATGATGTACTCATGTTTAAGTTTTGATGGATATTCATGGAGGTGACATTTGGGTACGACGGTGGCACCAAGCTTCGGCCACCGTCCTGTTCATTCCCTCCCTTTTTGGAAACGAAGAAGACGACTCTATGGCCCTTAGATGAAGCCTTTGACCTTGACCCAACCTGAATCCCACGGCCACGAGTGCATCTCAGTTTGTGAAGAAATCTGAAATACATCCAACGCACCGTTTCACTTACGTTTTGCTTTGGGCTTAGGACATTAGTTGCTATCTGTAACACGGTGGGAGAACTGACTTTAAACAATGTTGCGGATAGCAAGAGTCGCCACCGACTTTTATTTTATCCATAAGGAAAGGTTATAAAAGAACAGGAAAGACCTTAGAGAATATTTTGGGTCCGGGGGGTAGGTTATGAAAAGGGAAGGTATTAGCATCCTTTTCATCCATGGTTATCCATGGGCTCTTAGGTACTTAAGCTCACTTTTGAATTGTTTTGAAATTGTAGTGTGTGAATAGAAAATTTTCAGAATAGTTAATAAATAATCCATGTAAGGATGTGTTAAGAACTTGTTTGAAAACTTGTTGAAAATTTGTTTAAGTGCGAAACAGTTTTGAAGTGAGCAAGCACCTAGGAGTAACCTACCCTAATGTTTAAAGATCTTTCTTATTCTTCATTCTTTCCTTTAGTAAGACTATCCCTACTATAATGGAGTAGGTAGTCCTTACTTTGGATGTCAAGGGATATGTGAGGGACAATTTGACTTTGCAGGCCATTGTGGGATGTAATAAGCACATATAAGGGACCATCATCATTTTTCGAAAGGGACTCGATTCGTAAAGGCAACCACAAGGGACTTTGATGATTTTTCTACTTGAGGGACTTGCTTTATACACCCCACTTAACCATTATTCGTAGGCAACTTGAGGGATATCCTTAGGAAGTGAGACGGCGATTAAAATCGACTTACGTGTGTGACGTGTTTATTTTAATTATCTTTATTTAAAAGTGATCTAAATTTATTTTAATATTACATACATGTTGTTACACTCCCTAATTACTAACCATAATAATAATTAAATAATTAAACAACTTTACATCCAAGAAACAATTACAAAATAATAAGCAAAATAATTAAATAGCAAAGATAAATAAAATATAAATAAGCAATAATAAATAATAAAGGGGGTTAATTCTAAGTTTACTCGGCAAGACATCGCATCTTGTGCCTACGTATCCTTACGGGAGTGGAATCAGAGTAATCGTAGTTCCCCTCAAAAGGGAGGTTAGAGATCTCTTGACAGTGGTCAAGGTCTCAAGGGGAATAAACGCGCCTTAAGGACACGCTTACACGGAGTGTAGGAACTCCAAATTTCTACGTTGAAATGTTAAGTTGTAATTGGGGTTAAATTAGGGATTCCACGGCGGGAAACCCTAAAATGAGCGCGGCGGCTCTTTGACCTAATGCTAAGGGTAAAATTGTAATTTTGCCTGCAGCGAGGCATTTGTGAAAATTGGGGTTTGTAAAGGTGTAAGGGTTGAAAGTGAGGACTATTGACACGGCGGTCAAGCGGCTAGACCTAATTCCTTCGGAGGATGGCAGAGTCAATGATAATTGTAAAATGCGATGGTAAATGAATAAATGTACAGTTATGAAATGTAAAGTACTGAAGAAGAAAAAAAAGATAATGCGACAATTGTCTCGCACCAGGAAACAGATACATATATAATAATGAATTGGACTCTAATCTGCGAAGAGAAACTGAAAAACGTTAGTGAAAGGTTAAACTAAAATATGGCAAATACCGAAAAACAATTAACATTAAAAGGAAATACAAAATGTAAAAAGAGAAGTTTAATTTAACTAATTTTGAAAAAAAGGAATTTTAGTGTAAAAAAAGAAATTAAATGCTAGTTTTAAAAGGAGATTTAATTTTATAAAAAGTTTAATTTTTTTATCTTAAAAAGAAAAGAAAGAAAAGGTTTATTTTTAAAAAAAGGTTTTCTTATTTTTATTTAAAAAAAAGGTTATGATTTATATTTTAAAAAAAGAGTTTTAGTTGTTTATTTAATTAAAAAGTTGGTTACAATACATTAGTTAAATTATATTACGTGAGTGATTAACTAATAAAAGATTAAAGATTTTATTATTAGTTAAATAAAAAAGATTATTGTATAAACGATTGTTTTAATAAAAAAAAGTTTGTTTAAGGGTTATTAAGTGGGGTTAAGTGGGTTGATGGATGATCAGGCGTGGTTTAGTGGTGATTAAGTGGTGTGTGGTTAGTAGTTACAACAAATTAAATAAAATTCAGAGAAAAGAAACTGAGGAACCCTAAATCTAATTGGGTCCTCTTCTCCGACTCGCCGTGACCCTCTTCTCCTCATCCTCTCTCTCTCGATTTTTCACCCTTTCTCTGCGATTCCTCCGATTCTCCTCTTTCTCTCGAACCTGAAACACAATAAACAAATCAAAGCTTCAACGAATTCGGCTCAAATAGAATAGTTACCGCAAGTTGTGGATGACGGCGGTCCGAGATGGTAATGGTAACGGCGGAAGCTTCTCGCGGTGGTTTCCGGTGAGATGCTGTTCGATTGACTAGGGAGTGTTTCGCCGATGGTAGTCGCAGTTACGAGGGTGATTGCCGGTGGAAGACGTCGGATGGTTTCGACGAGGAGCGCGGCGGTTCGCGGACGACGGCGCGGTGGCTTTGCAAATTGGAAATTAACACGAGATGAGTTCCCTTTTCTGAACCTAGGTTTTTTTTTTGAATTGGGATTTCTGTGTTGAATTGTTTGTGGATTTCTCTTCTGTTTTCAATCCCCTTCGAATCTCTCTCTTTTTATAGGATTTTTTTAGAATCAATGCTTGATTGAAATCTGATTGCTGCTTTGAATGCCAGATTAGGTTTTCCGTTTTGGTCTAGATGACTTTTGAAAAATTTCCTTTTTCGTCCAATCTCGTTTAATGTCGTTGATGAGAATCAAATCTCTGATATCAATCTGTTTAGAATCTCCTCTGTCTAGGTTCAATGTTTTTGGATTTAGGTGGGATATTCCCACGGTATATTCCTCAAACAAATTTTCTAACTCAGGACTTGTAATTTGGCAGGTGTAGAAAACAATCTGTTTTGGGCCAAGGAAGAAACGTGCGGTCCAGAATGATCACAGTGCAACAGAACTGGTGAGCCCAAAGCTTTGGTGTGTTGCTCGTTTCTGTCTTTGAATCGAATGTGTTAACTCTGCATTCTTCTTGTTATGCAGATAATAACTTGAAACATTGCTTGGAGCATAGCCGGCGCAAAGTGGAAATAGAGAGGGCACATCATGGATTCGAGGCAGCACAAACGCGGAAACTTCAAGTGTGCAACGAGAATATTACTGCTCTGAGCTTCAGAATCGATGCCAATACGTCAGAGGTTTGCTGTTAGCTCTTGGTTTGCTTGGTAAGTTGTAGCTTTCATGTGAAGGAGGTAATGAACTGATTGTTGGGTGGATTGGCCATGGCCATGTTGGGGGGAATGAGGGCTTAGCAGCATCTTTGCACGAATATAGAAACATGAATACCTCAGTTTAGTGATTTTCTTGGCAAGGAGTTCAACCCGATTCACTGAGTTGCAGGAGATAATTGACTGGTTTACTTGTAGCTCAGAAAAGAGAGTATTTAAGCAGTGGGCTTTCTGTCTTTCTTCCACAAATGCATGAAATTGTGTAATGTCCTTCAGAGTGAGCTTATCCGTAAGGTTAGTGACATATGGTTTGTTAAGAAACCTATCTTTGGAGTCCTTCACAGTAACAGGATAGGTTGCTGAAAGCATCAGGATTTGACGGTTTGTTGAAAAAAAATGAATCAGTTGTTGAATCGAAGGTTGGAACTCTAGGGAGAGAACCTTATCATCCTCATCCATAACCAGCATTGAGCAATGTTTAAGAATGCAAACACCCTTCTTCGTAAGATCCCATATCCTTCCTGGGGTACCGACAAGCAGGTGAACTGGAGGCTTCAATGTTGTTGATAACATTGTTCCCGTCAAGATTGACAACTCCGACTGAGAGGTAGAAGTCTTGACTTCCTTAATTAAACTACCCTTTAATTTTTTGTTTCGAATGCTGACCTGAATTGAATTTGGAGTGGCTTTACTAGTTTGTTCATAGTGTGATTTCAGTTTTATAACATTGCCTTATGATTGCAGGCTGTTTATTTCATAGAGATTCCTGAGGGTGTCGTGGGAGGAAGCTCCAATCAGGAAAAGGGGACTTGTTGATACAATTGTAAATGTGCACGCCATTGATTTGACCGGGTTATATAACCACTTGATAAGCTGCATTCTGAATGGTTCAACATATTCTGTTGAGGTTCACACTATATGAAGTATTTACTCTGCTGATGCTGATAAATGTTGCTGCACATGTGTTTCATTTGCAGGACCGTTTATTCAAGCGTGGGGAACGAGTCATTAACGGGAGCTCCTATTTTGGCATGTCTGTCCATGGGACCGATGCAACTGAACAGGAATCTTGCTGTCAAATAGTTGGAGAACAGACCGATAAGGTAATCAAAATATTTGGTTGTACAAGGCCCGGTTGTCTTCATTGTCGTGGGCGTATTTGACGATGTTGTTGTGATTATGCAGGTTATGAGTTGGCTGGTACTTGCTTTTGACAGTTTGGGAAAGGAGCTGTGGTGCATTTACCGACGGGAGGTTCATCTTCTAGTCTTTCTGCAAGAAATTCAACGGGAACTAAACTTTAAAGCATGACAGTTTGGCACGGGTCAAGGCGAGGGCTTCACAACCCTCTTCTGCGATCATATCAATGCACGGTATAGTTACGCAGCTTTCATGGCCCCTTTATATTGTTTGCTTATCGATAGTGTCACTGTTAACAAAGCCATGTTATGTGCAGGGCTAATACACATCTGGTGTCAAAACAATGAGGAAAAAAATGAAGCCATGGTACTAGAAAAAGGGGCTCAGACGACATGATGACGGACCGACTGAAAATGCGGATGCAGACGGAAGAAACTTCTTGCATTCATAGTGATGAGCAAAACTAAGGGAGCATGTAACTTACGAATTTGGTATTTTCGTACCCATGTCCTTGATATTTGGGTAAGTATTCTTGATCCCTGGATAATTAACTCGCGCCTTTGTCACTGAGGTTGTATCATGGCCTTATTAACTTTACCCAATTCTGTTGGCAGGTTTCCTTGTAAGATCTGGAACAGGCCTGTGGACCTTCATGTCTGTATCTTTGAAGTTACGAGCATTTCTGGTACGACAGACTTTTGAATTCCCTGAATTGGTCTCTTCGGCAAGTGGAGGCAAAAGGTTTAAGATCTAAGCAGTAACGGACTCTTGGTGTTATCAAAACTCTCACCGGTGGCGGAATGTTCGATGGCATGCTACTGCTTTTCTAGCCCGCGAGGATACGTATCTCGCATGGGGAGCTTCTTGGTGCCAGTCGAAGGGCGGTCAAAGGTGGATAGTTCACTACACACTTCCTGCATAACTCAATACCAGCATAACTCCACACCAGAAGACTTTTCTTTGGCCTTGGTGTGAACTTAAGATGTCTCCATTAATTTAAAAACGGTCTGGCATGATAATGATTGTAGGCGTTTTCTCTTGTATATGTGAATGGATTCGTGAGAACTTGTAGGCATTTAATTAAGTGGATATTTGTAAGTAATTGAACTTTGGCTCACAGGTCCATGACAAAAACAATACATGTACCAAACCCATTATTATTAGTGCTTCATGTTTTTTCTCTGCATTGTTAAACGTTAATTGTGTCCTGTTAAACGTGAATCTGTTCGAGTATGGTGTCTTAGGCTTGGCGGATAAGGCCCTTGATGGTATGGAAACTTCAACGTGATCTCCAATTAAAAGATTGAAGCAATGCTCACAATGAGTTTTCCTTAACTTTGGAGTGTTGACTTGAGTCTTTGTGAGGATTAATAACTTGAGTTTTTAAACTTCCAAATCTGAATCAGTACTTGGGTCACATAGCAACTTGATTTTGACTTTTGATTTGAACTTTGTCAAACACGTAAATTCAATTTTAACCAAATGAACTTCATCAATTGCGCTCTAAATAATACAGACCAAACTCGGACGTCGCCTGGGATCCCTCGAATTCTATCTCATGTTTATAACAACAAATACTTGATGGCACAAGGAGCCTTAATCACCATGATTCGTGTCTTGTCTCTGCGATGCTTGATCATAATAATCCCATACAAACAACTGAACTTCTTAAGAAACCAACCCACTTCCTGATGATTATGGTGACTTCCTAAACTTGAATAATCCTCTGGCGACTGATTTACTCAAACTTGGAATCGATTGGTCTTGAAGCTCATTTCCCCATAATGAAATGTATTTTTCACGGTGAAATTCAAATCTTGAAATGTTAGCCCGAATTTGAACTTGAATAGAGAGAACATTTAGATATTAAAGTGGTAAATATTGCTGAATTCCGAACAATCCTCCTGTAAGACTTTTGACTTATCTGACCATCTGACTGAGCAAACTTTTGAGAAAAGTCTTGAAACTTGACATGGGGGTTCTTATACACATATAAGATGTTATGAAGCCCACTTGAAGTCTTGGAAGTGAGGGCAAATTTTGGGGTGCAACAGCTGCCCCTGTTCAATTTTCTGAAACCTGAGGGGTTAGATTGGTATATTTGCCAGTCGTAACCTGGAAGGTTGAAGGGGATTGAACACAAAAGCCCAAAAATTTGCACTCACCAGTGCATGGAGTGATATTGATGGTTGGTTGATCATGATTGAGTGGGCTTAAAGATGCCACTAGGGGAAAGTTCTTCAGTAGTATAATGAGAACTGTCAGGAGTCTGGAGTAATACTGATGTAACAGCATGTCTTCATGAGGATAGAGCAATCAATAATGATAACCCTAAAGCAGTCTTGAAGTGATAAATCTGACCTCAGGAGGATAGAGCAATCAATAGCTCTAAAGCAGTCTTGAAGTAATAATGGCTTCAGGAGGATAGAGCAATCAATAGCTCTAAAGCAGTCTTGAAGTAATAGAATGGCTTCAGTAGGATAGAGCAATCAACAGCTCTAAAGCAGTCTTGAAATAATGATTTCAGGAGGATAGAGCAATGGATAGCTCTAAAGCAGTCTTGAAATAATAATGTAATTTCAGGAGGATAGAGTAATGAATGGCTCTAAAGCAGTCTTGAAATAATAATGTGATATGTCTTCAGGAGGATAGAGCAATCAATAGCTCTAAAGCAGTCTTGAAGTAATAATGTAGTTTCAAGAGGATAGAGCAATGAATAGCTCTAAAGCAGTCTTGAAGTAATGATTTCAGGAGGATAGAGCAACGGATAGCTCTAAAGCAGTCTTGAAATAATAATGTAATATGTCTTCCGGAGGATAGAGCAATCAATAGCTCTAAAGCAGTCTTGAAGTAATGATTTCAGGAGGATAGAGCAACGGATAGCTCTAAAGCAGTCTTGAAATAATAATGTAATTTCAGGAGGATAGAGCAATGGATAACTCTAAAGCAGTCTTGAAATAATTAGATGGCTTCAGGAGGATAGAGCAATCAATAGCTCTAAAGCAGTCTTGAAGTAATGATTTCAGGAGGATAGAGCAACGGATAGCTCTAAAGCAGTCTTGAAATAATAATGTAATTTCAGGAGGATAGAGCAATGGATAACTCTAAAGCAGTCTTGAAATAATTAGATGGCTTCAGGAGGATAGAGCAATCAATAGCTCTAAAGCAGTCTTGAAGTAATGATTTCAGGAGGATAGAGCAACGGATAGCTCTAAAGCAGTCTTGAAATAATAATGTGATATGTCTTCAGGAGGATAGAGCAATCAATAGCTCTAAAGCAGTCTTGAAGTAATGATTTCAGGAGGATAGAGCAACGGATAGCTCTAAAGCAGTCTTGAAATAATAATGTAATATGTCTTCAGGAGGATAGAGCAATCAATAGCTCTAAAGCAGTCTTGAAGTAATAAGATGATTTCAGGAGGATAGAGCAATCAGTAGCTCTAAAGCAGTCTTGAAGTCATGAGAGGCTATCAGGAGGATAAAATAACCCTGAGGTTACAATAAAGCAGTCCCGAAGTAATAAGAATCTCATCAGGAGGATAAAGTAATCCTGAGGTTACAATAAAGCAGTCCCAAAGATCATAAGATTGTTTGTTGGATAATTAACCTGAAAACAAGGTAGCATTCTGTATAACAACATTAGTTTATGCTTTATGTATGCATGTATGACATGATGCACTTTGGTAATGTACTATAGACATATATGTTATGTAAATGATGTATGTATGATATGACACTGCTGGAAGTGTCTGGATATCCTTGTATAACAACTGCTGGCCAAGAAAAATAAATCCCGATTCGTTGTTGAAGAATATATAACCCTCCGTCTGCTGGGGATAACAAGGTATAGATAACCTTCGTTTTCGTTTGATAGTAGGATAAGTATAACATCCCGTCTTCGTTCATCGTGCCCTTATTGGAAAGTAATTTCCCGTATATCCGTATGAGGATAAAAGAGATGGATATAAATTCCAGGGGAGATTAGACTTTGTGAAAATGGATTAGTCCTACTGATGGTTTGTAACTGTCTTGTAAAGATGAACCGGCGAAGCTTCGTTGAAATCCTTCCCTCGTTCGTCCTTAGTAAATACTATTACTGCATTTTCATGCATTTCTGGTAAACATCAATCATATTAAAAGCATACATGCGTTTCTGGTAAACATCAATCATATTCAAAGGCATACATACATTCAAACACAACCAATGGACGTTTCGCTTATGTAAATAGGGTAAAAGTGAATCTGGATTCAAAAGATGGAATTTATTTATATCAAAAGTGACCCATACACGGGTAAGTTTGTACAAGGAGACATAAACCCTAGTAAGAGAATTTTGTCATGAAGTTTTACAAAAAGAATCAGCTATGTGGGAAATAATCCTATTGAGTTTCAATTCTACTATTGCCACTCAAGTATCTCATCTTCTTGCTGTTGAGACGGAAACGATTGGATTGAGCTTTATCTGTTTGAGCTTGAGTAAGTAGTACAACTGGTTGCAGTTTCATGAGTGATCCAAACGAGACATAGTCATACGCTTTAATCCCTAACTTTTGCCTGGATTGCCCTTTCAGGTTTTCAATCCACCGGGATACCCTTTTTTGCCCAAGCCGCCTTTTCAGGTTTTCGACTTGCCGGGTGTACATCTTTATATATATATATCCCTAATTTTTGCCCAAACCCTTTTGGTTTGCCGGGATGCCCTTATTTTTGCCTAGGCCTGTCAACCTAGCGGGTCTCTTTTTATGCGTAGTATTTTTTAACTATGTCTGCGTTTACAGGTTGTGGGAAGTCTTCACCATCCATTGTAGTCAGTATCATGGCACCTCCTGAGAACACTGTCTTGACTACAAATGGTCCCTCATATGTTGGAGTCCACTTGCCCCTAGGATCACCCTGTGGTAATATGATACGCTTGATTACCAAGTCACCAGCCTGATATACCTTTGGCTTAACCTTCTTGTTAAAAGCTTTGATCATCCGTTTCTGGTACATCTGGCCATGACAAACTGCTGCTAACCTTTTCTCATCAATCAAATTTATCTGGTCAAGTCGAGTCTGAATCCACTCATCTTCATCCAAGCCTGCATCCTTCATAATTCTCAAGGAGGGGATCTGAACTTCAATAGGCAGAACTGCTTCCATACCATAGACTAAGGAGAATGGGGTTGCCCCTGTTGAAGTACGTATTGTAGTACGATAACCATGCAGAGCAAATGGTAACATCTCGTGCCAATCCTTGTAAGTAACAGTCATCTTCTGTACAATCTTCTTAATATTCTTATTAGCAGCTTCAACTGCCCCATTCATCTTTGGACGATACGGAGAAGAGTTGTGATGCTTAATCTTGAACTGCGTACAGAGATCAGTAATCATAGTGTTGTTCAGATTAGAGCCATTGTCAGTGATAATCCTTTCAGGGATACCATAGTGAGTATCTTGTTTCACAGTCGGTAAACTTTTTGCTAAGGTAGTATATTGCCTGCTCTTTTCGACCAGACTCGTCATGTTGCCCCAATACACACCCCATTGAGTTGTTTAATACTGTTAAATACATGATCAAGGGTCTTCCATCAACTGGTGGCATTAAAATTGGAGGTTCTAGCAAATATCTCTTGATTTCATCAAAGGCAGTCTGGCACTCATCATTCCATTCCATCACCTGATCTTTCTTCAACAACTTGAAGATTGGCTCACAGATGGTAGTTAATTGGGAAATAAATCTTGCAATGTAGTTCAATCGTCCCAAGAAACCTCTAACCTCCTTCTCAGTACGGGGAGCTGGCATCTCTCGTATAGCTTTCACTTTTGCAGGATCCACTTCAATACCTTTTCCACTGACAATGAAACCCAGGAGCTTTCCAGATCTAACTCCAAAAGTACACTTGTTTGGATTTAATCTCAACCTGTATTTCTTCAACCTCTCAAACAACTTGTGCAGATGATCAAGATGTTGTTCTTCATTCTGAGACCTGGCTATCATATCATCCACATATACCTCTATCTCATGATGAATCATATCATGAAACAAAGCCACCATAGCACGCTGATATGTTGCCCCTGCATTCTTCAAACCAAATGGCATTACCTTATAGCAAAAGGTGCCCCACTGTGTCACAAATGTAGTCTTCTCCATATCTTCAGGTGCCATTTTGATTTGATTGTAACCAGAGAAACCATCCATAAAAGAGAATACCTTATGCTGAGCAGTGTTGTCTACCAGAATATCAATATGAGGAAGTGGAAAGTCATCTTTAGGGCTAGCCTTATTCAGATCTCTGTAGTCTACACACATACGTACCTTACCATCTTTCTTAGGAACTGGTACCACATTTGCAACCCACTGAGGATAAGAAGTTACGGCCAAGAACCCTGCATTGAACTGTTTCATTACCTCTGCTTTGATCTTTTCTGACATTTCAGGACGCATACGACGAACCTTCTGCTTCTTTGGACGACAATCTTCTTTCACTGGCAAACGGTGAACCACAATGTCTGTATCCAACCCTGGCATATCTTCATAAGACCAAGCAAAGATCTCCACATAGTCACGTAGCATCTGAATCAACCTGCTCTTGACACTGTCCTCTAAATCAGCCCCTATCTTGACCTCTTTTCTGTTTTCTTCAGTTCCCAGATTCACAACTTCGACTGGCTCTTCATGTGGCTGTATAGCTTTCTCTTCTTGTTGTAACAACCTAGCAAGCTCTACAGGTATTTCACAATCGTCCTCGTTTCCGTCTTCAGTTTGATAGATCGGATTCTCGAAATTATAATTGGCAATAGTAGAACTGTTATCAACTGGATCTAGAGTGGATGAGGATCTGCATTTTAGTGACGTGGGTGTGTGTAAGAACACATAGCTGATAAAGCAAAAATAAAAGAAAAAGAAAGACAAGGAACACAATATTTACGAAAACGAAACGTCCACTGATTTTATTGAATGAAGTATGCAAATGAAATGACAACCCGTAACAAGCACACCATTGTGCCCCGGGTAAGGCACATGGCTTGAAAGTTTTAATTGTTCCGGAAATTATAAATTTAAAAACATAACACAGTAATAGTATTTACTCCTGACTAAAGGAGATAGGGATAACATCTTCAGCTGTCCAATTATTGAGTCCAGTACCCACAGTAGGAAAAATCCATGCCTCCAAGTTGTAGTCTTCATCTTGATCTCCCACAGCATTGATAACCCCTTGATTGGTGATACGAACAGCACGGGCACGACGGACAGCCTTCTGGGACTCTTCTTCCACCACAGCTTTTGCATCATTGAGGGAGGCCATTGCCATTGTTGGAGGGTTTCTGATGACCACAGGAACCTTCTTCACAGCAGGAGGAGTCACACAATCCTTAACAGCCCAGGGAACCGCTTCAAATGACTGACATGGAGTTTCAATGTATTCACCCTCTACTTCCAGATACTTGAAAGTGTTTACATGGCTGACAAAGTATTCTTCCTCTCCAAAGACAGTAACAACTTTTCCAGTCACCGGATATCTCAACTTTTGATGTAATGTGGAGGTCACAGCACCTGCCCCATGGATCCAGGGACGACCAAGCAGACATGAGTACGAAGGACGAATATCCATCACATAGAATGTAGCAGTGAACACCTGAGAGCCAACCTTGATTGGAAGATCAATTTCCCCATGCACTACTCTTCTAGAACCATCAAAAGCCTTTACCACAATATTACTGGGCTTCAATACCGTATCTTCAGGACTCAGCTTGTTCAGGACTTCCTTAGGCAACACATTCAGAGAGGAACCATTGTCTATCAGCACATGAGACAGGGTAGTGCCCCTGCATTCAATTGAAATATGCAAGGCCCTGTTATGATCCCTCTTGGCAGGGGTCAAGTCAGCATCAGAAAATCCTAACCCGTTGTCATAGGTCAGGTGAGCAACACAATTCTCAAACTGGTCCACAGAAATTGCACTGGGTACATGAGCCATCTTTAGAAACTTGATCAATGACTTGGCATGAGCCTCAGAACATAATAACAGGGAGAGCATAGAAATCTTTGAGGGAGTATGCCCCAGCTGATCAACAATATCATAATCACTCTTGCGAATGATTTTCAATACTTCTTCCATCTGCTTAGAGAGGTCATCAGCAGCTGGCACATCAGTAGATACAGGCTCAATAACAGGACCCTTGCCCCGAGCATCAGTGGTGGAAGTAACAGCAGGAGTAACTGCACTCTTAGAAGCAACTGGAGGAGAGAAGACTCTTCCACTACGAGTGATCTTGCTAGATCCAGCAATATTATCAATGTCAACAGGCATATCAGGTAACGGCTCCTGCTTGACACCATGGATGTAAACATCAGACCCATAGTGCCAAGGCACAGCTTTGTCAGATGTATAAGGAATAGGACCAGGAGTGGTAATGATCAGAGGAGCTACTCTGGCTTCAGCAACAACTTTCACAGGACCTTCAGCAGTAATCTTGATTGGGCCCTGATGAGTGATTTTAATGGGACCCTTTGAAGTGATTCTTTGTGGTACTTTATCAACCATGTCAACCTCTTCAATCTTCTTACCCTGAGTCAGATGATCCACCATACTTTCTACAGATGCTGGTCTTCTTTCAAACACTATAGTATATTTATCCATGAGACGTTGAATCCCATCTCTCAAAATGAAGCAACTATCCGGCTTATAGGTACAATATAGACAATCTTCATGACAACCTGTAAAGATCCCAGCTGGTACTAACCTCTTTTTGATAACAGACAATGGTGTGCTCAACTCCATAACTGAATAGACATGCAGATCTTCATCAATATCTTCATCAATGGCGTTGACAGTCTTCTCGTGATTTGGCATTGGAGCTGTAATCACATTTGGAGTACCTGGTGGATCAAACTCAATTTCTCCAGCATCAATCATATCCTGAATTTTGTTCTTCAAGACCCAGCAGTTATTAGTATCATGTCCTGGACAGTTTGAATGATATGCACATCGTGCATTGGGATTGTACTTGGGAGAGGTAACATTGGGATTCTGAGGAGCCTCCCTCAGGGTAATAAGTTCAGCCTTCAACAAGTGTTGCAATGCCTGAGCCATTGACATGTTGATCTTCGTGAACTGTCTTCTAGCCCTCTGTTGGTTGCCTTGAGGCAGCTCTGTTGTTGCAGGAGTTGGATTTGAAATATGAACTGCACTAACAGACTGATGCCTTCTGTTACGATCAGGCTGACCATACACAGCATTAGATTCTTTCTTCCCAGTGGGAGGCTTCTTTGCAGCACCTGATGAAGAAGTGCCCACTTGGATCTTACCACTCTTGATACCATTCTCTACTCGCTCTCCTGTCATGATCAACTCAGTGAAGCCAGATGATGAGCTTCCAATGAGATGACTGTAAAACGGACCATTCAGCGTACACATGAACATATCAACCAACTCCCTATCAGTCAAAGGGGGTTGAACTCTTCCAGCTAAGTCTCTCCACTTCTGAGCATACTCCTTAAAGCTTTCTTTGGCACCCATAGACATGCTTTGAAGCTGCATGCGAGTGGGGGCTAAGTCAGCATTGTATTGATACTGCTTGTAGAAAGCTTCAGCAAGGTCATTCCAATTTCTGATGTTGACACTCTCCAACTGATAATACCACTCTAGCTGAGCTCCAGATAAACTCTCTTGAAAGAAATGGATCCACAACTTTTTATCAGCAGTGTGGGGTTGCATTCTTCTGACATAAGACCTCAGATGCAATTTGGGATAAGAGACCCCATCATAGACAACAAATGTAGGAACTTTGAACCCAATGGGTATGACCACCCCAGATATTAAGCTCAAATCCTCAAAATCCAGCCCAGATGATTTCTGTAATTCCATAGCATCCATTCTATCCACCAGCATCTTGAATTTGTCTTCGTTAGGCTCATGGTAGTAGTTAGCCTCAGAATCAGAGTCCCCCATAGTGTTGTGGAGACTGCCTCTCTCCTGCTCAGATTCTTCAGATTCATAGTCTTCAACATGTTCCTTGGTCTTGACAGGACCTTTGAACCTTCTTCCCATGTTGAGCAACCCAGCAGACCTTCTAGCCTTCTTAGTCTTCTTGGCCAGCAGTGTCTTCAATTCATCCTGCCCCTTGGATAGGTTCAAGATCAGCTCTTGGAACTGTGCATTCTGTGCCTGAAGATCCTTAACTGATTGTTCAAGAGCCATTGCTGAAATAAACAGCGAGAAGATGAGAAACCTGTGCACAATTATAACCCTGTGATGCAATGATATGGGAATGCATATGCAATGTTTTCAAGGACCGCAGGATTTAAATTTGCTTAAACAAACAAGAAAGTAACTTTTTATTAGTAATAACTTGTTTTGCCTTTTAGGCTTACAAAAAATGAAAACGAAATAAGTACAAAAGATGGGGTTTTAAGTCTCCCATGGACGTTTCCTCTTTGTGTTGAGGTATGAGTTGAGGTTTCGTTCCTCATGAAGTAGCTTTGTTAGCTCTAGGATCCTTGCTTGGCTTGCTTTGTAATGAGCCTCGAAAGTATCCCTTTGCTCTTTCAGTTGGATCCATGATCTCTGCAAGTCTTCCATATCAGTAGGCATGTCTGGGTGAAGGATGGTATAAGCTGTGTCTCCTTCAGCAACAGGTTCCATGGTAACTGGTAGGATGGCAGGATATGGCATCATGAGTGTCTGAGCACGAAATCGTACCCATCTGAGATAAGCCTCCATAGGAATGGTGTACTTAGGCTCCAGCGTCTTGCTGTCAATCCTATTTACCTTTCCCCAAGCTCGTATGAATCTCTGACGGTAACCCTGAAGATCGTTGTCGTAGTCAAACACAATGCCCTGAATCAACATGTCATGTGGACCATCGCTCCGGGCGTAACCAAACTGTCGTAAAGCTAGAGATGGGTTGTAGGTGATGCCTCCTCTTATGCCTAGAAGTGGCACATTAGGAAACTCCCCACAACGGTCAATGATGGTGACATTCTCCATAGATCTGGAGCACCAATGGATGTCTGAGTGAGAAAGTGACATGATCCTCTGGGACCATCTGAACCCTTGCTCATTCTTCATTACTGAGCGAGGAAGGTGAGAAATAAACCACCTAGAAAGTAAAGGTATGCAGCACATCAAAGTTCCTCTTGCCCTTGTAGTACGGGTGTGAAGAGAATGTAGGATGTCTCCAAGTAAGGTAGGCACTGGATTGTGACTCAGGAATATGTTGATGGCATGAACGTCTATGAACTGATCAGGATTGGGGAACAACACTAAGCCATAAATCAATAAGGCTAAGATCTCCTCAACAGCATCGTAGCTCATAGCCTTCAAGAACATTTGAGCTTTATCCACTAATACCTTGGCAAGAATACCTTTAACTCCACTTCTCGTCTCTAGAACAACGTCAGACTTCTTCAGATGTAGAGCTGCAGCAATAACTTCTGGTTTAAGCTCCTTCTCTAAGCCTGTGAATGGCTTCTGATCAAGAACAGGTATACCCAGCAGTTTAGAGAACTCCTCCATGGTTGGAACCAGCTGATAATCAGGAAATGTAAAGCAATGGTGCTTAGGGTCAAAGAACTGAAACAGCACACTCATCATGTCTTCACTGAACCCTGAAGTAACTAGATCCAATAAGTGACCATGTCTCTTGTTGAACTGGGAATGATCAGGCACTAGGGAAACCAACTCCTTGAGCTTAGCAGGTATCCCTACAAAGTTGATCCTGATGGTGTTTCTACGAGCAGAAGCCATGACCTGCAACAAAGAACAAAGATAAATCCTTTGGTCCTTGAAATGGTTAGGGAAAATGATATGCTTATGATGCATGATGATGTCATGATGTCATGCCCAATCACAAACATGTGGCACACACAAACAAGTCACACCATAGCCCTAGGTTTAAAGGCTTGCATGAGGTTCAAAGGCAAGTACCCTCCCCTGAAGTTAGATGGTTCATCCTGTCCTACAAAAGTAACCAGGTTCTAAGGGATCTCAATATCATTGATCCTTCACAAGGGTGGTTGTTCAGAAGGCAACTTACTTGCCAACCAAAACCCTCCAAGTTTAAGATCTCAATGAGCGTAGTATCGAGTGTCAACCAACTTCAGTCTGCACCAAAGCCGGTTACCTCACTACTTTCTAAAGGCCAAGATGAGTTAACTAGGGTTCTAAAAGTCAGTTAGTGCATTGACAACATATGGCAGCCTCAATATTATCCTCAACTTGACTTAAGGAATATAAGCACCAACCAAGAAGTCGCACTAACTATGGCCACCAGATCAACCGTATCGATATACGTCGTACAGTTTCCTTGGTCTATTGCCATTTACCTAAGGTACACTAGATCCGGGTTAGGACCTTTCACACATAAGAGCACCCCAACAATATAATAATAAAGCAAACAAGGCAAACAATTTAAAGTGATCTTAATTCCTAAGGGTACCCCTCTTAAATAGGTCCCCAGCAGAGTCGCCAGTTCTGTAACACGGTGGGAGAACTGACTTTAAACAATGTTGCGGATAGCAAGAGTCGCCACCGACTTTTATTTTATCCATAAGGAAAGGTTATAAAAGAACAGGAAAGACCTTAGAGAATATTTTGGGTCCGGGGGGTAGGTTATGAAAAGGGAAGGTATTAGCATCCTTTTCATCCATGGTTATCCATGGGCTCTTAGGTACTTAAGCTCACTTTTGAATTGTTTTGAAATTGTAGTGTGTGAATAGAAAATTTTCAGAATAGTTAATAAATAATCCATGTAAGGATGTGTTAAGAACTTGTTTGAAAACTTGTTGAAAATTTGTTTAAGTGCGAAACAGTTTTGAAGTGAGCAAGCACCTAGGAGTAACCTACCCTAATGTTTAAAGGTCTTTCTTATTCTTCATTCTTTCCTTTAGTAAGACTATCCCTACTATAATGGAGTAGGTAGTCCTTACTTTGGATGTCAAGGGATATGTGAGGGACAATTTGACTTTGCAGGCCATTGTGGGATGTAATAAGCACATATAAGGGACCATCATCATTTTTCGAAAGGGACTCGATTCGTAAAGGCAACCACAAGGGACTTTGATGATTTTTCTACTTGAGGGACTTGCTTTATACACCCCACTTAACCATTATTCGTAGGCAACTTGAGGGATATCCTTAGGAAGTGAGACGGCGATTAAAATCGACTTACGTGTGTGATGTGTTTATTTTAATTATCTTTATTTAAAAGTGATCTAAATTTATTTTAATATTACATACATGTTGTTACACTCCCTAATTACTAACCATAATAATAATTAAATAATTAAACAACTTTACATCCAAGAAACAATTACAAAATAATAAGCAAAATAATTAAATAGCAAAGATAAATAAAATATAAATAAGCAATAATAAATAATAAAGGGGGTTAATTCTATGTTTACTCGGCAAGACATCGCATCTTGTGCCTACATATCCTTACGGGAGTGGAATCAGAGTAATCGTAGTTCCCCTCAAAAGGGAGGTTAGAGATCTCTTGACAGTGGTCAAGGTCTCAAGGGGAATAAACGTGCCTTAAGGACACGCTTACACGGAGTGTAGGAACTCCAAATTTCTACGTTGAAATGTTAAGTTGTAATTGGGGTTAAATTAGGGATTCCACGGCGGGAAACCCTAAAATGAGCGCGGCGGCTCTTTGACCTAATGCTAAGGGTAAAATTGTAATTTTGCCTGCAGCGAGGCATTTGTGAAAATTGGGGTTTGTAAAGGTGTAAGGGTTGAAAGTGAGGACTATTGACACGGCGGTCAAGCGGCTAGACCTAATTCCTTCGGAGGATGGCAGAGTCAATGATAATTGTAAAATGCGATGGTAAATGAATAAATGTACAGTTATGAAATGTAAAGTACTGAAGAAGAAAAAAAAGATAATGCGACAATTGTCTCGCACCAGGAAACAGATACATATATAATAATGAATTGGACTCTAATCTGCGAAGAGAAACTGAAAAACGTTAGTGAAAGGTTAAACTAAAATATGGCAAATACCGAAAAACAATTAACATTAAAAGGAAATACAAAATGTAAAAAGAGAAGTTTAATTTAACTAATTTTGAAAAAAAGGAATTTTAGTGTAAAAAAAGAAATTAAATGCTAGTTTTAAAAGGAGATTTAATTTTATAAAAAGTTTAATTTTTTTATCTTAAAAAGAAAAGAAAGAAAAGGTTTATTTTTAAAAAAAAGGTTTTCTTATTTTTATTTAAAAAAAAGGTTATGATTTATATTTTAAAAAAAGAGTTTTAGTTGTTTATTTAATTAAAAAGTTGGTTACAATACATTAGTTAAATTATATTACGTGAGTGATTAACTAATAAAAGATTAAAGATTTTATTATTAGTTAAATAAAAAAGATTATTGTATAAACGATTGTTTTAATAAAAAAAAGTTTGTTTAAGGGTTATTAAGTGGGGTTAAGTGGGTTGATGGATGATCAGGCGTGGTTTAGTGGTGATTAAGTGGTGTGTGGTTAGTAGTTACAACAAATTAAATAAAATTCAGAGAAAAGAAACTGAGGAACCCTAAATCTAATTGGGTCCTCTTCTCCGACTCGCCGTGACCCTCTTCTCCTCATCCTCTCTCTCTCGATTTTTCACCCTTTCTCTGCGATTCCTCCGATTCTCCTCTTTCTCTCGAACCTGAAACACAATAAACAAATCAAAGCTTCAACGAATTCGGCTCAAATAGAATAGTTACCGCAAGTTGTGGATGACGGCGGTCCGAGATGGTAATGGTAACGGCGGAAGCTTCTCGCGGTGGTTTCCGGTGAGATGCTGTTGGATTGACTAGGGAGTGTTTCGCCGATGGTAGTCGCAGTTACGAGGGTGATTGCCGGTGGAAGACGTCAGATGGTTTCGACGAGGAGCGCGGCGGTTCGCGGACGACGGCGCGGTGGCTTTGCAAATTGGAAATTAACACGAGATGAGTTCCCTTTTCTGAACCTAGGTTTTTTTTTTGAATTGGGATTTCTGTGTTGAATTGTTTGTGGATTTCTCTTCTGTTTTCAATCCCCTTCGAATCTCTCTCTTTTTATAGGCTTTTTTTAGAATCAATGCTTGATTGAAATCTGATTGCTGCTTTGAATGCCAGATTAGGTTTTCCGTTTTGGTCTAGATGACTTTTGAAAAATTTCCTTTTTCGTCCAATCTCGTTTAATGTCGTTGATGAGAATCAAATCTCTGATATCAATCTGTTTAGAATCTCCTCTGTCTAGGTTCAATGTTTTTGGATTTAGGTGGGATATTCCCACGGTATATTCCTCAAACAAATTTTCTAACTCAGGACTTGTAATTTGGCAGGTGTAGAAAACAATCTGTTTTGGGCCAAGGAAGAAACGTGCGGTCCAGAATGATCGCAGTGCAACAGAACTGGTGAGCCCAAAGCTTTGGTGTGTTGCTCGTTTCTGTCTTTGAATCGAATGTGTTAACTCTGCATTCTTCTTGTTATGCAGATAATAACTTGAAACATTGCTTGGAGCATAGCCGGCGCAAAGTGGAAATAGAGAGGGCACATCATGGATTCGAGGCAGCACAAACGCGGAATCTTCAAGTGTGCAACGAGAATATTACTGCTCTGAGCTTCAGAATCGATGCCAATACGTCAGAGGTTTGCTGTTAGCTCTTGGTTTGCTTGGTAAGTTGTAGCTTTCATGTGAAGGAGGTAATGAACTGATTGTTGGGTGGATTGGCCATGGCCATGTTGGGGGGAATGAGGGCTTAGCAGCATCTTTGCACGAATATAGAAACATGAATACCTCAGTTTAGTGATTTTCTTGGCAAGGAGTTCAACCCGATTCACTGAGTTGCAGGAGATAATTGACTGGTTTACTTGTAGCTCAGAAAAGAGAGTATTTAAGCAGTGGGCTTTCTGTCTTTCTTCCACAAATGCATGAAATTGTGTAATGTCCTTCAGAGTGAGCTTATCCGTAAGGTTAGTGACATATGGTTTGTTAAGAAACCTATCTTTGGAGTCCTTCACAGTAACAGGATAGGTTGCTAAAAGCATCAGGATTTGACGGTTTGTTGAAAAAAAATGAATCAGTTGTTGAATCGAAGGTTGGAACTCTAGGGAGAGAACCTTATCATCCTCATCCATAACCAGCATTGAGCAATGTTTAAGAATGCAAACACCCTTCTTCGTAAGATCCCATATCCTTCCTGGGGTACCGACAAGCAGGTGAACTGGAGGCTTCAATGTTGTTGATAACATTGTTCCCGTCAAGATTGACAACTCCGACTGAGAGGTAGAAGTCTTGACTTCCTTAATTAAACTACCCTTTAATTTTTTGTTTCGAATGCTGACCTGAATTGAATTTGGAGTGGCTTTACTAGTTTGTTCATAGTGTGATTTCAGTTTTATAACATTGCCTTATGATTGCAGGCTGTTTATTTCATAGAGATTCCTGAGGGTGTCGTGGGAGGAAGCTCCAATCAGGAAAAGGGGACTTGTTGATACAATTGTGAATGTGCACGCCATTGATTTGACCGGGTTATATAACCACTTGATAAGCTGCATTCTGAATGGTTCAACATATTCTGTTGAGGTTCACACTATATGAAGTATTTACTCTGCTGATGCTGATAAATGTTGCTGCACATGTGTTTCATTTGCAGGACCGTTTATTCAAGCGTGGGGAACGAGTCATTAACGGGAGCTCCTATTTTGGCATGTCTGTCCATGGGACCGATGCAACTGAACAGGAATCTTGCTGTCAAATAGTTGGAGAACAGACCGATAAGGTAATCAAAATATTTGGTTGTACAAGGCCCGGTTGTCTTCATTGTCGTGGGCGTATTTGACGATGTTGTTGTGATTATGCAGGTTATGAGTTGGCTGGTACTTGCTTTTGACAGTTTGGGAAAGGAGCTGTGGTGCATTTACCGACGGGAGGTTCATCTTCTAGTCTTTCTGCAAGAAATTCAACGGGAACTAAACTTTAAAGCATGACAGTTTGGCACGGGTCAAGGCGAGGGCTTCACAACCCTCTTCTGCGATCATATCAATGCACGGTATAGTTACGCAGCTTTCATGGCCCCTTTATATTGTTTGCTTATCGATAGTGTCACTGTTAACAAAGCCATGTTATGTGCAGGGCTAATACACATCTGGTGTCAAAACAATGAGGAAAAAAATGAAGCCATGGTACTAGAAAAAGGGGCTCAGACGACATGATGACGGACCGACTGAAAATGCGGATGCAGACGGAAGAAACTTCTTGCATTCATAGTGATGAGCAAAACTAAGGGAGCATGTAACTTACGAATTTGGTATTTTCGTACCCATGTCCTTGATATTTGGGTAAGTATTCTTGATCCCTGGATAATTAACTCGCGCCTTTGTCACTGAGGTTGTATCATGGCCTTATTAACTTTACCCAATTCTGTTGGCAGGTTTCCTTGTAAGATCTGGAACAGGCCTGTGGACCTTCATGTCTGTATCTTTGAAGTTACGAGCATTTCTGGTACGACAGACTTTTGAATTCCCTGAATTGGTCTCTTCGGCAAGTGGAGGCAAAAGGTTTAAGATCTAAGCAGTAACGGACTCTTGGTGTTATCAAAACTCTCACCGGTGGCGGAATGTTCGATGGCATGCTACTGCTTTTCTAGCCCGCGAGGATACGTATCTCGCATGGGGAGCTTCTTGGTGCCAGTCGAAGGGCGGTCAAAGGTGGATAGTTCACTACACACTTCCTGCATAACTCAATACCAGCATAACTCCACACCAGAAGACTTTTCTTTGGCCTTGGTGTGAACTTAAGATGTCTCCATTAATTTAAAAACGGTCTGGCATGATAATGATTGTAGGCGTTTTCTCTTGTATATGTGAATGGATTCGTGAGAACTTGTAGGCATTTAATTAAGTGGATATTTGTAAGTAATTGAACTTTGGCTCACAGGTCCATGACAAAAACAATACATGTACCAAACCCATTATTATTAGTGCTTCATGTTTTTTCTCTGCATTGTTAAACGTTAATTGTGTCCTGTTAAACGTGAATCTGTTCGAGTATGGTGTCTTAGGCTTGGCGGATAAGGCCCTTGATGGTATGGAAACTTCAACGTGATCTCCAATTAAAAGATTGAAGCAATGCTCACAATGAGTTTTCCTTAACTTTGGAGTGTTGACTTGAGTCTTTGTGAGGATTAATAACTTGAGTTTTTAAACTTCCAAATCTGAATCAGTACTTGGGTCACATAGCAACTTGATTTTGACTTTTGATTTGAACTTTGTCAAACACGTAAATTCAATTTTAACCAAATGAACTTCATCAATTACGCTCTAAATAATACAGACCAAACTCGGACGTCGCCTGGGATCCCTCGAATTCTATCTCATGTTTATAACAACAAATACTTGATGGCACAAGGAGCCTTAATCACCATGATTCGTGTCTTGTCTCTGCGATGCTTGATCATAATAATCCCATACAAACAACTGAACTTCTTAAGAAACCAACCCACTTCCTGATGATTATGGTGACTTCCTAAACTTGAATAATCCTCTGGCGACTGATTTACTCAAACTTGGAATCGATTGGTCTTGAAGCTCATTTCCCCATAATGAAATGTATTTTTCACGGTGAAATTCAAATCTTGAAATGTTAGCCCGAATTTGAACTTGAATAGAGAGAACATTTAGATATTAAAGTGGTAAATATTGTTGAATTCCGAACAATCCTCCTGTAAGACTTTTGACTTATCTGACCATCTGACTGAGCAAACTTTTGAGAAAAGTCTTGAAACTTGACATGGGGGTTCTTATACACATATAAGATGTTATGAAGCCCACTTGAAGTCTTGGAAGTGAGGGCAAATTTTGGGGTGCAACACTATCCACACACCACCTTAGGCCCAATGCAGATTAACACGTTAAAACATTGTTATTTGCCACGCTAGCTTTTCCATTTTCCATCTATTTTTTCTGAATTGTCTTAGTGGGGTTTGGGCCTAGGGCGCGCTTACTAATGACACCCCCTCCTGGGCCCAAGTTTGGTTTATAATTGGATAATCTTGCTATTTGCACCACATGTTTGTCATTTTATTTTATTTTCTTTTATTTTCATAGTTTTACATAGGATAGCTTTTAATTCATAATAAATTGAAAAATGAACATTTTAGAATGAGACTTTTTTCCCTAGTTCTCTTAGGATCTCTAGAATATAATGAAACCAAAAAATATTAATTTCATGCATTTATATTTTCTGGCATATTTTACAATTTTAATGCTTTTATTTTACTCTTGTTTGATACTTCATCTTTCTTAATTTTGTGTGAGAGTTTGGTGAGGAATTTTGAGTTGATTCTTGTTGTATTAGTTAGCTTAGAGAAGCATGTACCGTTATAAATTTTATCATATTTGTGATTAAGTTTTAGGCCACTTTGAGTGGTGAACATAAGGAGTGTTAGATTTAGGGTTTTAAAACAAATAGTTGTAGTTTAGTGCATAGTTTTAGGATTAAATGATTGAGTTAGGTTCTGGAATTTATATGGGGTATTGGGTATAGGGTTAGGTTCCCTTAGAAATTTACTTAGGATTTTATGATGAGTTTTAGCATTTTATTTGATTTTTGCAACTTGTGTGGTGATTGTGGGTTTTCCCCTTGGATGTTTGGTTTAGTCATTTTTGTTTGGGCTCTTTTGGGTGAGCTTTTGGCTTGGACTTTGCTTAGATGAATTGAAGATCAAATGAAGTTGCTTTGGATGGATTGAAGAAGCTTGGAGTTGAAGATTTCTCATCTGTTAGAGTGCTTGTCAGGAGCTTAGGAATTAGGGTTTTAGGAAGAGCTTTCTTAGACTTAGTTCATTTCTTTCCTCAAACATGGAATGCTTTGTTTGCTTCCATTCTATCCTATGATTCAAAGTCCTCTTAAGGAAGCCCCATCTCTCCCTTGGAGGGATGAGAGGCATGCCTTAAAGAGTAGAACTTTTGAGGATACCCTTCTTTGCAGATGATGGTTTCTAGTGATTTCCTTTGGTTTTCACTGGTTTCCCTTCATTATAACTTAATCTCAATAACAAATCTTTCTTGGTGGAGCTTGCTAGAGCTTGGATATGAAGATCTAAGGTATTGAGGATGCCTCTCCTGAGTTTTGTTTGAAGATGGAGTTGTGCTACTGTCAACATTGCTATCATGAGCTTGTTGGAGGATTGAAGCTAGGGTTTACTGTGGCTTTTGAGCTGGAGTTTTCTGTAGCTGTGGAGCCTAACTGTTTAGGTATTGAGGAGCCTTATTTGAAGTATGATTTCTCTTCCCTGGAGATTGGAGATTGAAGCTTATTGAAGTTTGAAGATGAAAGTTGTGGCTGTTAGAGTTGCTGCTTGTGCTGTCAACTGTAGGAGTTTGGTGCTGCTGCTTGGGCTGCCTCCTTTGGGTTTTGTTCTCTGTATTGTTTGTTGGCTTGTGCTGCTTGCCCCTTAGGTTTGAAGTGAATTTTGATTCACTTTGCCTGTTGTTTTCTCAGGTTCGAGGTTGAGTGGGACTCCCTTGCCTCGCTTGTATTGCTGCATTGCATGCATTTTATTGTATTTGCTTGCTTTCTTTTCTGTTATCCCCTAGGATCTCTGATTTCCTCTGTGCAGGAGGGAATTATGACAGACATTAGGATTCTTATCCATGCATGAAAACGTTAGGTTAGTTTTTATTCCCTTTTCAACCCTAGGATTTTTAGAGCTTCTTTCTCTTCTTATCTCAAAATAACTCAAAAATACAGTAATAAGGCTAATCAATGTCGTACGTCACGAGCCTTAAGCTATTTGAGAAAGAGTTGCTGGAGAGCTTCTTTCCAGTAGTCTGGCTGCTTAGTGTGGCTCCCTTTGGGTGACACGCGACGTAGTAACTCTCAAATCATAGTCTCTAGTGCGTCATAGATTGCAAACAAACTAAAAAACACTTCTTTCGTGAAAGATTCAAAACAAACATCAAAGTGTCATTTTTGTCCGCTTGGATTCTTAATCAAGAAAAACCCTTTTTGGAGGTCATAAAAAACTGTCAGACAAGCTTGTGTCTTCCGTAGCCCGAACTACGTTTGCTCTGATCTTTCATGCTGTATGAAAGTACGTAGGTATAGGATGCCGTATCCTAGCGAGCAACCTTCCCCTCCTTTCCAGTAGGTAGGCGAACTACGTTGACTCTGATTTCTCGTTTCAGACGGGAATACATAGGCATAAAGTGCGATACTTTGCCGAGTCATTTTATTTCTTTTTAACCTCAGACCTTAGAGTAGATAGAATAATAATCCGTACTAGAAAACAAGCGTGGATCCCGTCGAGTACGGCAGACGTGAGGGGTGCTAATACCTTCCCCTTGCATAATCGACTCCCGAATCCAGGAATTTGGTTGTGATGACCATTCCTTTCCTGTTTTGCGTTAGGTTTACTCTGAGCGTTTCCTTTCCCTCTTGTGGGATAAATAACGCACGGTGGCGACTCTTCTGTCATAGCCGACGCCGATTTTCGCAGTAGAGACAGCTGGCGACTCTGCTGGGGACTCCAACGGTTCCCTACGCGAGTCAGTCCTAGCGCTTGTTTTCCTGTCGTGGGTTTTGTATGGATTTACATTTCTGTCTTTACTTTCCGCATTTTATTGTCAGCTTTATATTGTTATTGCTGTTGTGGGGAGGGGGTGATCTGTTGAGAGATAAGTCGGACCTGGGCTTGAGTCCACCTAGAATTAGTTGTGGAAAGTAGTGGGCGCGTGCATGCTTTGCATGTACTAGTGTCCCACAAAATCCACGTTCAGACGAGGTTCTTCTGGTTGACTTCTTTTTCAACCCTTTAGGTTGAGGGGGTTGTTGGTTAGTTGGATTGTCGACTCCGGGGAACGATCATTTGGAAGTTGGCTAAGTGAGGCCTCTTCAGGACATGATGATGCCACACCTTCTGGGTATCGTATCATCAGTCTTGACAGTCTGTGACGCCGACGACCGCATAAGATGCCGTACCTTGTGCCAGTTGATAGGACACCTACCTGTGAGAGGGATTGGGGCATGCAGGAAACTTGACCTCCAGACTACCCGGTTTTCTTAACAGTGGATCAGTATATGTGGTTACTTGGGGTTCTTCATCAGGACAGTGTTATAGGTCTGTTGAGACCAGGTTGGAGCTTTGTTATAGGTCTGTTGAGATCAAAGTGGAGCATTGTTATGGGACTGTTGAGACCAGGTTTGAGCAGTATTGTGGGTGTGTTGAGACAGGGTTATCGATGGAACTCTTCAGCAACATATCACTTAATCCGTGTTGCATGTTTGCATATTGCATTGTTGCATACTTATTTTGCATATCATTAACGTGTGTCTGTGCTGCAGGTGCATTTCATACCTTCTGATTCTAGTTGCCCAGATTTTTGTCTGCTAATATTATGGGTACTTTGAAGAACACTGTGGCATACAAGTTGCCTACTCTAGATGTTTCTTCTTTGCTTGGTTTGATATCCTTAGCTGATGATGATGTGAAGAGAAGCTTCAGAAAGAGTTATGAGAAACTGCTTAGATTGGTTTATAAACCATCCATGTATGAACAGAACAGATTGTACGCACTGATGCAGTTCTATGATCCCCCACTGAGGTGTTTTACTTTCCCTGACTTCATTCTGGCTCCGACTATGGAGGAATATGCTGAGATCTTGGAGGTAACCATTCAGAACAAGGTGCCCTTCATGCATATGGATGCTGAGCCCAAACTGGAGGACTTGGCTGTTGCTTTGCATTTAGACTCCTCAAAGTTGCTGTTAACCTCGTGGAATGGAGTTTTTGGTTTCTCTCTCAAGTTCTTGGTTGGGAAAGCACAGGAGTACGCCAGGAGTGGCTGTTGGGTTGTGTTTAATGCTATCCTTGCTTTGTGTATCTATGGCATTGTATTGTTCCCTAACATGCCTGACTTCGTCGATTTGGATGCATTCTACATATTTGCTTCAGGCAATCCTGCGCCTACTCTGATTAGAGATTTCTATCATTCACTGCATTATAAGAACGAGAACAGGAGGGGCAAGAACATCTCTTGCTGTGTGCCTTTTTTGTATATGTGGTTTGATAGTCACCTACCCAAGAAGGGTATCATTGTTGAGTCTGCAGATACGGTGGATTGGTCTGAGCATCTGATGGGACTTTCTTTAGAAGATGTCGTCTGGCTTGATAGAGATTTACTGGGATCCGAAATTACCTACAGCTGCACCGGATATCCTAATGTTCCTCTGATTGGGAGGAAAGGGTGCATTAACTACAATCCTTCATTGTTGATTAGGCAATTTGGTTATGCTTTGAAAAGCCCGACAAAAGGGGAGGAAGTGCAGGAATCTCTGTACTTCACAGGTGACCTGAGTGGAGAATTGTTATCCAAGCTTTAGCATGCTTGGAATAATGTCCACAAGAGGGGTAAGCCGTTGTTGGGTAAGAATAATAGTCAAGCCTATGCTCTGTACAAAGTCTGTATCCAAGATAGGTCAAAGCAAGCGCTAAGGCCGTTTCCTGCAGTATTACCTCATGCTTCCCCCGTGATTGACAAGCCAACCACTGTGTCTATTGAGAGTTATGAACAGGTTGTAAAGGAGAAAAAAGAGCTGATGAAAGCAAATGAGAAGTTGGAAGAAGAGCTAGTGCAACTCAGGAGCGAAAGGAATGAATCCGTATAATCCTTCAAGCAGCAAACAAAGCTGGTGAATCAACTAGGCACGGAACTGACTGAACAGCGAAAGAAGCGTGAACGTTTGGGGGTAGATTTCAAGAGCTCTCATGACATGCTGGAGTCTAAGAAGAAAGCACTTGATGTAGCCTACCGAGAGATCTCTGCATTCAACAAAACCTGGAATGCCACGCTGACCAGCAATAAGGAAAGAGAAGAAAAACTGAAGCTGCAGATCTCTGGGCTGGAAGATCAGTTGAAAGCTAGCCAGAAAAAGTTTGAAGAAGAGGTTATGCGGAGATATGATGTCCAGAATGCCTTGAACAAAGTTATCAAGCGCAAGAAAGAGTCTGCGTCCCAGAAGCGGAAGCTAGAAGATTGCTTTGGAGAAGGTGTTTGGGAGGAATCCATTGGTGATCTCCAGCGTGTTATCAGGCAAAGAGACTCACTCGTCGAAGGGTTGCTTTCTCAGCTGAATCATCCCAAGACTAAGAGATTGTTAGAGGAGTATCAGGCATATGGTCGCACTTGATTGCCTTATGTACTGTTATATATGCTTTATTTGCATTGTGCTGGCCATCACCAGGATTGTTGGTTGAGGTCATGCCTTCTTATTGTACACTCAGTGATATTGTATTCCTGACTTGATGGACTTTTCAGCAATATATGAGATGTTTTCCACGATTGGATTTCAAGCTTCTTATCACTATCACTGTCACGACACTGGCACTTTGGAACTAGAATCAGGGGATGATTTCCCTAACGCACAGACACATATTGCATCTGCATATCCATTTTGCATTGCCAGTTACTTGTTGAATCTGTATCTTATTTCCTGCATTTTACAGGTTTTTCAGGATTGACGACCAAAGAGTCCATCGCTATTCAACCAGAAACAACTGCAAGAAGGTAATGGATCAAGTTCAGGTCGAGATGCAGGAAATCCGCGAGAAGCTGACTTTGTTCATACAAGCTATGGAGAGCATGGCCAAGGGCCAGGAGAATCTTCTGACCTTGGTGCAGCCGCTGCTGACGCGGGCAAACGGGAACAACAACACTGATCACATTTCTGTTGAAACTCCTCGCCGGAAGGACGAGATACTGGCAGTTGTTACTACACCTGTTGTGACGGTCAACGGAAACACAAGTACTGGTGCGGGTGCGGGCGCTGGTAATGGTAATACTGGTGATGGGAATGTTGTTAACAACAAAGGCAACATTGTGGATGCTGATCAAGGATTCGTTGTCAATGTTGGCTTCGGAAACAATAGGTATGGCAATGTCAATCAGGACGGGAACTTAGGGTTCAACAATCAAGGCTTCGGTAATGATGGTTACGGCAACAATCAGGGGTATGGCTACGGTAATGGTGGATTCGGTAATGTGAATGTGAACGACACTGGAGCACTTCCTTTCAACAATGGTTTTGGACCTGCTGGGGTCAATCTGGGGTTCGGCAACCGAGGACAGGGTCCTGTGTTCAATCAACAAGGTTTTGGCCGTAACATGGGTTATGATGGGTATGACAATGACTGGAATGTGGATCAACATGATGACGCTTTTTCAGGAAGAGGTATGAGACCCGAAGGCCCTATTGAACCTGTTCAGAGGATCAAAATGCTGGAAGAGCAGATGAAAGGTGTGGTTAATCAGAACTCCGCTAGATTAGATATGACTACTATGGGGTTGGTACCAGGGTTGAGGGTGCCGTTGAAATTTAAGGCTCCAACGTTTGACAAATACAAAGGGGATACCTGCCCAAAGGTCCATGTACGTTCGTATTATAGAAGGATGTCTGCATATTCCAATGATGAAAGGGTGCTCATGTATTTCTTTCAAGATAGCTTATCGGGACCATCGTTGGAGTGGTACATGGGACTGGAGCCCACTCAGATTAGAAGTTGGAAGCAGTTGGCTGATGCTTTTGTTATGCATTACAAATATAATAGCGATTTGGCGCCAAACAGGGTTCAGTTGCAGAGCCTGTCGCAGAAAAGCGGTGAAAGTTTCAAAGAATACGCGCAGCGGTGGCGCGATATGGCAGCTCAGGTGCATCCTCCTTTGGTTGAAAGGGAGATGAATGACATGTTTGTGGGGACGTTTACCGGAATGTACTATGACAGGTTACTCAATGTTTCGATGGGTAGTTTCTCCGATATGATCCTTATGGGGGAGAGGATCAAAAATGGAATTAAAATTGGAAAGATTCAGGCAGGCGAATCTACTTCAGCCGGGGGTGGGAAAAAAGCGTTCGGCGGAAGACGATAGGGTGATACTAGCGCTGTGTATGGTTGCAGAGGCCGGGGCAGAGGTAGAAATCAGTACATTCAACCTCAACAGATAGCCAGTGTTACTATTCCAATTCCTCAGCAACCACAACAACAGCAACAACAACCGCAGCAACAGCAAAGACAGAATCAGGGTCAGGGAAGGTTTCAGAATGTAAAGCCGAGGAGGGTATTCGATAAGCCTCCGTCGACATATGCAGAGCTTCTTCAGACATTGCTGGGGTTGAATTTGGTCGAGAAAAGAACACTGGAACCACCTACAAGACCGGTACTTTTTAGGGGGTATGACGCTAGTAAGCACTGCGAATTCCATTCCGGGGCGCCCGGACATGATGTAGAATCTTGTCATGCTTTCAAGCATAAAGTTCAAGACTTGTTGGACAGTAAAGCCATCAACTTTGGCCAAGTGGGGCCCAATATTGTACAACAGCCTATGCCCAATCATGGGGCAAATGCCATCTTAACATAAGAGAATTTGAACCTGGTGGTGGATGTTAATGAGTTGAAGACACCATTGAGTGAAGTGAAAAGTAGGTTGCTCAGAGGGGGAGTATTTCCTGGTTGTGATGAATACTGTTTAGAGTGTTGGACCAAGCCTAAGGGTTGTACTTATTTGAAGTAGGGCATTCAGGCCATGATCGATGAAGGAACCTTGCAATTTGATCGAACTGCGGTTGAGAAGCCTGTGGAGGCATTATGTGATGAGAAGAATGATGTTGCAATGGTGACGATCCCGAGGAAGACTATAACAATAGTGGCGCCCGCCAAGCGGCCAACTATTACGATTACCAAAGCACGGCCTGTTCCCTTTGAAAGTACGAAAGCTGTCTCGTGGACGTACGGTTTAGAAGCGTATTGCAATGGTGAAAAGATTATGGTGAATAGCCAGCCATCAGGAGCTGTTGACAATGTTGTTGGTACGGGGGGCATGACCTGTAGCGGAAGGATATTTACCTCACCTGAAATAGAAGCAGAGAGGTTGGCCAAAGGTAAAGCCAAAGTAAGTGAAAGCGGACCTTCTCAGTCGAAAGAAAAGGATACGTCGCTCAAGGACATAGAGGATTTCATGAGACTGATTCGCAAGAGCGACTACAAAATTGTTGAACACCTACAGCAGACGCCGTCAAAGATTTCTATCTTGTCGTTGTTGTTATGTTCCGAGGCCCACCAGAACGCCTTGCTGAAAATACTGGATAAGTCATTCGTGCCCCAAGAAGTTTTTGTAAATCAGTTAGAGGGGGTAATGGCACATGTCAATGCTGGACATAGTCTGGGTTTCACAGATTTCGACTTAACGCCCAAGGGTCGGGAGCACAACATGGCATTGCATGTATCGGTGGAATGCCGGGGCACCGTAATGTCGCATGTATTGGTGGATACTGGATCGTCGTTGAACGTATTGCCAAAGAAAGCCATGATGAAATTGGACATACGAAGAGTTATTTGCACGCCCAGCGATTTCGTTGTGAGGGCGTTTGACGGGACGAAAAGGTCAGTGTTTGGGTCAATAACATTACCGCTGCAGGTGGGGCCAGAGATTTTTGATACCGAATTCTACATCATGGATATCCATCCAGCTTATAGCTGCTTTCTTGGGCGCCCATGGATCCATGATGCAGGGGCCGTAACATCCACATTGCATCAGAAGTTGAAATACATGGTGGGTGATAGTGTTGTTACCGTTTGCGGGGAGGAGGATATTTTGGTCAGTCACCTGTCATCATTCGGATATGTTGAGGTCGACGGAGAAATACACGAGACACCTTGTCAAGCCTTCGAGGGGTTGCGGATTAAAAACAAAGCTCAGGGTTCCAGCAAAATATCAGATGTGGCAGTGTCATCCTACAAAGAGGCTCAGGCTTTAGTACAGACTGGTGAGACTAAAGGTTGGGGACAGGTACTGGAGATTCCCGTGAAGAATGACAAGTTTGGGCTAGGGTATCGACCGACGTCGTCAGCGTCCGCTTCAGGAGCGCCCAGGTTCAAGGGACCGGTCACGATTACGCCAAGCGGGGTGTGCTTTGAGACTATCAACGCTATTTCCGATGCTAAAGACGGGGATAGCGACTGCGATATGGACGCGTGGATCAAGCCAAGCGTGCCAGGACAAAGTCTCTGCAATTGGTCCATCCGGGAAACTGTCCCAGTGACTTTCAAACAGTAATGATTTGTTTTATCAATTGTTGAATAATCCTATGTCCTACCCGGGGCATAGTGATGTTACATTAGGGCTACTTGATTATGTGTATTACACTGTTTAATCATGAAATAAAGGCGTTTTTTCATATTCAAATATTGTGATCCCTGTTTTTCTTGTTTTTACTTTAACAATAAATGGCAACGTGGTTATTTGCTTTGTTTACGTGTTGAAGCGTTTAACCATTTCCTTTGCAGGACTAATATTTCAGATGACATCTCCTACGAACCGCCTATGACTCGTTTCGACTTCGAGCACCCGGTATTCCAAGCAGAGGAAGAGATTGTTAAGGATAGTGTCCTGCCAGAGGAGCTGACTCGTTTGTTGAAACAGGAAGAGAGAATCATTCTGCCTCATCAGGAGGAAATTGAGATTATCAAGTTGGGGTCGGAAGAAGTTGTGATAAATATCCGTATAGGGGCTGTGCTGCAGAGCGACATCAAGCAAAGGCTGATTGAGATACTACGAGAGTATAGTGATATATTCGCTTGGTCGTACGAGGATATGCCTGGGTTAGATACGGACATGGTTGTGCACCGTCTGCCGTTGCGAGAGGAATGTCCGCCTGTTAAGCAGAGACTCAGAAGAACCAAACCAGACATGGCTGTAAAAATCAAGGAGGAAGTTCAAAAATAGTGGGATGCTGGTTTCCTAGCCGTTACAACTTATCTGTCATGGGTCGCTAATATAGTATCAGTGCCGAAGAAAGATGGTAAAGTGCGAATGTGTGTAGACTACCATGATTTGAATAGGGCGAGCCCGAAAGACGACTTTCCACTTCCTCACATTGATGTGTTGGTTGATAACACTGCTCAGTTCTCTGTATTCTCCTTCATGGATGGCTTCTCAGGCTATAATCAGATCAAAATGGCACCAGAAGACATGGAGAAGACTACCTTCATTACTCCCTGAGGTATATTTTGCTACAAAGTGATGCCCTTCGGATTGAAGAATGCTGGGGAAACATATCAACGTGCTATGACGACTCTCTTTCATGACATGATGCACAAAGAGATCGAGGTTTATGTTGATGATATGATTGCCAAGTCCCAGACGGAGGAAGAACATTTGGTTAATCTGCTGAAACTGTTCAAAAGGCTTAGGAAGTTCAGGTTGAGACTGAACCCTAACAAGTGTACCTTCGGGGTGAGATCGGGTAAATTGCTGGGGTTTATTGTGAGCGGAAAAGGAATAGAGGTTGATCCTGCGAAAATAAAAGCAATACAAGAAATGCCAACGCCTAAAACAGAAAAAGAAGTGCGTGGGTTTTTAGGGAGATTGAACTATATCGCCCGGTTCATATCTCACCTAACTGCGACATGTGAGCCGTTATTCAAGTTGTTGAAAAAGGATCAGGTGTTGACCTGGAATGAAAATTGTCAAAAGGAGTTCGAAAAGATAAAAGAATACTTGCAGGAACCTCCTGTTTTGATACCCCCAGTGGTCGGGAGACCTTTGATTATGTATTTGACGGTTCTTGAGGAAAGTATGGGTTATGTTCTCGGTCAACACGACGAGACCGGACGTAAAGAGCATGCGATCTACTATTTGAGTAAGAAGTTTACCGACTGTGAGTCCAGATACTCAATGCTCGAGACGACGTGTTGCGCGCTAGCCTGGGCCGCCAAACGTTTGAGGCAATACATGCTGAATCATACAACCATGCTAATTTCAAAGATGGATCCAATCAAATACGTGTTTGAGAAGCAAGCACTTTCTGGAAGAATTGCCCGATGGCAGATGGTGTCAACCGAATACGATATCCAATATGTCTCGCAGAAGGCTATTAAAGGTAGCGTTCTGTCAGAGTACCTTGCGGAGCAGCCTGTTGAGGACTACCAATCGATGATGTTTGATTTTCCTGACGAGGATATCATGTACCTGAAGATGAAAGATTGTGAAGAGCCGTTGCCGGATGAAGGACCAGAGTTGGGTTCCAAATGGCAATTGATATTTGACGGAGCTGTGAATTCCTATGGTAGCGGAATAGGCGCAATTATCACTACTCCTCAGGGGTCGCACATCCCCTTTACTGCCCGATTGACCTTTCCTGATACCAATAATGAGGCTGAATATGAGGCTTGCATCATGGGTCTGGAAGAAGCTATTGATTTGCGAATCAAACATCTGGATGTATACGGAGACTCAGCTCTAGTGGTGAATCAGATCAAAGGAGAATGGGAGACACGTCAGCCCAACTTGATACCGTGTATGAATTATGCAAGGAGATTGTTGCCTTTCTTTGACAAGGTGGAATTGCATCACGTGCCACGAGCAGAAAATCAAATGGCTGACGCCCTGGCGACCTTGTCTTCAATGTATAAAGTTAACTTCTGGAACGAGGCTCCCCGGATTGTTATCTCTCGGCTCGATAGGCCTGCATTCATATTTGCCATTGACGAGGCTCCCGATGGTCAACCCTAGTATTTTGACATCCAGAATTTCCTGAAGAACAAGGAGTACCCGGCTGGGGCATCCAGTCGAGATCAGAAGACTCTTAGGAGATTGGCTGGCAATTTCTATCTGAATCCGGAAGGTGTCCTATACAAAAGAAACCACGACTTGGTGTTGCTACGCTGTGTAGATGAGAAAGAGGCGAAGTTGCTCATGGAAGAGATACATGAGGGTACATTTGGTACACATGCTGGTGGGCATGCTATAACGAGAAAACTGCTGCGGGAAGGTTATTATTGGCTAACTATGGAAACAGACTGTTTCAAGTTCGCAAAGAGGTGTCATAAATGCCAGATTTATGTGGACAAGATCCATGTGCCTCCAAGTCCTCTGAATGTGATGTCATCACCGTGGCCTTTCTCGATGTGGGGAATTGATATGATCGGCAAGATTGAGCCTACAGCATCAAACGGACACCAGTTCATTTTGGTGGCGATCGATTACTTCACCAAATGGGTGGAAGCAGCATCATATGCTAATGTCACCAAACAAGTGGTCGCCAGATTTATCAAACGAGATATTATCTGCAGATATGGAATCCCTGAGCGGATTATTACCGACAACGGTTCAAATTTGAATAACAAAACGATGAAAGAGTTGTGTTAGAATTTCAAGATTGAGCACCACAACTCTTCTCCCTACCGGCCCAAGATGAATGGCGCTGTCGAAGCGGCCAATAAGAACATAAAAAAGATTGTTCAGAAGATGGTTGTGACGTATAAGGACTGGCACGAGATGTTACCTTTCGCTTTGCACGGTTACTGTACGATGGTACACACATCAACCGGGGCAACCCCTTTTTCATTGGTATACGGGATGGAGGCAGTGTTACCGTTAGAGGTTGAGATTCCTTCCCTGAGGGTTTTACGTTATGTCCAACTCGACGAGGCAGAATGGGTGAAAGATAGACTGAATCAGCTCAGTTTAATGGACGAGAAGAGACTGGCTTCTTTAGCATACAGTCGGTTATATCAGAGCCGAATAAAGAAAGCTTACGACAAGAAGGTATACCCTCGAAGCTTTCAGACGGGCGATCTTGTTTTGAAAAAGATTCTCCCACCACAAACAGCTCACAGGGGCAAGTGGACTCCCAATTACGAAGGTCCCTACGTTGTCATAAAAGTCTTCTCTGGAGGAGCCTTGTTACTATCCACCATGGATGGTGAAGACTTTACGTCTCCTGTGAATTCGGACGCAGTTAAAAAATACTTTGCTTGAAAGTGACCCGCTGGACAGTAAAAAGAGGGTCTAGGAAAAAATGGGGCATCTTGGCGAACCATAAAAAATGAATAAAAGGTTCGGGAAAAAATTAGGGATAAAATTGAAAAATGTACACCCGCGAAGTCGAAAACCTGAAAAGGGCAATTTCGGCAAAAAAGGGTATCCCGGTGAATTGAAAACCCGCAAAGGGCGGTTCACGCAAAAGTTAGGGATTGAAAAAGCAAATGACTGCGGTCCGAATTTGATACGGCATTGCTTAGTGGTTTGGGAGATACCTGGGGTCGTCTATTCGAAAACAATCTCTTCCGAAGATCGAGTACCGGGAAAGCGCAGAGTCAGGCGAGTCATAGGAGGATCAGCTCATGGTGTTTGTCTGTACCACGTCGCCGACATGTATACAAATATTGTTTTGTATTTTATTTATGCTTCTTGTGCATATATGTATGTGGGTGTGTGCGTAACTTCCTCTTTTCAGGAGTTGCATCCAGTGTACAAAAATTTGCCTATTCAGAGGCCCGTTATCAATAAAACATGTTATTCAGTATTTGATGCTTGTTCTTTACTGTTTTGTTTGTGAAAGACGCCGATGTTTTTGATAAACTTGCACTTGCATAATCTTGCTGGCCCTTGCCAATAATTGCTAAAACTTCGAATTGACTGAAGTAATGTCACGGACGCTAACCCGGATAGATTCTGTTGTATAGGCCTGTTTTGTCTCGTTTGTTTTGTAGGATTCTTACCTTTGGAGCAAACAGTCGAGGGTTGTATTCCCCAGCCAAAATCTCTTGATGAAGAGCCCGACTCCAGTCGATGTCATTCTCCAGCTAGCCGCAGCTTATTCCCAGAGAGTTGGAATGACGTTATCCCTTGCCGAATGGGGGATTATTCTCCCCAGAAGAGTGTCCTCAGGGAAGTTGTCCACAGGATGTCCCCAGCAAGTCAAAATCAATGCCCCCTGCAGAGGTTGCGCTCCTTAGCAAATCGAAGGTGTGCGCGTTCAATCTCCAGCATGGGAGACTCTCGCAATAGTTAACCAAGTTTGTTGGTTCAGAAGGTTTATATCCGCAGAGGAGGTTTTCTTGCTCCCCACAGGTCGTCATGCCATTGACAGGATGTTGATCCTCAGCAGAGTCCGAAGCTCCGAGTTCGTAAACTGTGCCCAGACAGTGTGCTTTTCCTAGAAGTGTCGCTTCTTCCCCAGCTAAGTTTGTTCACCAGCAGGGTGGTTTGTTCTTTCCTCCCAGTGGAAATTGGTGTTTAATCGCTCCTCGGCAGAGTTGGTTGTGTTTCTGGCATTTATTTTGCCGGAATACCGTATGATACTTGTTCTCCCCATCAGAGTTGGCTTTATCCTCAGCATTCATGTTGTTGAGACAACACTATCAGAGTGGCCCCGGCAGCTTGAGCCTGCATTTGCATTTGCATATATTGTCACATTTGCATCTACTCAAACGCGTAGCATTTCTGTGCCGTACGGAGCATTACGCCACTTTCAAACATACGCATTCTGAAACATAAGTCGGGTTGGTTACCTATTTGTTTTCAGGTGTTCTTCCCTGCAGGTAATTAGAATTCCTGTTCAGGATCGTTTTCAGATATTCAGATTTGGGGGCATGAGATATGGATGATAACGTTCGTCCTGCCATGTGTTCCCTTATCAGAGGTGCTTGATCAACTTCCATTCTTCCTCAGCGGAGTGTTCTTTACACGGCTTCATAATTGGACTTTGGAGTTATTGTCAAAAATCCCCCGGCAGAGTGTTCCCTCGGGTTGCTGTCACGTCAGCATTTTCAGAAAAGATTTCAGAGATTAGACGTCTGAAGTCATTACTCGTCGTCAAGTTGGATGTCTGGCAGTTGACGTCAGAATTCCCCCGGCAGAGTTCTCCCCAGCATTTTATGACTTCTTAATTCGACTTTGAAGTTTGTTACCATCATGACATGGCTTCATAATTTGACTTTGAAGTTATTGTCAGGCTTCATAATTTTGAAGTTGCTTTCAGCAATCAACGGCTTCGTGAATAGACTTTGAAATTGTTGTAGAAGAGAGATTTCAGCGATTTGACGGTTGAAGTCATTACTAGTTGTTACGGCTTCGTAATTTGACTTTGAAGTTCGTCAGCGTGGGATGCTCCATAATTAGACGTTGGAGACGTTATCACTGTTACAATGGCTTCGTAATTAGACTTTGAAATTGTTGTTAGAATTTCCTCGGAAGGAGTCTAGAAGGCTTCATGATTTGACTTTGAAGTTCAATAGAGTTTCCCGGAATTGTTGTTACGTCAGCATTGCACGGCTTCATGATTAGACCTTGAAGTTCGTTACATCAACGCTATAAGGCTTCATGATTTGACTTTGAAGTTGTTAAAGGGCGATTTCAGCGATTAGAAGTTTGAAATCGTTGCTCGTTGTCACGGCTTCATAATTAGACTTTGAAGTTGTTAGCAGCAGTTGATGGCTTCATAATTAGACCTTGGAGTTATTATCAGTTTATACGGCTTCATAATTTGACCTTGCAGTTATTGTCAACATTCAACAACTTCATAACTAGACTTTGGAGTTGTTGTTAGGAATTCCCTAGCGGATTTTCCTCGCGTAGCTGTTATGTCAGCATTGCAGACTTCATGATTTGACTTTGGAGATCGGCATAGTTTTCTTCGAGTGGCTGTTACGTCAGCCTTACACGGCTTCGTAATTAGACTTTGGAGTCGTCGTTAGTTCCCCAACAGAGTTTCTCTAGCAACTGTTACGTCAGCATTGCGCTGCTTCATAATTAGACCTTGGAGTTGTCGTCAACATCAAGACTTTGCAATTAGACTTTTGAGTTCTTCAGCGGTACCGCATCTTCACGATTGGACGTTGGAGTTGTTGTCCGAAAGTTTTGTCCGCATGGAATAGCTTCATAGGTAGACTTTGGAGTTGTTGCCAGTTTTTCCCCACAGAGTTGCTTGTTGAAGTTTCTCTTATCCGGCCATCGGAGTATTTTCTTCAAGTTTGCTGTTCCGTCAGCGTCACAGGGTTTCATAAACGAAATTTCAGAAGTTGTCGCCTGTTGTCGAATAGGGGTCTGGCAGCTAATTTCAGAGCGTCCCCAGTGGGTTCGGCCACTGCAAAGATAAGGCAGAGTTAGTGTCCAGTATGATTGACAGAATTGAATTACTATTGGGTGGGAGAATTTGATCCCCAATGAAGTCGCCGTGATTTCTTCGGATTGACGAAATATTATTATCCCCAGTAGGGTCCTCCTCAAATTCGTTTGTAGGTTGGGACCAACGGAGTTAGCTACTGTAGAGATAAGCAGTTTCCTGTGTTTAGATAGATGATTTTCCTGTATGGATAGGCAGATTGAATTTCCAGTGGTTAGACAGAAATGTTTCCCCAGTGAAGTCGACGAATTGTATTGCCTATGATTGATAGGACCTCCTCGTGTCGGTGGGAGGCGACCAACTCATCCCCAGCGGAGTAGCCGGGATTTCTCCGTGTTGACGGAATGTGGAGTCCTGACGTGGACAATATTTCTTCGGGTTGACAAAATGTGAGTCCTGACGTGGACCGATTGGTGTTAGTTGTGATTTGACGAATTTGTTTCTCTTCTTGTGTTGAAAAGATTAGTCTAGTTGTGGACGGAAGTGTTCAGTACCCGTGGCGTTACACAGGTGGTTGATGTTGGAATCAGAGTTATTATTAGACGTCGAATCAGTTGTTGACGTAACAACCAGGTTCAGTTGGTGGATGTCGTTCCCCAAGCTGTTGTGCAGTTTATTTCTGCGGTTAGCAAATTTCCGGGTTTCTTGGTATTCAAGCGTCTCGTACCTCGATTGATTGAAGGTCGTTCGCTCTTCACCCAGTCGGGTCCAAGCCGTTTGAATAGGGGCAGCTGTTGCACCCTAAAATTTGCTTAACCTTTTCTTGCCTGATTTATGTTTCATTGCGTTGCCATTTGCATAGTTACATCATGGACATAGTTCAATCATTTGCATATCCTAGCATATCAAGTCATCCAACAAGGGGTCAAGTTCCATTTATGTCAAAAGAAGCCTATCTAGAGGTATTCTCTGAGCCTGAGAGACCATCCAAGTCATCAGAGAAGGGTTGAAGTCATGAGAGGTTTGAGTGCCCACAGGTGGATTTCTCTCCTAACTTGAGGTGTATTGAAGATCATCAATAGGGAATGTGAATTTTAGGTGTGCCAAGAGAGCCCTATTGGAGCTTAGACAAGTCATTGTATCAAGTTCAAGAGCCATGGTTGAGGTGTGTACAAGTAGGGTTTCATTTGGGTAACCCTAGGTCAAGGAGAGCCAAGAAAGGGCATCAAGACCTAGCCCTAGGTCATGGAAGTCATGGATTTATATGTTGAATCATGTGTATGGATGAGCCAAGATCAAGTTCAAAAGTATCAAGAGTAGTTGGAAGTGTTTTAGACAGGGTTCCTAGGGTAAAATCCCCTGTATAGCACTGGACTTCAAAGCCACACAAGGCAAAATACAAGTTTCAAATGGATCTCTGGCCAACATGAAACTTTTATATATTCTCAATACCTTTAATTTGAGTACTAGAAGTCTTCAAGAAGATTTGTAGAACTCAAGTTATGGTTCTTGCAAGTTACAAGTCACTAGAGGACACTAAAATTTATCTGTGAAAGTCACTTGACTTCCAAGCAACTTTTTCCCCTCAAGGAATTTTCAAATGGATTCTTTGCCAACATAAGAGTTGTAGGTCTTGATATTAGCTTTAATTTTTGTACTATAAGTCCTCAAGAAGATTTGTGGAACTCAAGTTATGATCTTGGCAATCCAGGGGTATTTTGGGAAAGTTGAATTATAGGTCATTTTTCAACATGTGCCAAAATCTCTATCTTCCACTCCTCAAATGGAAAAATGTTCAACATGAAATGTGTTTAGAATGATGTTTTTAGGCCAGGTAGGAAGTCATGGTGAGTTGGATTGGCTTATTTCACAAAGTGCTCCAAAATGGCCTAAAAAGGGAGATTTTTCAAATGATTCAAAAGAGGGAAAAATGATTTTTTGAATTACAAGGCATAAACATGGCATATGGGTAGTCATTTTGAATGGAAATTGGATTCCAAGCACATTGGCAATGTCACAATTTTGAGATGAGCCCTAATTTTATGACTTGTTTTGAAAAGTGTTTTCTTATATTACAAGTAACACTTGCCAAACACTCCCTTAGATCAGAACCAAGGCCCTAACCCTTACCAATCAATTCCAAATGTCATGTGGAGAGAAATTGGATCAAAACCAAGCTGCTGAAGCAAGCTAGAACCCGACTGCCATATTCAACTTCTCATGGTGCATGAGAATTTCAAATTCTCACATGGATCATTCCAGATCATTCTAGATCTTTCTAACCTATTCTATATAAACCTCATAACTGATTCAGTTAATTTTTTGGCCAAGAACTCTGAAGAATTGAGAGAGAGCATAGTGAGTTTCAACCTTGCAACTCAAAATCGGATTTGGTGATTAAGAAGGATTCAAGGCAATTCAGTGCATACAGAAGCTCCACAAGACTTCATTGATTGTGTCTGGAGAAGATTGGAGTGTAATTTGAAGGAATTCTATCTCTGTTCATCAACTTTTTACAGGTTTGCAAATTTCAACTCATAGCTCAATTTAGGTAGAATTGATAGGATTTAGATGTGTAGATGCATTGTAGACATGGCTAGGGTGGATTCTGGTAGAAAAAATTGGTGATTAGAGACAGAACCTAGGGCGATGCAATTTCTGTTGAGGATCATTTCTCTGAGTTCTTGATGAATTAAGCATGTTTAGATGGTGATAATTACTCAGTGCAACGTGTAGATGATGATAGGCTTGTCAATTTTAAGAATGGTGATGATTGAATGTAGAGCATGTTCTGAACTTGGAGTCGTGTTTGGAGATAGAGTGGTTTTCAATGAGAATGGAGGGCATGGTTGGATTCAGTGAGAAGAAACGAGTTGAATGATGTACTCATGTTTAAGTTTTGATGGATATTCAAGGAGGTGAGATTTGGGGACGACGGTGGCACCAAGCTCCGGCCACCGTCCTGTTCATTCCCTCCCTTTTTTGAAACGAAGAAGACGACACTATGGCCCTTAGATGAAGCCTTTGACCTTGACCCAACCTGAATCCCTCAGCCACGAGTGCATCTCAGTTTTTGAAGAAATCTGAAATACATCCAACGCACCGTTTCACTTACGTTTTGCTTTGGGCTTAGGACATTAGTTGCTATCCACACACCACCTTAGGCCCAATGGAGATTAACACGTTAAAACATTGCTATTTGCCACGCTAGCTTTTCCATTTTCCATCTATTTTTTCTGAATTGTCTTAGTGGGGTTTGGGCCTAGGGCGCGCTTACTAATGACACCCCCTTCTGGGCCCAACTTTGGTTTATAATTGGATAATCTTGCTATTTGCACCACATGTTTGTCATTTTCTTTTATTTCTTTTATTTTCATAGTTTTACATAGGATAGCTTTTAATTCATAATAAATTGAAAAATGAACATTTTAGAATGAGACTTTTCTCCCTAGTTCCCTTAGGATCTCTAGAATATTATGAAACCAAAAAATATTAATTTCATGCATTTGATATTTTCTGGCATATTTTACAATTTTAATGCTTTTATTTTACTCTTGTTTGATACTTCATCTTTCTGAGTTTTGTGTGAGAGTTTTGTGAGGAATTTTGAGTTTATTCTTGATGGATTAGTTAGCTTAGAGAAGCATGTACCCTTATAAATTTTATCATATTTTTGTGATTAAATTTTAGGCCACTTTGAGTGGTGAACATAAGGAGTGTTAGATTTAGGGTTTTAAAACAAATAGTTGTAGTTTAGTGCATAGTTTTATGATTAAATGATTGAGTTAGGTTCTGGGATTTATATGGGGTATTGGGTATAGGGTTAGGTTCCCTTAGAAATTTACTTAGGATTTTATGATGAGTTTTAGCATTTTATTTTATTTTTGCAACTTGTGTGGTGATTGTGGGTTTTCCCCTTGGATGTTTGGTTTAGTATTTTTTTATTTGGGCTCTTTTGGGTGAGCTTTTGGCTTGGACTTTGCTTGGATGAATTTAAGATCAAATGAAGTTGCTTTGGATGGCTTGAAGAAGCTTGGAGTTGAAGATTTCTCATCTGTTGGAGTGCTTGTCAGGAGCTTAGGAATTAGGGTTTTAGGAAGAGCTTTCTTAGACTTAGTTCATTTCTTTCCTCAAACATGGAATGCTTTGTTTGCTTCCATCCTATCCTATGATTCAAAGTCCTCTTAAGGAAGCTCCATCTCTCCCTTGGAGGGATGAGAGGCATGCCTTAAAGAGTAGAACTTTTGAGGATACCCTTCTTTGTAGATGATGGTTTCTAGTGATTTCCTTTGGTTTTCACTAGTTTCCCTTCATTATAACTTGATCTCAATAACAAATCTTTCTTGGTGGAGCTTGCTAGAGCTTGGATATGAAGATATAAGGTGTTGAGGATGCCTCTCCTGAGTTTTGTTTGAAGATGGAGTTGTGCTACTGTCAACTTTGCTATCAGGAGCTTGTTGGAGGATTGAAGCTAAGGTTTACTGTTGCTTTTGAGCTGGAGTTTTCTGTAGCTGTGGAGCCTAACTGTTTAGGTATTGAGGAGCCTTATTTGAAGTATGCTTTCTCTTCCCTGGAGATTGGAGATTGAAGCTTATTGAAGTTTGAAGATGAAAGATGTTGTTGTTAGAGCTGTTGCTTGTGCTGTCAACTGTATGAGTTTGGTGCTGCTGCTTGGGCTGCCTCCTTTGGGTTTTGTTCTCTGTATTGTTTGTTGGCTTGTGCTGCTTGCCCCCTAGGTTTGAAGTGAGTGTTGATTCACTTTTCCTGTTGTTTTCTCAGGTTCGAGGTTGAGTGGGACTCCCTTGCCTCGCTTGTATTGCTGCATTGCATGCATTTTACTGTATTTGCTTGCTTTCTTTTCTGTTATCCCCTAGGATCTCTGATTTCCTCTGTGCATGAGGGAATTATGACAGACATTAGGATTCTTATCCATGCATGACAACGTTAGGTTAGTTTTTATTCCCTTTTCAACCCTAGGCTTTTTAGAGCTTCTTTCTCTTCTTATCTCAAAACAACTCAAAAATACAGTAATAAGGCTAATCGATATCGTACGTCACGAGCCTTAAGCTATTTGAGAAAGGGTTGCTGGAGAGCTTCTTTCCAGTAGTCTGGCTGCTTAGTGTGGCACCCTTTGGGTGACACGCGACGTAGTCACTCTCAAATCATAGTCTCTAGTGCGTCAGAGATTGCAAACAAACTAAAAAACACTTCTTTCGTGAAATATTCAAAACAATCATCAAAGTGTCATTTTTGTCCGCTTGGATTCTTAATCAAGAAAAACCCTTTTTGGAGGTCATAAAAAACTGTCAGACAAGCTTGTGTCTTCCGTAGCCCAAACTACGTTTGCTCTGATCTTTCATGCTGTATGAAAGTACGTAGGCATAGGATGCCGTATCCTAGCGAGCAACCTTCCCCTCCTTTCCAGTAGGTAGGCGAACTACGTTGACTCTGATTTCTCATTTCAGACGGGAATACGTAGGCATAAAGTGCGATACTTTGCCGAGTCATTTTCTTTTTTTTTAACCCCAGACTTTAGAGTAGATAGAATAATAATTCGTACTAGAAAACAAGCGTGGATCCCGTCGAGTACGGCGGACGTGAGGGGTGCTAATACCTTCCCCTTGCGTAATCGACTCCCGAATCCAGGAATTTGGTTGCGACGACCATTCCTTTCCCGTTTTGCGTTAGGTTTACTCTGAGTGTTTACTTTCCCTCTTGTGGGATAAATAACGCACGGTGGCGACTCTTCTGTCATAGCTGGCGCCGATTTTCGCAGTAGCGACAACAGGTAATGTAAATTGTAATGAAGGTTGTAGTGAAAGTTGCACTGAAAATTGTAATGAAGGTTGTAATGAAAGTTGCAAGGTAAATTGTAATGAAGGTGGTGATGAAATTTGCAAGGTAAATTGTAATGAAGTTTTGTAATGAAAATTGTAAGGTAAATTGTAAGGTAAATTGTAATGAAGGTTGTAATGAAAGTTGTAATGTAAATTGTAATGAAGGTTGTAATGAAATAATGAACTCCTTGTACGAGAAGATCAGTCATAGAGTGTAATGAAAAATTGTAATGAAAGTTGTAATGAAGGTGATATAATGGTAGGCTTCTCGGCTGAGAACAGTCGCATACCAGTCATTGTAGTGCTTGTACTGTAATGACAATTGTGGTGATAAGCTTCTCAGGCGTGATCTGGTGCATATCTGTAGAGGATTTTAAAGGTTTTCTTGAAAGATAGTGCAAAATAAATGCACATCTAGGTAGGTTCGACGATCGACAAGACTGAAGTTCGATCTAGGATTGGGATAGAAAGAACTAACAAACAAGACTCCATTAAGGAAATGAACTCAAATGGGGATTATCTTATCCTGTCATGGAAAGATAACAGAAATAACCATCATCCACGAGGGATGAACTCGGTGGGGAAACTGGAAACAAATGAGTATTTTGTGCTTAGGGCTGACGATCTACTTGGAGAGAGCGGACAAACCCAGTTACTCGGTGGTAACGATAAAGGATGACAATAAATAGCAAACATGCACATGCTAATGTGTATGTCAATGTGTATGCGAATGTGTATGTTAACGTGTATGAAAATGTCATGCACTGAACATGCAATGCTTATGTTTATGCATATGCTGACAAAACAAACGAGAGGAGGAAACATGAGATGAAATAAACATCTCGACGGGAATACCCTGGAGACCTCTGCAACAGTACATCTATCGGAGGATAGGAAAAGTTGATGGTAGAACCAAATCTGGCTTTAAAGTTCTAATTTCTCTGGGGAGAAAATAATCCACTTGAGGGTTACGGTATCAAGATTTCCTCATGGGGATACAATATAACCTCGCTGGAGAGTATGATATCTTGACTTCAACTGGGGATCCATAACCTCCGCATGGGGATAAGATGTCATGACTTCACATGAGGGATTGCTATCATGAACCATAATCAGCCAAAGAACTCTGGGGATCAGAGACTTCCGGGGATAAAATAAATATCCGCTTCGTGGGGAAGATGTGGAATTAGGCAACTTCATGGAGATAGCGTAGCAACTTCCTAGGAATAGTACCTCGGCTTCCTGGGGAAAAGGTACATCCGAATGGGGATAAGATATATCAAACTTCTCTACGGAGAGTTCATCAGACCTACTGGGGAGAAATCAACAGACATTCCTGATGACAATATCTTGACTTCTTGGGGAGAATATGGCAATCTCCTGGGGAATATTCCTGAGGAAGGTAATGCAATTTCACTAAGGAACAGATGATTCCACCGAGGACGGGTCTTCCAACATGTATCACGTGGAGGATACTGGGGGTATCTCTGCAGTCTTGAGAGTCACTGGGGATTTATTGGCTGGATCCCAAAAGTGTTGTCAACTTAAGGTCTCGCTGGGGACTACCACTGGGAAGATGCTGGGAAGATCTCTGTATTATATAAAATTATTGGAGATTACCGGATTAATCCAAAGTGTCGTCAGCTTAAAGTCTCGCTGGGGACTGAGTCGGTTTAAAGTCTCTCTGGGGACTGTCAGTTTAAAGTCTCTCTGGGGACCGTGTTGAGGCAATGGTTTAGGCGTAGATTCTGCAACGATGAAATTTACTAGGGAATGAAGACCACCGAGAGTAAGATCCATCGGGTGCATGAAGAATGTCGTGAAACAAGCTAGTTTTGATCTCAATGGACCAGTCGCCATTTTGAAAAACAATATGCCCCAGAGTACCTGCTTTGTGAGAAAGTCATCTCGAGAGGATTTTACAGATAAACATGGAGTTCAATTTGTCCCACTGTTTTTAAACTCTTGGAGAGATCCGTCAAATCTCGATGTAACTGGCACGGATCAACCGTGTTACAACTGAGTCTTTAAGAATATCTCTTTAAGAAAGTCAGGCTTGCATCGGTAGTGAATTGGAAGCCACCTTCCCCTGCTTAGCAGGATCTTCAAGCTTTGTTGTCGCCATCTATATGTAAGTTTCTAAGGTATCAGGCAAAATTAACACGCGTGAAATTCTAATTCTGAAACTATAAATGCAACAATATTTGTCTTGAGATTTTTGTTTTTGTTTTGAAAAAGATCACCATAAATCGTGATTGAAATCACTAGTTAGGATATGAATTTGATTTACAATGCCAACATTAAATTGAGCCTAGCTCATAGGAGTCAGGAAACGTTATCTCGTCGAGTATGCTTTCAAAAGAAGTCCTACTTCAATTAGGTATTTTAATGGTTGTATCGTGGCATGGTTCACGGTTTAAGAAACAAGGGATAAAGGCTCAAAGTTATTTGTACCCACCCATTCTTCGTGATGTTCTCCAATCCTAATTCAGTTAACCGGATACGGGTGCTCATACCTCAATCGGATTTGATAGGGTCGAGAACTCATCAAGGCTTTGGACAATGGCAGTCACTCACCTATTGTCTTTTTTTTTGTTAATCACACGAATTTGTTCTTTATTGGGGATTCTTTATGGTAATCCCTTGTTTTTATTATATTTTTTCATTCCCTAACTTTTGCCTGGGCGACGCCTTTTGGATTTGCCTTTGGAGTCCAGCGGGACGCCCCAGTTTTGCCTAAGTCTCTTTCATAGGTTGTGACTTAGCGGGTTATATTTTTTATTTTTGTTGAATAAGTCGTGTGACTCCTTTGAAAGGCTTGTGACTGCTCAATTCTTTTATTAGTAGAGGGATAATCATTGACTTAACTTCCTAATATGTTAAGGATAGGTTCTCGAAGGTTCGCTCTTCCTTTTTGAAAGTCTGAGCGCTCAATCGATAACTGAAAAGCTACCCTGCCCCAGGTTAAAATAAAGGGTTATTTATGTTTGGCAAGGAAAACTCCTACTCCAAGGCTCAAAGGGGGTAAAGAGGGATTATCACCTTATATCTCCATTGTTTTGGGATTTGAAACAATGCCTTACATCATCAGCAGGTTTCAATCGAAAGCTTATGACAAGAGATCTGACGTTTTTGGTTCATCATCCTCCTCCCAATTCTCTATCAAGGCAAGAGATCGAGTAAAGTTGGCATTATAAGTTTATGGAAAAATATTTTTGGAGTGAAACGAATGGATTTATTCAAGACAAATATGCATTGGCATTAATTATTCAAAGAAAAGTACATATAAATAAACAAATACTGCCAGACAAGTCCTTCTAAATGTTTTATGAAGTCTTGGTATTCAAAGCCGGCATGGTAGCAGTGGTTTCCTCTAGCGAGGCCTCAATGATATGATCACGGCGAACCACCTTGCTTGCCCCAGCTATACATGTCAATGCTTCAGTATCAGTCTTTGAATCTTCCTTCAGACTAACTTTCCCAGATTCTTGGTCGATCATGGTCACATTATCTGGAGGGCTGCTGAAATAAAGTGGACTAGGCTTCTGAATAAATACCGGCTTTGGCAGATTCATAGGAGAAGTAACTGGCTGAGATATGTTGAAAACCTTGAGAGGAGTCTTGATCTTTGGCGACAGATCATCGAAAGACAATATCTTTTGTTCCAACAAATATCTGACAATGTTATTGAGCGCATAAAAACCTTCCAAATCGTGACCAGGCGCACCTTCATAAAATAAACAATGAGCGGCGGTGTTGTAGTTAGCAGGCAAAGGATTGGGAGGTGGACCCAAAGCTCGGGTAGTAATCAAACCATGTTGCACTAAGAAAGGATACAACTTGGTTAAAGTCATCAGAATTGGAGGACAAGGTGATCAGTGCATATTTATGCACATTCTCCTACATTTTTACTTAGGAATTTCTTTATTTTATTTTTTTTTATTATTATATTTTATTATGTTTTCATATTTTATTTTATTTTTGGTTTAATTTAATTTTCGCACTTATTTTTCAGCTTTAGCAGTCTACACGGAAACAATCATAACTGGAGTTCCGGGAATCCGTTTGAGGCGTTCTAAAAATCACCGGAAAGCTAAGAGAGAGAGCTATAACTTTCGTGTTGGAGTCGAAGTCAGATTCGGAGCTCAAAATTCCAGAATTTCGTTTCAAGTTACAGCATTAGAATTCTGTTTTAGTTTTGATCTTGTTTTGGGTTGGGTTATGTTTTGACCCAGTTGGGTTATGAACTGAATCCATTGTTTTATTTTAAGGGGAAACCTCGTTTACCGTATCCTATTCACTATTCACAAAAATATTTGTTGGAGTTTTGTATGAATTATGGAGAACTAATTCCTTCGGATTAATCTGCTGTAATCGGTTCCCGCCAACACTTTGAGGTTCTTTTAATTTCCAATAAAATCTATTTCCTTTCAATTCTTCTCTATGATATTTTGTTTTCTTAATTCGATTTATCTTAGGGATGATTGATTTATTTTGATGATTGCATATTCTTATACTTTAATCGCGGTTGCTTAATCCGCGTATGTTTCTCGTGTTTGCTTAATTCACGGTTTTTATTTTATCTGTTTGCTTAATTCAGAAATTAGGAACGTGTATCGTATAATATCAATTGCGCTTGTTGATTGTTATTATAATCCGAAAGGGGATAGAATCCGCTTAGGAATTGGGAATTATTAGGATCGATGATAAGTTGGGAAACGAAAACAGTAGATTAGTCGTTTCAACTCATTACTACAATCACTTTTTCTAATCACTTATTTTTCGTTTATTTTATCTTAATCAAAACCCCCCATATTTCGTTACTGTATTTGATTATTCCTACAAAAATCCTTGTGAGACGATATTTCGAGTCACTGTCGTTGTACTGCATTTTCCTAAAATTACTCGTTTTTGATCGGCGAGCGACCGCGGATCACAAGGTTTATCCTGTCTCTTGCTCGGACCATTCTGACGAGGTGTTTGCTCCTTAGGCTGTTGATAAGCAAGAGCATTAGGCGCTCGTTGACTGTTGATAGGAGCTTGTGCAGGCTGATAAACAGGAGGTTGTTGATAAACCGGATGCTGATAGACTGGAGCCGGTTGCACAGGCTGATAGGTAGGAAACTGCTGACTGAAAAGAGGTGCAACAGTATCTACATAGGGTTGTTGAGCATACTGGACCTGATAACCTTGATCATAACTTTGTTGATGTTTAAGAGCATCCCTCAAGCGATTCCTCGGACGTTTAGCTCTTTTATGGTGGTCAATGCTCGGAGTTTTGCACTTCGGAGGAGTAACTCGTCGAACTAGTTGAGCCATGGTAGGATGCACCAAACTGGGTTGAAGACCTTGAGGCGGTATGTTCTCAACAGTAACAGCTGGGTGAGGACCCACAACAGTGTTGGTAATCTCATAAACAACAGTAGGTTGATTATCCATCTTTACCTTAAGAGCTTGTAGCATCTCCATAATTTGCCCCGCACTTCCTCGAAGATCTTCAAGTTCATGGATGACACGGTTGATCTCTTGAGCTTGTTCTTCCATCCTCTTTTGAGCTTGGGCTCTAGTATTGTACTGATGCGGAGGACCCAGGATGACGAAACTGGTAGGCAAGAGAACCGATAATAAGAAACCGGGAGACACATGTGATGCAAAAATATGATGCAAAAAATGTGAAATGCGAATGAAATGATTTCATGGAATTCAAATATTTACGGATATCTCAAAGTTTTTTTTTGTAATTCATGGTATCCTGCAATGTTCATAAATAAGGTTTGAATTCCATGAAATGCAATGCAATGTGATGATTTATGGATGCAATGCACATATACAAAGTCCTAAGTTAAAGGTATGTATAAGGAGTTAGGGTCTACCCTTCCCAATAAGGTATGTACTAAGGTCAGTGGTACCTGCCGAACAAGGTTCTAAAGAAGTGCCCAAAGTCATCAGCCCTTCCTTCGGATATTATCAACTTTCCGACTGACTCGGGGGTCGATAATATTCTCGAGAGAACCTCTTTTGAGTGTAGCATCGCGTAGCAACCATTTTAGGACTACTCCCACATAGTTCCCGCACTACGTCCTATATAACGCCAAGGTAGTGTTAAGGTAACTACATTCCTCAATATCACAGACTCCAATCAAAAATAGTAAAAGTTTTCACGACTAACTCGATCAACTGAACCATTTTCGAAAGGGTCTCAACTGAGCGGTGATTCTCGAGTCAACTTGGTCGGGACTCACTCCCGGCAAGCCTCGTTGAATATCTCACCTTCCTATAATAAAGTCACTCAAGTCCGGGTTAGGACTTATCTCGCAATAACAGGGTACCCCCCAAGCAAGGCACAATAATAATATATACAACAGAATACATAATGAAAATTATCATACAATAAACAAAATAGGGATAACCCTTAAAAGATACTTGGTGTCGCTACTGCGAAAATCGGCGCCGGCTTGACAGGAGAGTCGCCACCGTGCGTTATTTATCCCTCAGAGCGGGAAAGGAAACGCTCGAAGTAAACCTCGCGAAAAACGGGAAAAGGTATGGTCATCGCAACCAAAACCTGGATTCGGGAGTCGGTTACGCAAGGGGAAGGTATTAGCACCCCTCACGTCCATCGTACTCGATGGGATCCACGCTTGGTGTTTATAAGGACAAGGGTGTATTTATCTATCTACGCTAATGGTTGGTCTGAAAAGAAAAGAAAAGGACAGGACTCGACAGAACATACGGTGTTCTGGGCCTACGTACTCCCTCGTGCAATGGGAAAGTCAGAGTCAACGTAGTTCGACCACCTACGTCTAAACGGGGAAAAGGTTGCTCGCCAGGACATCGCGTCCTGTGCCTACGTACTTCCACACAGCATGGAAGATCAGAGCAAACGTAGTTCGACTAACTACGGCTAACCTGGGGGTTCTCACACAGCAGTGAGAAGATAAACTGGTCTCTAAGGTTCGGGAACCTACAACTACGATCTGGTCTCAAATGCGCTCGGGCAGGAGAAAGGGATAACAATTAGTCGTCAGCGGGAAAGTCTCGATCGCACAGCCGCGAGAGAACAAAGGTTAGTTGTTAGTGTGCTCGCTAGGATATCGCATCCTATGCCTACATATCCTCGTCTGGCACGAGGAATCAGAGCAGCTGTAGTTCAGCTAACTACGGATCAAGCTACTCAAAAGCTCCTACTGAAAGGAAAGGGAAAAGACACCCTAAAACTATAGCTGGAAAAGGGGAATCTACCTACTGCTATCATGCCTGGTTGACCATCCTAATGTCTATCATAACAACTCCGCAGCGGAGAAGTCAGAGCTCCTAAGGGATCATGGCAACAGGACTAAACGGCAAACGGGAAATACTACAAAGTAAAGAAATACTGAAAATATGCATGAATGCAACAACTAACCAAGCAAGGCGCAAAGGCCGCAAGCCACATAGGCAAGGGAGCTCAGCTCTACCAAATACCAACAAGCAAAGCCACTCAATAACAAACAAGCAGAAGGAGGACCACCTCAACTTCTCATGCACACAAAGCCTACTTCTAAGATGCACCTACCTCAGAACTATCTAGATGAATCCCTAAGTCTAATGCAACACAACACCATACAAGTCAAACAACACAAAGATAAGGCTAGCTAACCTGATAAACCTCTATCCCAAGCTAGAAACTACTCCTGGGTAAGACCCCTAACAAACCTGAAACAAGCTTAATCTATCCCTGAACAAAACTCTATACAACACCTTAAGCAAAACTCTAATCAAAACCCTAAGCAAGAGGAATCAATCCCAGTCTCCATGCTTCAGAACAAGCTTACCAAAGAAAGGGAGCTAAGCAGACAAACTCATAGTGCCTTCCTCGGGAAAGTACCAGGAGGTTACCACTCAGGAGTCATATCCTATGCGGCTCGACAACTGTGATCAGTTTACATTCCTCCTCAGGAGAAACTAAACTCACATGAAGGCTCCGGCATCATTGGATATTTGAGAAAGCCTATATGCACTAAGGGAACTAAGTGAACAGACCCATAGGACCTTCCTCAGGAAAGTACTAGGAGGCTTCCACTTAGGAATCGTATCCTACGTGGCTCAACAACTGTGATCAGTTTACATTCCTCCTCAGGAGAAATTAAACTCACAAGTTGGCTCCAACATCATTGGATACTTAAGAAATCCTAGATAAACTAAGGGAGCTAAGTGAATAGACCCATAGGACCTTCCTCAGGAAAGTACTAGGAGGCTGACACTTAGGAATCGTATCCTACGTGGCTCAACAACTGTGATCAGTTTACATTCCTCCTCAGGAGAAATTAAACTCACAAAATGGCTCCAACATCATTGGATACTTAAGAAAGAGGTGAGAAGAAAGAATGAAAGTCATTTATAGTGCCTTCCTCAGGAAAGTACCATAAACTCCCTTCAAACTTCAGGATCTCAAACCTCACAAACAGAGAACAAGCTCCTAGACTAAGCTTCAATCCAATACATCTTTTCAAGCTCCAACAGGACTTCAACCAGCTCCCATCTTCAAGAAGAAACCACAGGTCCTCAAACCACAAGAAACTATCTCTGAAGTTCAACCACAGTTGAACTTCAAAGTCAGAAGCCATCAAGACTTCTCCTATCCTCAAGCTCAGACTAAAACAATATTAGAACATCCTACAAAAATCTATCAAAAATCTATGGGAAACCTACATGGCTCTATGACAAAATACTAAAAAATCAGAACAAAATTCATTACCAGATGCAAGAACTAAAATCAACAAAGCAGACATATCCACAAACCAGTTATTCAATATCAAAACAACACAAAAAATGCAATTAAAATGAAAATGCATGATTAAGCTAATGTTTTTGTACTGTGAAATCCTACATTGAATTACGAGTCTACAGAAAAAAGAACGGAATTATTTGATCGAATCTACTATTTTTTATGAATTTTCTAACAATATGCATGCACTAAAAGATATTAAAAAAAGGTAATTCAAATGGAAAATATACCAAAAATAGTAAAAAAAAATAAAATGGCATTTTTAATTTTACCTAATTTTCTAGACATTTTCATGAAGTGGTGGAAAAAACAAGAAATTAAAAATCAATTGTTTTTATTTTATTATGAATTTTACAAGAACAAGAAAATATGAAAAAGAACTTAAAAACACAAAATTGAAATAAAGAGGGAGGGGGGTTCAAACAGCATGTTTTTCAGTTATTATTGCATTGGGCCCACACCAGGGGGGGCGTGAATAGCAAATGGGCGCAGGGCCCAATGAGTCAGAAAGTCAGTTACAAAAATAAAAGAAAATGGAAACTCGTGGGGGATGCAGTCAGCAGGTTTCGCATGTTAGTTTTTTGGAATGGGCTGAGTTGAGGGGGTGTGGGTAGCAGTGGGCATAAGGCCCAGCCCACATTTCCATTCTGTCTCTCACGCGAAGGGAGGGTGAACGAGTAAAACGGGGGAGAACCTCAGCAAACACGCGTTTGGGCCTAAACCCAAACCCTAACCCTAGCCCAATTAACCCTAACAACAAAACCCTATCTCCCTTCTCCATACCCTAAACACTGTTCATCCCTCAGAAACCCTAGCGCCGTCTTCAACCTTTCATCCTCTCTGAACTCTCTCAACCTCACGCACATGATCGAACCAAACTCTAAAACTTCTCACGCAACACACCTCAATCTCACACAAGATTCCTCCACACAAAATTTAAGCTTAAACTAAATGCGAACTGAAATCCCAACGAGACCCTACATTCAATAATCAACAACGAATCCAGAGTGGAAGAACAATGTACCTGGCTTGAGGTGTGAACGACGCCGTGAATTCTTGAAGTTCGTTGAAGGACTTGAAGAAATCCTGGAGAATCTTGAAGAATCACTTGCAGATCACTACGAGAAAGAGGAAGATCTTGAGGCTTATTGAAGACTTTGAAGACGTTCTGGAGAAGAAACACTGTAGGCGAAGATCTTCAAAGATCTTTACGGATCTTGAAGTTGTTGGGAGCTGACGAAGACCTATGAACAACGATGAAGGCGTGTTGGGGATCTTCTGGCGATGAGATGAATCTGGGAACGTGGAAGGAGATCTGGAGACTGATGATGATTGTATGGAGTTCTGGAAAAGTTGTTCTTGAGACGCGATGGAGATTTGATGATCTGGAAAATTGGTGGATGGTACTGGGCGCAAATGATAAGTTTTCCGGCGCCGTTGAGTTCTCCGGCGACGGATAGATGGAGGTGGACGGAGGAGGAAGATGAAGATCGGACGATTTCTGGGAATTCTGGGGCTTTTTGCAGCTTCCGGCAAGGGACGGTGGCCGGAAGGCGTTAGAGTGGCCGGCGGTGTGGTGGTTCAGGGAGGATGCATGGCCGGCGGCGTGCTTTCTGGCGAAGCTCAGGCGAGGTCTGAGGGCGTGACAAGTGTCTCAGTGGAGGTTGGGGTGGTGACACGCGTGAGACGCGCTGGCAGAGGGAGATTGTGAGTGGGCGAGGTGTCAGCGTGTGGAGCTTCTGAGGTGTGTTGGTGGGGTCCTCTGAGTGCAACGCGTGGCGTGCCTTATATACTGACAAGTGTCCTCTGCTGGCCAAAATGGACAAAAACAAATCTGATGGACTCTTGGGCCTCCAAAAAAATGCTGTGCTGGGCCCATACGAACTTGAGACCAAAAATCTGGAAAAAACTGAACAAAACTGATTAATATGCAAAAATGGATTAAAACCTGATTAAGACCAATTAACACTAATCAACACCTAATTAACTAACTAACCTGATTAATCCGAGAATTAACTATCTTAATCCTAATTTGACCTAAACCTGATTAAAATCCTAATTAATCTGATTAAACCTAAAAAATAGAATTAACACCTAATTAAACTAATTACCCTAATTAAATCTAAAAATGATTAAAAATCTAATTAACTCTATATTAATAAACTTCTACTAATTTCTGAAAAAACCATTAAAGTTCTATTTAATTTCTATTAAAATTCTATAAAATGCCTATTAAAAATCTATACTATTATTTAATATCTACTTAAAAGGAAAACTATATTAAAACAATACCCTATTTATTTCTATTTATTAAAATCCCTATTAACATAAAAGAAAAATCCATAGTATTTTCTATATTATCTAAAACAACTAAAACTATTTAAATTCTTTTATATTCTAAAAAAAAGATTAAAAACTATTAAACCTATTTTAAAAATCTATATAAAGTTCTAAAAAGAGATTTAAACTATTAAAAAAATACAAAAACCCTATTTAAATTCCAGAAAAAATCTATAAAGCCTATTAAAAATCCGCAAAAGGCTATTAAACCCTAAAAATGCAGACAAATGCAAATGACCGCCACGAAAGAGCGCGCGAGACCAGATCGAATCGAACCGAGAACCCCGGGCATCAGAATATCCCAAAATCACTATGTAAGCTAAAAATCACCGAGGAGCGCACAAATTCCCGAAAATAAAACCCTGCTGATCTGGACTGGATCTGCCGTATCTGATAGACGAAAACCAAGTTGTAACCCTGATATCCTCTGTCTGTGCACAAATGTCATGCGTCTGATTTGCGAATATGAATTTAAACCACGAGTCAGATAGGAGAATCGATTGGTCAAATTTTAGGGTGCAACAGCTGCCCCTATTCAAGCGACTTGGACCTGAAGGGTTTGAAGAGCGCTCAGCCTTCAAGCATTCAGAGGTGGGAGACGGTTGAATACAAATGAAACCCGAAAATTTGCCAACCGCGAGAATATACTGTAAACTGCTTGGGGAATAAAGTCTAGAACCGAGTCCAGTCATTACGGCACCAAACTGATCAATCATCTGGTAAAAGAACTCCTGATTTTAACGCCAATTACCTGTGATACCCTATATAACAAACCCTAGGGTTACAACAAAACACCTGATCCTTTTACATTGCCTACTGATAGGCGGGAAGAGAAATATACTCACATCGTCCAAAGATGGACGAAAAGACACCCTGGTTGAATACTCACCTCGTCTAATGATAGACGGCAAGACGCCATTAATCTCCATACTCACATCGTCTAAGGATAGACGGGAAGAAATAATCTCCATACTCACATCGTCTAAGGGTAGACGGAATCATCCTGATTGATGAAACAAAATCTATTCACATCGTCTAAGGATAGACGGGAAGAAATAATCTCCATACTCACGTCGTCTAATGGTAGACGGGAAGACACCATAATCTCCAAACTCACATCGTCTAAGGGTAGACGGGATCATCCTGATTGATGAAACAAATCAATATTCACATCGTCTAAGGATAGACGGGAAGAAATAATCTCCATACCCACGTCGTCTAAGGATAGACGGAAAGACACCATAATCTCCAAACTCACATCGTCTAAGGGTAGATGGGATCATCCTGATTGATGAAACAAATCAATATTCACATCGTCTAAGGATAGACGGGAAGAAATAATCTCCATACTCACGTCGTCTAAGGGTAGACGGGATCATCCTGATTGATGAAACAAATCAATATTCACATCGTCTAAGGATAGACGGGAAGAAATAATCTCCATACTCACGTCGTCTAAGGATAGACGAAAAGACACCATAATCTCCAAACTCACATCGTCTAAGGGTAGACGGGATCATCCTGGTTGATGAAACAAATCAATATTCACATCGTCTAAGGATAGACGGGAAGAAATAATCTCCATACTCACGTCGTCTAAGGGTAGACGGGAAGACACCCATACGCAATTCAACACTATCCTTCGAACTTCAGAATCCTTCTGTCTACGGGAATTGATGGAAAGATCAATATCCTTGAAGGGGCCACATCGTCAGTATGGACCGACGGGAAGAAAACCACCTTTAAAGAACCATGTCGTCAATAAGAATCGACAATCACGAAAGCTGAACATTCTTCGAAGAGCCTCGACATCAATAAGGATTGACGGTCAGAAAAGTCCCTCTTGAAACGTCATCTCCTCCAATAAACAGAAAGGAAACCAACTATCCGAAATATCGTTTTGGACCCCTCAACAATCAAAGATAGACGGAGGAGATTCGCTGGGGAAACACCCCATCTGTGTGATCTGACAATAAGAAACCCGCTGAACACTAACCCAAAACTTCACATCGTCTAAGGATAGACGGGAAGAAAACCACGTTCAAACTCAAGACGTCTAATGATAGACGGAGAAATCCACTTATTGGAGGAACACATCGTCAATATGAATTGACGGGAAGAAAAGACTGCTGATACCAGATGACCGACTGATCAAAGCATAACTGTTGTATGATCTGAGATGCAAATATACCGCTGAATCGTCTGAACACTTGTTGCTGAATAAACGCCCCTGAACTGATCACAGAGTAATTCACGCGCCATGTGAGGCTGGTAGAAAACCCAACTTATGCTTCGTATGCATATGCATATGCTTTAATCTTTCTATGGCGTAATGCTCCATTCAGGATGGAAATGCTGCGCATTTTGACAATGACATGCAAGTATGATGCAAATATGATGACATGCGATATGCTAATGCAGGCTCGAGCTGCTGGAGAAAGCTGGGTACAGAAAACCACTTCAGCAACATAAATGCTGAAGACGAGGCCAACTCCGCTAGGGATAAACCGGATATCACAGGATTATCCCAGCAAAATAAATGCTGGGAGAGTGAAATCAACTCTGCTGGAGATATTGGGAACTTAACCGAACACCTCGACGAAGTAATACCCTGCTGGGGAATATAACTCCGCTGTGAAATAACAGATGTGCCGAGTATGATTAGACTCCTCTGGGGATAGCTGACCCATGCCAACGACGAATTGGACGTTGCTGGAGAAAAATAGACGGAGTCTTCCTGCGTATTGCCGAAAATTGGATTTGGAAACTGATGCGCCAACACGGGCGGGCCTCACAGTGATCGCCAACGTGGACTTGAACTCTTAGGCTGTCTATGATGGGTCATGTACAACTGACGTTGGAAAACACTCTGTCTGAATACGCAGCCTTTTAGTGAAGAGTCAAGGGATAGTGACACGACTTCCCGCATTCGTCTCGCTTTCGAAAATCGACTGAATCTGCTCGAATAACTCTGAATGACCCTGCTGATATAGAGAAGAACAATCCTTTCGCTTCTGATAGGCCCCAGCCTGCGGGGCCTCTGTGGGGATAGTCCTCGAAAGGAAATCTGACAATCCGAGCCCTGATGGTCTGATATGACATGCCCCGGCGTTCAAATGCTTCTCGAATAAAGAACAACCTCTGCGCTCTTAAGATGGCCTGCCCCTGACGGCAATGACCTTGCCCCTGATTATCTGATTCAGAGTAGTGCCCCTGACTACGCCGTATTTGCCTGAATCTCAACCTGATTGCCCCAGGATAACTGACTTCGAAAGGCTGACTTGACTGGGGATCACAACAATAGCTTGCCCCTGCTCTCGGAATATTCGGGCGCTCTGCATTCTATCCTGATCATACTTTCCACCGTAGGAAGCTTTTCTGCTGTCAAGCGCTTACTCGCAAGTAAAACAAGTTGTTATGCGTAAAAGACATACTAATGCAACACATATGACAGCTTTGACATCCAATCTGTTCACTGGGAAAAGGAAAAACAGTTTATGGCATATAATGCACAAAACATTTATCAACATTAGTATCAACATGGTAAGAGGATCCCTTTTAAGAGTCAGAATCGACGCAACCTTTACCGGAGTATGCTTTCGAAACAACCTGCTTCAATTAGGACTTTTGAAGGTTGTAATGTGGTCAGGTTCATGGTTTTGAAAGAAAGGATAAAGGTTCAAAGTTTATTTTAACCCACCCATTCTCCTTGATGTTCTCCGATCCTACGTTTAGCTAATTCAACCTTAGCGCTCACCTCTCAGAGGTTGAAAGATAGGAGTGATGGTTCGAGAAACTATGAGTTTTCGGAGTGACAACCACTCACTCTTTCGTCTTTGACACTTGGGGTCACACGACTCGCATTTCGTTGGAGGATTTTTCTTTTGATCCTTTTCTTCTTTTTCTTTTCATATCCCTAACTTTTGCCTGGACTGACTCCTTTTTGATTTTTTAAGTCCAGCGGGATGCCCTCATTTTTGCCTAAGTCATTTGTTTTGAAGTTTTCTTGACTTAGCGGGCTTTTGATTCTTTTTTTCTCTCTTTTTTTCCTTTCGAACAAGTCATGTGACACTGGTTGTCTGACTCTTTGGGGAATGATGTGACTGCCCCACTCTTGATTGAACCACTGTGGTCTTTTAGGCACGACCTCTAGGGGCGTGATTGATCCTCGAACGGACACTCCTCTTGCAATTTGGACGCTCGGTCAAATTAGCTAACACCTACCCTGCCCCAGGTTAAGATTGAGGGTTTTTCGCTTTCAGAAAGAACTCCTACTACAAGGCTCAAAGGGGTTGGCAAGGGATTATCTTCCTTATAACTCCAGTGTTTAGGGATTTGAAACATTGCCTGTACATCATCAACAGGTTTTTATTTCAAAAGCATACGATATCGGAAGTTTGCACGTCGTTCATTTTCGTCATCCTCCCCAGATTCTTCTTAACTAAGCGTTGGACATTTGTAAAAACAATTAGTGAACACGAATGGATTCAATCAAAACATGCATATTTATTTCATTATCATCAATTGAATGAAAACAACAAGTTTTACAAACAAGCTTGCAATTTAAACAGGAAAGAAACTACAAATGTAAAGAAATGACAAGATAAAACAAAGAAAAATGCTAGCTTCCGAGAACCGGGCTTTCACGTCTGTCCTGCTGCTGAACCAGCTATCTTTATTAGAGACAATTCGATGTTGTCCTGATCTGCTTTCAATGACTCAACCAAATTATAGAGCCCCTCCTCCTTTATTCAAATGATTTGGGACTTCCCTGCCCGAAGCTGATTGCTGCACTATCAACTAGATCCTGCACTTTGTGCTTGAAGGCCAGACAATCTTCAATGTTGTGCCCCTGTGCTCCTGAATGGAAATCACAGCGCTCCTTGATATCATAACCTGCTGAAGGTGTACCTGTCAGCGGGGCTAACTTCCTCTTCTCAACCAACTGCAATCGTAGCAACGTCTGAAGAAGCTCGGCATACGGCATCAGAGGCACCTTAAATACCCTCAATGGCTTCTGATTTTGAGCTTTTCGCTGATTGGGATGCTGCTGCCTTTTCCACTGTTGAGATCGTTGCGGTTGTTGCTGGTATCGGGTTGACTCTTGAACACCCTTCGTAGCAAATGCAACATCGGTTTCTTGACTTTCACTGTACTGATCAAGGCCCTCCTTATGCTTAGCCATTTTATTTCTCAGATCTGCCCCAGGAATAGGCAACAGTTGTGGGCATGGAGATTCTGACGCTGTAGCGTCCAGGATACGCTTCTGACCCACTGCAGCTTTAGAAACATCTGTCATCTTAGCATCGACTGAGACAGGAGCAATACGTACATCTACGCCGCTCGGCGTGAATTCGATATCGTGCGAGTCAATCAGGTCTCGGACATTGTGCCTGAAAGCATGACAACCCTCGATGTCGTGTCCGAATGCCCCGGAATGAAATTCACATTGCTTGCTGGCATCGTACCCATGAGGAAGCGCTCTCGTGGGTGGTTCCAACGTTCTCTTCTCAACCAGATTAAACCTCAATAAAGTCTGCAAGAGCTCAGCATATGTTGTAGGCGGCGCCTCAAATATTCTCTTTGGCTTTCCTACCTGGATCCTCCGTTGAGCCGGATGCATCTTCTGTTGCTGCTGCTCAGGTTCCATAGGCACCGGTGGCGCGAGCTTCTTCATTGCGGCTTCGAATAGCTGATCATCCTCTTTCCTAAGCACATTCTTGACTACTTCCATGATCAAGCTCACTTGGGTCTTCAGCTGGCTGTTTTCTTCTTTGAGAATCTTCTGCTCCAAACGCATCTCTTGCATGTCTCTCGTCATCTGCCCCAACTGGCTTCGGACTTCAATCAATTCAAACTGATTCTGTTCCATCTCTCTGAAGGAATTCCTGCAACAAACTGGAGATGAGGAAATAAGACCCACGGTTCTGATGTACCTGTTAAATGATAACGCAATGCAGAAAGCGAACACATATTCATGACAAGACAAAGAGAAACTCAAGCTATCAGCACACAGACGAACATCTACCATACATGTAACCAACAAAAGCAGCACGTAAGCACAAATGAGTATGAATACAAATGACCCCAGCCAACAATCCTGGTGGTGGTCGGCAAACACTAGTGCACAAAAGCTAACGGATTAAGCAGAGAAAACAGATGCGACACCCGGCGCATAAACTTCTAGAAACTTCTCCCATATTCAACTGAACTCTCTGATTGACAATCTTCAGAGCACACACTTCCTGAGGAGTTTTCCATGACATTAGCTGATGAACCCACACAACTGGATGATGGAAAATCATTAATCTGAACAAAACCCTGAGGAGTGATGCAAATCCGGCTAGAGTCCAACAGATCTTGAACCTGACTTCTAAGCACCTTACAATCATTTGTAGAATGCCCCTGTGCCCCAGCATGGTACTCACAGCGGGCGCTGGCATCAAAACCTGGAGGATACGGTGGAATCACCGGCTTAGTCTCTTTCGGCACTCTCAATCCACTTTTGACCAGATATGGCAACAACTGACTGTACGACACCGGTAGCTAAGTAAACTGCCTTTCAGGTTTCCTTGGTCTTCGTGGCGCATGCTGACGCGATCGACGATAGGATGACCGTTGACTTGAAGTGTCTGAAAACTGATCCTGAGATGCTAGAGATTTTGAGATGGCGTCATCTCCTTCCCACTCTTCTTGAGAACTGACAACTGACTCAATCTTGTCAACTGGGACGTAAGGGACATCTCGGAACTTTCCACTCTTGAGTCCTCTCTCAACAAGCTCTCCCATTCTCATCTGGCCCACAAAGTTTGTGCAACCGAATAATTTCTCAAAATAATGGCCTTTCAGAGTACCCAAGAAAATGTCAACCATTTCTCTTTCCGGAAGCGGTGGTTGAACACTAGCAGCCAATTCTTTCCATCTTCGCAAATACCCTCTGAATGGTTCATTCTCCGCCTGAGACAATTCTTGCAGATGTACGAGACTAGGAGCCAAATCCAGGTTGTAATCGTACTGCTTCATGAAAGCTCTAGCTAAATCCACCCACGATCGAATCTGATTACTCTCTAATTGCACATACCACCTCAAGGATGCCCCAGTCAGGCTATACTGAAAGCAATGGATCATCAACTTGTCATTTCGCACAAACGAAGTCATCCTTCGACAGAACATCATCAAATGCAGCTTCGGACAGCTATCTCCCGTGTACTTTTCAAATTCCGGCACTTTGAACTTGTACGGCAACACCAGATCAGGAACCAGACACATGTCTACAGCATCCAGGTTAACAGCATCTTTCGCTTCTAAGGCTTTTATACCTTCTTCCAATGTTCGGAGTCTTCTATCCTTTTCAAGGTCTCTTGGATCTACCATCCCAGCCATTGGAATATCTCTCCGGTAATTCATCACAGGGAAAGCAACACCTTGATTGTTAGCAGGAGGATAACGTTCATTTCGGGCAACAAACTGCTCAAGTCGATCTCGGTTCTGGACAGTAGGCTGTACAACTTGGTCTGCAGTAAGATTGTTCGCTTGCAGGAAGCCTTCCATGGAATCATACTGATGGTTGGACGCCATAGTAAACCTTGTCAAAGTGTTAGGAGCCTGGAAATTGCCTTCAGCCATAGCTATCAATTACCTGTAACTGACTACACTGCTTGATTCTGCTCAAATCTGCTTCAGCCCCTTGGTCGTCTTCAACACTCCACTCTTGCCTCAAATGATCCCCAGAGAATCACCCTCTGATGGAAGAAAAAGGCTGGATAAGTGCTCTGGCCTGCTAAAGAAATGCTATGCAATGTGATTTATGCAAACAGAAATACAAAAATGCTAACGTGCATGTGTGCATTGGAGATATTTCCCCTCCAATTCCAGTGTCAGTGGTAGCAAGACGAGATAAACCATAAAGACAATATTTAGAAAAACCCTCATATATTCATTAGAATAACAATCTTGTCAAGAGGTTACATAACTATGCTTCATACAACTGATATGATAAAGGAGGATCCCAGCCAACATGCCTGGTGGTGATCTCAACACAACAGAATACAAGAGAGAAATCAAGTACGGGTACGGTTGCGGAAGTCTTCGACCATCTTCTTTGTCTCTGCATGATCCGGTTGATAAATCAAACCTTCTATCAGCTGATCCCTCTTCCTGACCGTCCCCTGGATATCTCTGACAAAGTCTTCCCAAGCCTTATCATTGGCACCGTCCCCAGGTTTGGGTCTCTTGGCGTCTGCTCTATGCTGAAAATCTTCCAAATTCTTCATGGTATCAGCTAGCTTGCGCTCGGCCTCGTATCGGCGGCAGGCTTCTTCTTCAAGCTCTTCAGTCTTCACTTTGACCTGTTCTTCTAACTGAGCAACCTGTGTCTTCAGCTCTTCTTCCCGCTCTTTGCGCTTGGCCATAGTGAGATCCCAGTGCTCTCTGAACTTAGCTAGCTTCGTGTAGGCCCTTTCCAGCTCTTGCTTCTTAGTAGCCAATACACTGCTAACTGAGTCTACATCTAACTCCAGACGCTTCTTGGTTTCAGTCAATTCCAATAACGTAGTCTTTAGATGTTTCAGAGTTTCAGCCTGTTGCTTAGAAAAATATCCTGTTTCAATCCTTTCATGGCGAAGCTGGGCATTCTCCTGCTCTAAAGCCTCTTTAGCCTTTGCTAGCTCTTCTTTCTCCGCCATCAGCTGCTTGTATACCTGTATATCCACAGTGGTAGGCTCCTCCACCGGAGAAGGATGCAATGGCTGAACTGCTGGATAAGGCATAAGGAATTTCACAGCTCGCTCACGAATCCATTCCACATACGGGCCAGGAACTCGAGCATCCCCTCTGCTACCTGAAGGCTTCCCTCTCTTGTGCAAGTTCTTCCAGGCTTTCTCAAGCTTGGTCAGCATCTCTTTCCCTATTGCCCCAGTGAGATACAGAGATTCCTGTATCTCCTCGGGCTTCGGCGCTTCATGAGGTACATACCCAAATTGCCTGATCAATAAGGAAGGGTTGTAATTGACACACCCTTTCCTTCCTATTAACGGGACATTCGGGAATCCTTCGCATTTGAGTATGACCTCAACTCCGAATACCTCTTCATTAACCCATACCACGTTCTCGGCAGTCAATCCCATCAAGCGCTCCGGCCATCCTAGAGAATCAATAGAGGTGACAAAAGGGCCTGACTTAGGCATATGACTGGTGAACCACCTGCACAGGAGAGGTACACAACAAGACACATTCCTTCCTCGCCGCTTTTCATTCTGGTAGTGAGTTGAATGGTGGATATCTCCCAACAAAGTTGGAACTGGGTTCTTCGCAGCCAAAATATAGAAGGCATCTGAATCAACAAAATCAGGAATGTTCGGGAACAATACGATGCCATAAACACATACAGCAAGGATGACGTCAAAAACAACCCAACCACCCTTCTGGGCATGCTCCCGAGCCTTCTCTACCAAGACATCCAATGGAAATCCCCATACATCTCCTCTTCTGATCATCTTCCCAGTCAGCTCAGACTCTCTCAAGCACAGGATGGCAGAAAGCTCAGCCAGATTAGGCTCAGCGTCCGTACGATAGAAAGGCATCTGCTCGCGGATAGGTATATCCAGAAGTGCAGAATACTCCTCCAGGGTAGGAGCCAAAACGAAGTCGGGAAATACAAAACACCTGAGCTCCGCATCGTAAAACTGTAACAGAGTATAAATGTCGCTGATCTCGTAGGCCGATGGCTGATAAACATAGGTCAGAATCCTCCCATATCTCTTTCTGAAGTCACTCATTACCCTCTTCTTAGCAATAGTAATCAATTCTAACAATAGACTGATATCCGAAGACGGAAACTTGTAGGGCAATACCCTCTTCGTGGCTTCCATGTCTTGCTAGGAACAAACACCAGAACTGGGAGGGAAAATATGTACCTGCAATACACACACGTTAGTTGAATGCAAATGGTAATGCAATGATGCAATATGATAAATAATGCAATCCGTGAACACAGGGGCTATGCTGTAGCCTGAAGAGGAATATCTCTGTGATCAAGAACAGAAAACCACCATAGTCACCAGAACCTCATGACACTAACTATCATCTGATACTCAAAATATCAATCCCCTGGTAAGAAAACCATCTGAACCTCTGTATCTGACGAGAAAACCATCTGATAATAGCATCACCCTCAGATAATAAACCCATCTGACCCAGACAACACACCTGGAGATGAATCAAGAACACCATTTGACAAATACTGAACCTTGGCTTCTGAAGGCCAGTTTTCCTGCAATAACCCAATCCCCCTCACAGGTATGATAGACCTAATCCACGGACAAAGGTACGGCATCCTATGCGGTCATCAGCGTCACAGACTTTCATGAATGACGATACGATTCCCAGAAGGAGTGGCATCATCAAATCATGAAGAGGCCTCACTTAACTGACTTCCAAATGATCGGTCCCCAGAGTCGACAATCCTCACGTCTGGACTCCCCTCAGATCCTCAGGACCGGAAAGGAGCACCTCTGCGAGAATCTCGTCTGAGCGTAGATTTCGTAGGGAACTGTGCCTGCTCAGCAGACAGGTTCGTCTACTACTCTCCACAACTATGTCTAGGTGCATACTCAAGCCCAGGTCCGGCTTCTCACTCACAGTAACCTCCCTTGCCCACAACAATAATCACAATAATATAATGCTGGAAAATAAATGCGGAAAGGTAAAGGTACGGAAAAGTAAAGTGCGGAAAGGTAAAACACATATGCACAACACCCAACAAATAAACACCCAAGCGCTAGGATTGACTCGCGTAGGGGATGGGAAACGGTCCCAGCATAAGGGATGGGAAAAGTCCCTAGATGCTATATATCCCCAGCAGAGTCGCTACTGCGAAAATCGGCGCCGGCTTGACAGGAGAGTCGCCACCGTGCGTTATTTATCCCTCAGAGCGGGAAAGGAAACGCTCGAAGTAAACCTCGCGAAAAACGGGAAAAGGTATGGTCATCGCAACCAAAACCTGGATTCGGGAGTCGGTTACGCAAGGGGAAGGTATTAGCACCCCTCACGTCCATCGTACTCGATGGGATCCACGCTTGGTGTTTATAAGGACAAGGGTGTATTTATCTATCTATGCTAATGGTTGGTCTGAAAAGAAAAGAAAAGGACAGGACTCGACAGAACATACGGTGTTCTGGGCCTACGTACTCCCTCGTGCAATGGGAAAGTCAGAGTCAACGTAGTTCGACCACCTACGTCTAAACGGGGAAAAGGTTGCTCGCCAGGACATCGCGTCCTGTGCCTACGTACTTCCACACAGCATGGAAGATCAGAGCAAACGTAGTTCGACTAACTACGGCTAACCTGGGGGTTCTCACACAGCATTGAGAAGATAAACTGGTCTCTAAGGTTCGGGAACTTACAACTACGATCTGGTCTCAAATGCGCTCGGGCAGGAGAAAGGGATAACAATTAGTCGTCAGCGGGAAAGTCTCGATCGCACAGCCGCGAGAGAACAAAGGTTAGTTGTTAGTGTGCTCGCTAGGATATCGCATCCTATGCCTACATATCCTCGTCTGGCACGAGGAATCAGAGCAGCTGTAGTTCAGCTAACTACGGATCAAGCTACTCAAAAGCTCCTACTGAAAGGAAAGGGAAAAGACACCCTAAAACTATAGCTGGAAAAGGGGAATCTACCTACTGCTATCATGCCTGGTTGACCATCCTAATGTCTATCATAACAACTCCGCAGCGGAGAAGTCAGAGCTCCTAAGGGATCATGGCAACAGGACTAAACGGCAAACGGGAAATACTACAAAGTAAAGAAATACTGAAAATATGCATGAATGCAACAACTAAACAAGCAAGGCGCAAAGGCCGCAAGCCACAGAGGCAAGGGAGCTCAGCTCTACCAAATACCAACAAGCAAAGCCACTCAATAACAAACAAGCAGAAGGAGGACCACCTCAACTTCTCATGCACACAAAGCCTACTTCTAAGATGCACCTACCTCAGAACTATCTAGATGAATCCCTAAGTCTAATGCAACACAACACCATACAAGTCAAACAACACAAAGATAAGGCTAGCTAACCTGATAAACCTCTATCCCAAGCTAGAAACTACTCCTGGGCAAGACCCCTAACAAACCTGAAACAAGCTTAATCTATCCCTGAACAAAACTCTATACAACACCTTAAGCAAAACTCTAAGCAAAACTCTAATCAAAACCCTAAGCAAGAGGAATCAATCCCAGTCTCCAAGCTTCAGAACAAGCTTACCAAAGAAAGGGAGCTAAGCAGACAAACTCATAGTGCCTTCCTCGGGAAAGTACCAGGAGGTTACCACTCAGGAGTCATATCCTATGCGGCTCGACAACTGTGATCAGTTTACATTCCTCCTCAGGAGAAACTAAACTCACATGAAGGCTCCGGCATCATTGGATATTTGAGAAAGCCTATATGCACTAAGGGAACTAAGTGAACAGACCCATAGGACCTTCCTCAGGAAAGTACTAGGAGGCTTCCACTTAGGAATCGTATCCTACGTGGCTCAACAACTGTGATCAGTTTACATTCCTCCTCAGGAGAAATTAAACTCACAAGTTGGCTCCAACATCATTGGATACTTAAGAAATCCTAGATAAACTAAGGGAGTTAAGTGAATAGACCCATAGGACCTTCCTCAGGAAAGTACTAGGAGGCTGACACTTAGGAATCGTATCCTACGTGGCTCAACAACTGTGATCAGTTTACATTCCTCCTCAGGAGAAATTAAACTCACAAACTGGCTCCAACATCATTGGATACTTAAGAAAGAGGTGAGAAGAAAGAATGAAAGTCATTTATAGTGCCTTCCTCAGGAAAGTACCATAAACTCCCTTCAAACTTCAGGATCTCAAACCTCACAAACAGAGAACAAGCTCCTAGACTAAGCTTCAATCCAATACATCTTTTCAAGCTCCAACAGGACTTCAACCAGCTCCCATCTTCAAGAAGAAACCACAGGTCCTCAAACCACAAGAAACTATCTCTGAAGTTCAACCACAGTTGAACTTCAAAGTCAGAAGCCATCAAGACTTCTCCTATCCTCAAGCTCAGACTAAAACAATATTAGAACATCCTACAAAAATATATCAAAAATCTATGGGAAACCTACATGGCTCTATGACAACATACTAAAAAATCAGAACAAAATTCATTACCAAATGCAAGAACTAAAATCAACAAAGCAGACATATCCACAAACCAGTTATTCAATATCAAAACAATACAAAAAATGCAATTAAAATGAAAATGCATGATTAAGCTAATGTTTTTGTACTGTGAAATCCTACATTGAATTACGAGTCTACAGAAAAAAGAACGGAATTATTTGATCGAATCTACTATTTTTTATGAATTTTCTAACAATATGCATGCACTAAAAGATATTAAAAAAAGGTAATTCAAATGGAAAATATACCAAAAATAGTAAACAAAAATAAAATGGCATTTTTATTTTTACCTAATTTTCTAGACATTTTCATGAAGTGGTGGAAAAAACAAGAAATTAAAAATCAATTGTTTTTATTTTATTATGAATTTTACAAGAACAAGAAAATATGAAAAAGAACTTAAAAACACAAAATTGAAATAAAGAGGGAGGGGGGTTCAAACAGCATGTTTTTCAGTTATTATTGCATTGGGCCCACACCAGGGGGGGCGTGAATAGCAAATGGGCGCAGGGCCCAATGAGTCAGAAAGTCAGTTACAAAAATAAAAGAAAATGGAAACTCGTGGGGGATGCAGTCAGCAGGTTTCGCATGTTAGTTTTTTGGAATGGGCTGAGTTGAGGGGGTGTGGGTAGCAGTGGGCATAAGGCCCAGCCCACATTTCCATTCTGTCTCTCACGCGAAGGGAGGGTGAACGAGTAAAACGGGGGAGAACCTCAGCAAACACGCGTTTGGGCCTAAACCCAAACCCTAACCCTAGCCCAATTAACCCTAACAACAAAACCCTATCTCCCTTCTCCATACCCTAAACACTGTTCATCCCTCAGAAACCCTAGCGCCGTCTTCAACCTTTCATCCTCTCTGAACTCTCTCAACCTCACGCACATGATCGAACCAAACTCTAAAACTTCTCACGCAACACACCTCAATCTCACACAAGATTCCTCCACACAAAATTTAAGCTTAAACTAAATGCTAACTGAAATCCCAACGAGACCCTACATTCAATAATCAACAACGAATCCAGAGTGGAAGAACAATGTACCTGGCTTGAGGTGTGAACGACGCCGTGAATTCTTGAAGTTCGTTGAAGGACTTGAAGAAATCCTGGAGAATCTTGAAGAATCACTTGCAGATCACTACGAGAAAGAGGAAGATCTTGAGGCTTATTGAAGACTTTGAAGACGTTCTGGAGAAGAAACACTGTAGGCGAAGATCTTCAAAGATCTTTACGGATCTTGAAGTTGTTGGGAGCTGACGAAGACCTATGAACAACGATGAAGGCGTGTTGGGGATCTTCTGGCGATGAGATGAATCTGGGAACGTGGAAGGAGATCTGGAGACTGATGATGATTGTATGGAGTTCTGGAAAAGTTGTTCTTGAGACGCGATGGAGATTTGATGATCTGGAAAATTGGTGGATGGTACTGGGCGCAAATGATGAGTTTTCCGGCGCCGTTGAGTTCTCCGGCGACGGATAGATGGAGGTGGACGGAGGAGGAAGATGAAGATCGGACGATTTCTGGGAATTCTGGGGCTTTTTGCAGCTTCCGGCAAGGGACGGTGGCCGGAAGGCGTTAGAGTGGCCGGCGGTGTGGTGGTTCAGGGAGGATGCATGGCCGGCGGCGTGCTTTCTGGCGAAGCTCAGGCGAGGTCTGAGGGCGTGACAAGTGTCTCAGTGGAGGTTGGGGTGGTGACACGCGTGAGACGCGCTGGCAGAGGGAGATTGTGAGTGGGCGAGGTGTCAGCGTGTGGAGCTTCTGAGGTGTGTTGGTGGGGTCCTCTGAGTGCAACGCGTGGCGTGCCTTATATACTGACAAGTGTCCTCTGCTGGCCAAAATGGACAAAAACAAATCTGATGGACTCTTGGGCCTCCAAAAAAATGCTGTGCTGGGCCCATACGAACTTGAGACCAAAAATCTGGAAAAAACTGAACAAAACTGATTAATATGCAAAAATGGATTAAAACCTGATTAAGACCAATTAACACTAATCAACACCTAATTAACTAACTAACCTGATTAATCCGAGAATTAACTATCTTAATCCTAATTTGACCTAAACCTGATTAAAATCCTAATTAATCTGATTAAACCTAAAAAACAGAATTAACACCTAATTAAACTAATTACCCTAATTAAATCTAAAAATGATTAAAAATCTAATTAACTCTATATTAATAAACTTCTACTAATTTCTGAAAAAACCATTAAAGTTCTATTTAATTTCTATTAAAATTCTATAAAATGCCTATTAAAAATCTATACTATTATTTAATATCTACTTAAAAGGAAAACTATATTAAAACAATACCCTATTTATTTCTATTTATTAAAATCCCTATTAACATAAAAGAAAAATCCATAGTATTTTCTATATTATCTAAAACAACTAAAACTATTTAAATTCTTTTATATTCTAAAAAAAAGATTAAAAACTATTAAACCTATTTTAAAAATCTATATAAAGTTCTAAAAAGAGATTTAAACTATTAAAAAAATACAAAAACCCTATTTAAATTCCAGAAAAAATCTATAAAGCCTATTAAAAATCCGCAAAAGGCTATTAAACCCTAAAAATGCAGACAAATGCAAATGACCGCCATGAAAGAGCGCGCGAGACCAGATCGAATCGAACCGAGAACCCCGGGCATCAGAATATCCCAAAATCACTATGTAAGCTAAAAATCACCGAGGAGCGCACAAATTCCCGAAAATAAAACCCTGCTGATCTGGACTGGATCTGCCGTATCTGATAGACGAAAACCAAGTTGTAACCCTGATATCCTCTGTCTGTGCACAAATGTCATGCGTCTGATTTGCGAATATGAATTTAAACTACGAGTCAGATAGGAGAATCAGTTGGTCAAATTTTAGGGTGCAACACTTGGTCCCTAGTGAAGTCACCATTTTCTGTTGCGGTGGAAATAGGATATCAAATTATTAATTAATTTGAACCACAATTCAATTTACAACCGCTCTTTGATTTATCCGAAGGAAAAGGTCAAAAGAGGGAAAACCTATTTTTGCATCGTAAATACAATGCGGGGAGAGACCTAGGTAAGGGGTTGGTTAAGCTTATGGAGGGGTTGGTTAAGCTTTTGTTTATTTTATGCCTTTTATTTTTATTTATTATCTGCTTTAATATATATTGAGCTAAGGGATAGAGTGACCTAAAAGACCTAAGGATTATTCCTAAGTTCACTCGGAAAGATGTCGCATCTTGTGCCTACGTATCCTGGATAGGGAATGGAATTAGAGTAATCGTAGTTCCCCTTGAAAGGGAGGTTAGAAACTTCTTGACTGTGGTCAAGGTTTCAAGGGGAGTAAGCGCTTCTTAAGCACACGCTTACGTGGAGTTTTGAAACTCCTATTTCTACGTTGAATTGTTGATTGAAATTAGGGTTAAAATTAGGGATTCCACGACGGGAAACCCTAAAACAGAGTACGGTGACTCTTTGACCTGAAGCTAGAGTAAAGGGTGTTTTTGTCCGCGGCGGGATGCCTAGGCTAAATAGGATTTAGAAACGGTTGAAATTAGGGTTATTGACTTGGCGGTCAAACGGCTAGACCTAATCCTTCAGAAGGGAAAATAGCGGTAAAACATGCAAAACATGGCAAATTATTATATGGCAGAAATTAAAGTGCGAAAAGTAAAGAAAGCGGTAAAAAAAAAGCATCGCGACGATCACTCGCGTAAATTACAGGTCCCAAAATAAATGCGAAAAAATAAAATAACTGCGATCATGGCCTCGCATAAATTACATCCATGAAAAACAATACGCAAGAATAATAAATCTGCATTTTTAGGGTTTAATAGCCTTTTGCGGATTTTTTTTTAATAGGCTTTATAGATTTTTTCTAGAATTTAAATAGGGTTTTTGTATTTTTTTAATAGTTTAAATCATTCTTTAGAATTTTATATAGATTTTTTAAATAGATTTAATAGTTTTTTAATCATTTTTAGAATATAATAGATTTTAAATTTGTTTTTTATTGTTTTAGATAATATAGAAAATATTATAGTTTTTTCTTTTATTAATAATAGATTTTAATAGGATTTTAAATAAGTGGTAGATTTTAAATAGGATTATAATAGTATAAATTGTTAATAGGAATTTTATAGAGTTTTAAATAGAAATTAAACAGAATTTTAGTGAGTTTTTTAGAGATTAGTAGAGTTTAATCATTTTTGGTTTAATATGGAGTTAATTAGATTTTTAATCATTTTTAGAGTTAATTAGGGTAATTAGTTAATTAGGTGTTAATTCTGTTTTTAGGTTTAATCAGATTAATTAGGATTTTAGGTCAATTAGGATTAGTCTTAATTAGGATAATTAGATTTAATATTTTTTATTAATCAGTTTTTAGTTTTTAGGGTTTTTTGCCCAGATTTTCGTATGGGCCAGAAAGCAGTTTTTTGGGAAGCCCACTTCATTATCAGTCCAATTCATTTTTTTGTGCAGGTTTCAGCCAAAAATGCCACTTGTCCAAGTATAAAGGGCGCCACATGTTGCACTCTGGAGCCCACCACCACACACTCAGACTCTCCCTCCTCACGACACATCACCCACTCAGCACTCTCTCTCACTGACACGCGTTCGCCACACGTCCCACACCCAACCTCCACTGAGACACTTGTCACGCCCTCAACCTTCACCGGAGCCCCACCAGAACCTCGCCGCCGGCCATGCATCCTCCCTGAACCGCCCCAACGGCCACCGCCCAACCAACTCCGGCCACCGTCCTTGCCGGAAACTGCAAAAAACCCAGAAACACTCTTTTCTTCTCCGATCCTCCTCCGTCCCCCTTCGTCTTTCCCTCGCCGGAGAACTCATACTCGCCGGAAACTTCAAGAACTAGTTCCCAGAGCACCATCAAACCTTCATCATTCTCCATCTGTAAACCCAGAAAATTCTCAGACCTTCATCATTCTCCATCAGTAAACCCAGAAAATCATTCAAGCCTCAAGAACAACTTTCCAGGACGCGTAAACATTCATCGTTCTTCGAAGGTAATTTCCAGAAAATGTGTGAACAGTAATTGTTCTTCACAAAGACTTCTCCAGAAATCCATCTCCGTCTCCTTCACGAATCTCCAGATCGGATCTTCAACGTTGTTCGCCTCTCTCCAATCATCAACGATAGCCCTGCATCCCCATAGATCCTCCACCTCAAGTTCTGAGAATCACCACGCATCAAGCCTTCAAGGTCATCTTCGAGCATCGGCAAGATCAACCAACTTCGAGTGAATCCTCTTCAGATTACGTTTTTCCAGAAACTCCTTGGTGGTCTTCAACCGCGTCTCAAGAACGCCATCCAAACTTCTTGCTGTTCAAGACTTCCGTTGATCTTCGTTGAAGGACGTAACCGCCGCAATGGATCTATGAAGGTCATCTGAGAAATACGCCTGGGTTCTTCTTGGATCTCAACGTGTCAACACCTCCAGGTTTTTGTTTCTTCCAACTCTTCTTTTAATGTTTGGATTACGAATCTGTTAGGAGTTGTGTTGGCATTTAGGATTAGGGGTTTTTTGATAGTTTAAACGAAGGGGATTTTGGTGAGATCTGGGATTTGAGGTTAGGTTTTAGTTGAGGTTTCATGTGAGATGTTTGAAGGTTGTTTGGGGTTTTCTGGAGATGGGTTGCAGAGAGGGTGAGGAAGACGAAGACAGACGGCGCTAGGGTTTCTGAGGGATGAACAGTTATCTGAGTTGGAAGGGGAGATTAGGTTTTGTTTGGGTTTCATGGATTAGGGTTAGGGTTTGGGTGAGGCCCAAACGTGTTTGCTGAGGTTCACCCCTGCGTTACTCAGTACCCCCCCCTGTGAGAGAGGTGGCAGAATGAATCGTTTTGGGCCTTAGGCCCTTGGTGCTATTCGCACCCCCCTCATCTCAGCCCAATGCAAACGAACCTGAAAAAAACTGTTAACTGCACCCCCCATGCATTGTTTTTCTGTTTTTTTTATTAGTTAGTTCTGATTTCATTGGGCCTGCGCCCATTTGCTATTCGCGCCCCCCCTGGCGTGGGCCCAATGCAATAATAACTGAACAGCATGCTTTTTGAACCCCCCTCCCATTTTATTTCAATTTTGTTTTTAATTTCTTTTTCATATTTTCTTGCATATTGAAAAATTCATAATAAAATAAAAACAATTGATTTTTAATTCCTTGTTTTTTCTACCACTTCATGAAAATGTCTAGAAAATTAAATAAAGATAAAAATGCCATTTTATTTTTGTTTACTATTTTTAGCATATTTTCCATTTAAATGACATTTTTAATATCTTTTAGTGCATGCATATTGTTAGAAAATTCATAAAAAATAGTAGGTTTAATCAAATAATTCCATTCTTTTTTTCTGTAGACTCGTAATTCAGTGTAGAATTTTATAGTACAAAAACATTAGCTTAATCATGCATTTTCATTTTAATTGCATTTTTGCATTGTTATTGATATTGAATATTTGGTTTGTGGATATGTCTGCTTTGTTGATTTTAGTTCTTTCATCTGGTAATGAGTTTTGCTCTGATTTTTTAGTATGTTGTCATAGAGCCATGTAGGTTTCCCATAGATTTTTGATAGATTTTTGTAGGATGTTCTGATATGTTTTTGCCTGAGCTTGAGGATAGGAGAAGTCTTGATGACTTCTGACTTTGAAGTTCAACTGTGGTTGAACTTCAGAGGTAGTTTCCTGAGGTTTGATGGCCTGTGGGTTCTTCTCAAAGATGGAGGTTGGATGAAGTCCTGATGATGCTTGCAAGGATGCAGTGGATTGAGGCTTAGTCTAGGAGCTTGTTCTCTGTTTGTGAGGTTCGAGATCCTGAAGTTTGAAGGGAATTTATGGTACTTTCCTGAGGAAGGCACTATGAATGACTTTCGTTCTTTCTTCTCGCCTCTTTCGTAAGTATCCAATGATGTCAGAGCCTTCATGTGAGTTTAATTTCTCCTGAGGAGGAATATAAACTGATCACAGTTGTTGAGCCACATGGGATACGATTCCTAAGTGGAAGCCTCCTAGTACTTTCCTGAGGAAGGTCCTATGGGTCTGTTCACTTAGTTCCTCTAGTTCATTTAGGATTTCTTAAGTATCCAATGATGTTGGAGCCAACTTGTGAGTTTAATTTCTCCTGAGGAGGAATGTAAACTAATCACAGTTGTTGAGCCACGTAGGATACGATTCCTAAGTGGAAGCCTCCTAGTACTTTCCTGAGGAAGGTCCTATGGGTCTGTTCACTTAGTTCCCCTAATTTTGATAGGATTTCTTAAATATCCAATGATGCCGGAGCCTTCATGTGAGTTTAGTTTCTCCTGAGGAGGAATGTAAACTGATCACAGTTGTCGAGCCGCATAGGATATGACTCCTGAGTGGTAACCTCCTGGTACTTTCCCGAGGAAGGCACTATGAGTTTGTCTGCTTAGCTCCCTTTCTTTGGTAAGCTTGTTCTGAAGCTTGGAGATTGGGATTGATTCCTCTTGCTTAGGGTTTTGAGTAGAGTTTTGCTTAGATCTTTGCTTAAGGTGTTGCATAGAGTTTTGTTCAGGGATAGATTAAGCTTGTTTCAGGTTTGTTAGGGGCCTTGCCCAGGAGTAGTTTCTTGTTTTGTAGATAGAGGTTTGTCAGGTTAGCTAGCCTTCTCTTTGTATTGTTTGACTTGTATGGTGTTGTGTTGCATTAGACTTAGGTGTTCATCTAGATAGTTCTGAGGTAGGTGCATCTTAGAATTAGGCTTTGCGTGCATGAGAAGTTGAGGTGGTCCTCCTTCTGCTTGTTTGTTATTGAGTGGCTTTTCTTGTTGGTATTTGGTAGAGCTGAGCTCCCTTACCTCTGTGGTTTGCGGCCTTTGCGCCTTGTTTGTTTAGTTGTTGCATTCATGCATATTTTCAGTATTTCTTTACTTTGCAGTATTTCCTGTTTGCCGTTTAGTCCTGTTGCCATGATCCCTTAGGAGCTCTGACTTCTCCGTTGTGGAGTTGTTATGATAGACATTAGGATGGTCAACCAGGCATGATATCAGTAGGTAGATTCCCTCTTTAGTCATAGTTTTAGGGTGTCTTTTCCCTTTCCTTTCAGTAGGAGCTTTTGAATAGCTTGTGTCGTAGTTAGCTGAACTACAGCTGCTCTGATTCCTTGTGCCAGACAAGGATATGTAGGCATAGGATGCGATATCCTAGCGAGCACACTAACGACTAACCTTTGTTCTCTCGCGGCTGTGCGATCGAGACTCTCCCGCTGACGACTAATTGTTACCCCTTATTCTCTTGCCCGAGCGCATTTGAGACCGGATCGTAGTTGTAGATTCCCGAACCTTTGAGATCAGTTTGTTTTCTCACTACTGTGTGAGAGCCCCCCTGTTTAGCCGTAGTTAGTCGAACTATGTTTGCTCTGATCTTCCATGTCGTGTGGAAGTACGTAGGCACAGGATGCGATGTCCTGGCGAGCAACCTTTTCCCCGTTTAGTCGTAGGTAGTCGAACTACGTTGACTCTGACTTTCCCATTGCACGAGGGAGTACGTAGGCCCAGAACACCGTATGTTCTGCCGAGTCCTGTCCTTTTATTTTCTTTTCAGACCGACCATTAGCGTAGATAGATAAACACACCCTTTTCCTTATAAACACCAAGCGTGGATCCCATCGAGTACGATGGACGTGAGGGGTGCTAATACCTTCCCCTTGCGTAACCGACTCCCGAATCCAGGTTTTGGTTGCGATGACCATACCGTTCCCCGTCTTTGCGAGGTTTACTTCGAGCGTTTCCTTTCCCGCTCTGAGGGATAAATAACGCACGGTGGCGACTCTCCTGTCAAGCCGGCGCCGATTTTCGCAGTAGCGACAGCTGGCGACTCTGCTGGGGACTTATAGCATCTAGGGACTTTTCCCATCCCTTATGCTGGGACCGTTTCCCATCCCCTACGCGAGTCAATCCTAGCGCTTGGGTGTTTATTTGCTGGGTGTTGTGCATATGTGTTTTACTTTTCCGCACTTTACTTTTCCGTACCTTTACCTTTCCGCATTTATTTTCCAGCATTATATTATTGTGATTATTGCTGTGGGCAAGGGAGGTTACTGTGAGTGAGAAGCCGGACCTGGGCTTGAGTATGCACCTAGATATAGTTGTGGAGAGTAGTAGACGAACCTGTCTGCTGAGCAGGCACAGTTCCCTACGAAATCTACGCTCAGACGAGGTTCTGACAGAGGTGCTCCTTTCCGGTCCTGAGGATCTGAGGGGAGTCCAGACGTGAGGATTGTCGACTCTGGGGACCGATCATTTGGAAGTCAGCTAAGTGAGGCCTCTTCATGACTTGATGATGCCACTCCTTCTGGGAATCGTATCATCATTCATGAAAGTCTATGACGCTGATGACCGCATAGGACGCCGTACCTTTGTCCGTGGATTAGGTCTATCATACCTGTGAGGGGGATTGGGTTATTGCAGGAAAACTGGCCTTCAGAAACCATGATTCAGTACCTTTATCAGACGGTGTTCTTGATTCATCTCCAGGTGTTGTCTGGGTCAGATGGGTTTCTTATCTGAGGTTGATGCTATTATCAGATGGTTTTCTTGTCAGATACAGAGGTTCAGATGGTTTTCTTACCAGGGGATTGATATTTTGAGTATCAGATGATAGTTAGTGTCATGAGGTTCTGGTGACTGTGGTGGTTTTCTGTTCTTGATCACAGAGATGTTCCTCTTCAGGCTACAACATAGCCCCTGTGTTCACAGATCGCATTATTTATCATATTGCATCATTGCATTACCATCTGCATTCAACTAACGTGTGTGTATTGCAGGTACATATTTTCCCTCCCAGTTCTGGTGTCTGTTCCTAGCAAGACATGGAAACCCTGAAGAGAGTGTTGCCCTACAAGTTTCCGTCGCCGGATATCAGTCTATTGTTAGAATTGATTACTATTGCTAAGAAGAGGGTAATGGGTGACTTCAGAAAGAGATATGGGAGGATTCTGACCTATGTTTATCAGCCATCGGCCTATGAGATCAGCGGCATTTATACTCTGTTACAGTTTTACGATGCGGAGCTCAGGTGTTTTATATTTCCCGACTTCGTTTTGGCTCCTACCCTGGAGGAGTATTCTGCACTTCTGGATATACCTATCCGTGAGCAGATGCCTTTCTATCGTACGGACGCTGAGCCTAATCTGGCTGAGCTTTCTGCCATCCTGTGCTTGAGAGAGTCTGAGCTAACTGGGAAGATGATCAGAAGAGGAGATGTATGGGGATTTCCATTGGATGTCTTGGTGGAGAAGGCTCGGGAGCATGCCCAGAAGGGTGGTTGGGCTGTTTTTGACGCCATCCTTGCTGTATGTGTTTATGGTATCGTGTTGTTCCCGAACATCCCTGATTTCGTTGACTCAGATGCTTTCTATATTTTGGCTGCGAAGAACCCAGTTCCTACTTTGCTGGGAGATATCCACCATTCAACTCACTACCAGAACGAAAAGCGGCGAGGAAGGAATGTGGCTTGTTGTGTACCTCTCCTGTGCAGGTGGTTCACCAGTCATATGCCTAAGTCAGGACCTTTTGTCACCTCTATTGATTCTCTAGGATGGCCCGAGCGCTTGATGGGGTTGACTGCCGAGAATGTGGTGTGGGTCAACGAAGAGGTATTCGGAGTTGAGGTTATACTCAAATGCGAAGGATTCTCGAATGTTCCGTTAATAGGAAGGAAAGGCTGTGTCAATTACAACCCTTCCTTATTGATCAGGCAATTTGGGTATGTACCTTAAGGAGCGCCGAAACCCGAGGAGATACAGGAATCTCTGTATCTCACTGGGGCAATAGGGAAAGAGATGCTGACCAAGCTTGAGAAGGCATGGAAGAACCTGCACAAGAGAGGGAAACCTTCAGGTAGCAGAGGGGATATTCGAGTTCCTGGCCCGTATGTGGAATGGATTCGTGAGCGAGCTACGAAATTCCTTATGCCTTATCCAGCGGTTCGGCCATTGCATCCTTCTCCGGTGGAGGAGCCTACTACCGTGGACATACAGGTATACAAGCAGCTGATGGCGGAGAAAGAAGAGCTAGCAAAGGCTAAAGAGGCTTTAGAGCAAGAGAATGCCCAGCTTCGTCATGAAAAGATTGAAACAGGATATGTTTCTAAGCAACAGGCTGAAACTCTGAAACATCTGAAGACTACGTTATTGGAATTGACTGAAACCAAGAAGCGTCTGGAGTTAGATGTAGATTCAGTTAGCAGTGTATTGGCTACTAAGAAGCAAGAGTTGGAAAGGGCCTACACGAAGCTAGCAAAGTTCAGAGAGCACTGGGATCTCACTATGACCAAGCGCAAAGAGCGGGAAGAAGAGCTAAAGACACAGGTTGCTCAGTTAGAAGAACAGGTCAAAGTGAAGAATGAAGAGCTTGAAGAAGAAGCATGTCGCCGATACGAGGCCGAGCGCAAACTGACAGATGCCATGAAGAATTTGGAAGATTTTCAGCATAGAGCAGACGCCAAGAGACCCAAACCTGGGGGGGTGCCAATGATAAGGCTTGGGAAGACTTTGTCAGAGACATCCAGGGGACGGTCAGAAAAAGGGATCAGTTGATAGAAGGTTTGATTTATCGACCGGATCACGCAGAGACAAGGAAGCTGGTTGAGGACTTCCGCAACCGTACCCGTACTTGATTTCTCTCTTGTATTCTGTTGTGTTGAGATCACCACCAGGCATGTTGGATGGGATCCTCCTTTATCATGTCAGTTGTATGGAGCATAGTTATGTAACCTCTTGACAAGACTGTTATTTCTAATGAATATATGAGGGTTTTTCTAAATATTGTCTTTATGGTTTATCTCGTCTTGCTACCACTGACACTGGAATTGGAGGGGAAATATCTCCAATGCACACATGCACGTTAGCATTTTTGTATTTCTGTTTGCATAAATCATATTGCATAGCAGTTAGCAGGCCAGAGCACTTATCCAGCCTTTGTTTTCACCAGAGGGTGATTCTCGGGGATTGTCTGAGGCAAGAGCGGAGTGTTGAAGACGACCAAGGGGCTGAAGCAGATTTGAGCAGAATCAAGCAGCATAGTCAGTTACAGGTAATTGGTAGCTATGGCTGAAGGCAATTTCCAGGCTCCTAACACCTTGACAGGGTTTACTATGGCGCCCAACCATTAATATGATTCTATGGAAGGCTTCCCGCAGACAAACAATCTTACTGCAGACCAAGTTGTACAGCCTACGAATGAGAACCGAGGTCGGCATGAGCAGTTTGTTGCCCGAAATGAACGTCATCCTCCTGCTAACAATCAAGGTGTTGCTTTCCCTGTGATGAATTACCGGAGAGATATTCCAATGACCGGGATGGTAGATCCAAGAGTTCTTGAAAAGGATAGAAGACTCCGAGCATTGGAAGAAGGTATAAAAGCCTTAGAAGCGAAAGATGCCGTCAACCTGGATGCTGTAGACATGTGTCTGGTTCCTGATCTGGTGTTGCCTTACAAGTTCAAAGTGCCGGAATTCGAAAAGTACACGGGAGATAGCTGTCCGAAGCTGCATTTGATGATGTTCTGTCGAAGGATGACTTCGTTTGTGCGAAACGACAAATTGATGATCCATTGCTTTCAGTATAGCCTAACTGGGGCATCGTTGAGATGGTATGTGCAATTAGAGAGTAATCAGATTCGATCATGGGTGGATTTAGCCAGAGCTTTCCTGAAGCAGTACGATTACAACCTGGATTTGGCTCCTAGTCTCGTACATCTGCAAGAATTATCTCAGGCGGAGAATGAATCCTTCAGAGGGTATTTGCGAAGATGGAAAGAATTGGCTGTTAGTGTTCAACCGCCGCTTCCGGAAAGAGAAATGGTTGACATCTTCTTGGGTACTCTGAAAGGCCAGTATTTCGACAAATTGTTCAGTTGTATAAGCTTTGTGGGCCTGATGAGAATGGGTGAGCTTGTTGAGAGAGGACTCAAGAGTGGAAAGTTTCGAGATGTCCCTTATGTCACAGTTAATAAGAACGAGTCAGTTATCAGTTCTCAAGAAGAGTGGGAAGGAGATGACGCCATCTCAGAATCTCTAGCATCTCGGGATCAGTTTTCAGACACTTCAAGTCAACGGTCATCCTATCGCCGATTGCGTCAGCATGCCCCACGAAGACCAAGGAAACCTGAAAGGCAGTTTACTCAGCTACCGGTGTCGTACGGTCAGTTGTTGCCAGATCTGATCAGGAGTGGATTGATAGTGCCGAAAGAGACTAAGCCGGTGATTCCACCGTATCCTCCAGGTTTTGATGCCAGCGCCCGCTGTGAGTACCATGGTGGGGCACAGGGGCATTCAACCAATGAGTGTAAGGTGCTTAGAAGTCAGGTTCAGGATCTGTTAGACTCTATCCGGATTTGCATCACGCCTCAGGGTTTTGTTCAGATTAATGATTTTCCAACATCCAGTTGTGTGGGTTCGTCAGTTAATGTCATGGAAGACTCCACGGGAAGTGTGTGCTCTGGAGAATGTCAATCCGAGAGTTCAGTTGAATATGGGAGAAGTTTCTAGAGGTTTTTGTGCCGGGTGTCGCATTTGTTTTCTCTGCTTAATCCGTGTAGCTTTTGTGCATTAGTATTTGCCGACCACCACCAGGATTGTTGGCTGGGGTCATTGTATTCGTACCTCATTTGTGCTTACGTGCTGCTTTTGTTGGTTGTACATGTGTGCAAGATGTTCGTCTGTGTACTGATAGCTTGAGTTTCTCTTTGTCTCGTTATGAATATGTGTTTGCTTTCTGCGATGCATTATCATTTAACAGGTACATCAGAACCGTGGGTCTTATTTCCTCGTCATCCCAGCTTGTTGCAGGAACTCCTTCAGAGTTATGGAACAAAATCAGTTTGAATTGATTCAAGTCCGAAGCCAGCTGGGGCAGATGATGAGAGACATGCAAGAGATGCGTTTGGAGCAGAAGATTCTCAAAGAAGAAAACAGCCAGCTGAAGACCCAAGTGAGCTTGATCATGGAAGTAGTCAAGAATGTGCTTAGGAAAGAGGATGATCAGCTATTTGAAGCCGCAGTGAAGAAGCTCGCGCCACCTGTGCCTGTGGAACCTGAGCGAGTACAACCAAAGGTGCATCCGGCTCCACGGAGGATTCAGGAGGGAAAGCCAAAGAGAATATTTGAGGCACCACCTTCAACATATGCTGAGCTCTGGCAGACTTTATTGAGGTTTAATCTGGTTGAGAAGAGAACGTTGGAACCGCCCACAGGAGCGATTCCTCACGGGTACGATGTCAGTAGGCACTGTGAGTTTCATTCTGGGGCATTCGGACATGACATCGAGGGTTGCCATGCTTTTAAGCACAATGTTCAAGACCTGATTGACTCGCACGATATTGAATTCACGCCGAGCGGCGTAGCTGTACGAATTGTTCCTGTCTCAGTCGATGCTAAGATGACAGATGTTTCTAAAGCTGCAGTGGGTCAGAAGCGTATCCTGGACTCCATGGTGTCGGAATCTCCATGCCCACAGCTGTTGCCAATTCCTGGGGCAGATCTGAGAAATAAAATGGCTAAGCATAAAGAGTGTCTTGATCAGTACAGTGAAAGTCAAGAAACCGATGTTGTATTTGCTACGAAGGGTGTTCAAGAGTCAACCCAATACCAGCAACAACAGCAACGGTCTCAACAGTGGAAAAGGCAGCAGTATCCCAATCAGCGAAAAGCTCAAAATCAGAAGCCATTGAGGGCATTTAAGGTGCCTCCGATGCCGTATGCCGAACTTCTTCAGGTGTTGCTACGATTGCAGTTGGTTGAGAAGAGGAAGTTAGCTCCACTGACAGGTATGCCTCCAGCAGGTTATGATATCAAGGAGCGCTGTGATTTCCATTCAGGAGCACAAGGGCACAACATTGAAGATTGTCTGGCTTTCAAGCACAAAGTGCAGGATCTACTTGATAGTGCAGCAATCAGCTTAGGGCGAGAAGGGTCCAAAATCATCTGAATGAAGGAGGATGGGCTCTGTAATCTGGCTGGGTCGTTGAAAGCAGATCAGGACAGCATCAAAATTGTCTCTAATAACTGATTGCGAAGGTGGCTGGTTCAGCAGCAGGACAGATGTGAAAGCCGGTTCTCGGAAGCTAGCATTTTTCTTTGTTTTTTCTTGTCATTTCTTTACATTTGTAGTTTCTTTCCTGTTTAAAATGAAATCTTGTTTGTAAAACTTGTTGTTTTCATTCGATTGATGATAATGAAATAAATATGCATGTTTTGATTGAATCCAGTCGTGTTCACTAATTGTTTTTACAAATGTCCAACGCTGGGTTAAGAAGAATCTGGGGAGGATGACGAAAATGGACGACATGCAAGCTTCCGATATTGTATGCTTTTGAAATAAAACCTGCTGATGATGTACAGGCATTGTTTCAAATCCCTAAACACCGGAGATATAAGGAAGATAATCCTTTGATAACCCCTTTGAGCCTTGTAGTAGGAATTTCTTTCTGCAAATGGAAAACCCTCAATCTTTAACCTGGGGCAGGGTAGGTGTTAGCTAATTTGACCGAGCGTCCAAATTGCAAAAGGAGTGTCCGTTCGAGGATCAATCACGCCCCTAGAGGTCGTGCCTAAAAAAAACCACAATGGTTCAATCAAGAGTGGGGCAGTCACATCATTCCCCAAAGAGTCAGACAACCAGTGTCACACGACTTGTTCGAAAGAAAGAAACGAAGAAAAAGAATCAAAAGTCCGCTAAGTCAAGAAAACTTCAAAACAAATGACTTAGGCAAAAATGAGGGCATCCCGCTGGACTTAAAAAAAAAAAAATCAAAAGAAACTCAAAAGGAGTCAGGTCCAGGCAAAAGTTAGGGGTATGAGAAAAAAAAAAAGATGAAAAGATGACAAAAGAAAAATCCTCAAATGAAATACGAGTCGTGTGACCTCAAGTGTCAAAGACGAAAAGTGAGTGGCTGTCACTCCAAAATCCAAAAGTTTCTCGAACTATCATTCCTACCTTTCAGCCTCTGAGAGGTGAGCGCTAAGGTCGAATTAGCTGAACATAGGATGGGAGAACATCAAGGAGAATGGGTGGGTTAAAACAAACTGTGAGCCTTTATCCTTTCTTTCAAAACCATGAACCTGACCACGTTACAACCTTCAAAAGTCCTAATTGAAGCAGGTTGTTTCGAAAGCATACTTCGGTAAAGGTCGCGTCGGTTCTGACTCCTAAAAGGGTTCTTCGTACCATGTTGGTACCGATGTTGATATTTTTGATAAATGTTTTGTGCATTATATGCCATAAACTGTTTTTTCCTTTTCCTAGTGAACAGATTGGATGTCAAAGTTGTCATATGTGTTGCATTAATACATCTTTTACGCAGAACAACTTGTTTTACTTGCGAGTGAGCGCTTGACAGCAGAAAAGCTTCCTACGGTGGAAAGTATGGGCAGGATAGAATACAGAACGCCCGAATGTTCCGAGAGCAGGGGCAAGCTATTACCGTGATCCCCAGTCGAGTCAGCCTTTCGAAGTCAATTATCCTGGGGCAATCAGGTTGAGATTCAGGTAAATGCGTTGTAGTCAGGGGCACTACTCGGAATCAGATAATCAGGGGCAAGGTCATTGCAGTCAGGGGCAGGCCATCTTAAGAGCGCAGAGTTTGTTCTTTATTCGAGAAGCATTTGAGGGGAAGTATCTCTCCGAAGTTCAGAACGCTGGGGCATGTCGTATCAGACCATCAGGGAACCGATTTGCAGATTTCCTTTCGAGGACTATCCCCACGGAGATCCCGTAGGCTGAGGCATATCAGGAGCGAAAGGATTGTTCTTTTTCGTATCAGCAGGGTCATTCAGAGTCATTCGAGCAGACTCAGCCAATTTTAAGGAGCAGGGCAAATACGGGAAGTCGTGTTACTATCCCTTGACTCTTCCACTAGGAGACTGTGTATTCAGGCAGAGTGTTTTCCAGCGTCAGTTGTACCTGACCCATCACGGATAGCCTAAAAGTTCAAGTTCATTTTGGCAATCACTGTGAGGCCCATCCGTGTTGGCGCATCAGTTTCCAAACCCAATTTTCGGCAATACGCGGGAAGACTCCGTCCATTTTCTCCAGCAAAGTCCAATTTGTCAGTGGCACAGGTGAGCTATCCCCAGAGGAGTCCAATCATATTCAGCACGTCTGCTATTTCACAGCGGAGTTATATTCCCCAGCAGGGTATTACTTCATCGAGGTGTTTGGTTAAGTTCCCAATATCCCCAGCGGAGTTGATTTCACTCTTCCAGCATTTATTTTGCTGGAATGATTCTGTGATATCCGGTTTATCCCCAACGGAGTTGGCTTTGTCTTCAGCATTTATGTTGCGGAAGTGGTTTTCTGTACCCAGCCCTCTCCGGCAGCTTGAGCCTGCGTTAGCATATTGCATGCATCATCATACTTGCATCATACTTGCATGTCATTTTCAAAATGCGTAGCATTTCCATCCTGAATGGAGCATTACGCCATAGAAAGATTTAAAGCATATGCATATGCATACGAAGCATAAGTCAGGTTTTCTACCAGCCTCATATGGCGCGTGAATTACTCTGTGATCAGTTCAGGGGCATTTATCCAGCAGCGGTGTTCAGACAGTTCAGCAGATTATTTGTATCAGATCATACAATAGTTGTGCTTTGATCAATCAGTCATCTGGCATCGGCAGACTTTTCTTCCCGTCTATCAGTAGACGATGTGAAGTTGCAGGGGATTCTTCAGCAGGTTTCTTATTGTCAGTACATACGGATGAGGGGTTTCAAAACGATATTTCGGATAGTGGTTTTCTTTCGGTTTATTGGATGAGATGACGTTTCAAGAGGGACTTTTCTGACCGTCAATCCTTATCGATGTCAAGGCTCTTTGAGGAATGTTCAGTTTTCGTGATTGTCGATTCTTATTGACGACATGGTTCTTTAAAGGTTTTCTTCCCGTCTATCCTTAGACGATGTGAGTATGGAGATTAATGCTTTCTTTCCGTCTACCCTTAGACGATGTGAGTATGGAGATTATTTCTTCCCGTCTATCCTTAGACAATGTGAATATTGATTTGTTTCATCAATCAGGATGATCCCGTCTACCCTTAGACGATGTGAGTATGGAGATTAATGGTGTCTTACCGTCTACCCTTAGACGATGAGAGTATGGAGATTATTTCTTCCCGTCTATCCTTAGACGATGTGAATATTGATTTGTTCATCAATCAGGATGACCCCGTCTACCCTTAGACGATGTGAGTATGGAGATTAATGGTGTCTTGCCGTCTACCCTTAGACGATGAGAGTATGGAGATTATTTCTTCCCGTCTATCCTTAGACGATGTGAATATTGATTTGTTCATCAATCAGGATGACCCCGTCTATCATTAGACGATGTGGGTATGGAGATTAAGAATTTCTTCCCGTCTACCCTTAGACGACGTGAATTGATTTGTTTCATCAATCAGGATGATCTCGTCTACCCTTAGACGATGAGAGTATGGAGATTATGAATTTCTTTCCGTCTATCCTTAGACGATGTGAATATTGATTTGTTTCATCAATCAGGATGATTCCGTCTACCCTTAGACGATGTGAGTATGGAGATTATTTCTTCCCGTCTATCCTTAGACGATGTGAATGGATTTGTTTCATCAATCAGGATGATCCCGTCTACCCTTAGACGATGTGAGTATCATTCAGGGTGTCTTCCCGTCCATCTTTGGACGAGGTGAGTATATTTCTCTTCCTGCCTATCAGTAGGCAATGTGAAAGGATCAGGTGTTTTGTTGCGACCCTAGGGTTTGTTATATACGGTATCACAAATAATTGGCGTTAAAATTAGGATTTCTTTTACCAGATGATTGATCAGTTGGTGCCGTAATGACTGGACTCGGTTTTCAGGACTTTATTCCCCAAGCAATTTTACAGTACATGCTCGCGGTTGGCAAATTTTCGGGTTTTATTTGTATTCAACCGTCTCGTACCTCTGAATGTTTGAAGGCTGAGCGCTCTTCAAACCCTTCAGGTCCAAGTCGCTTGAGGTACATTTGATCTACATTTTAAAGAAACAGATCAAAATTAGTTAGCCTCATTATATAGCTAGTAGGATTTATGCACTCAGAGACTCGGGTCGAGGTACTGCTCTTTCATATGGTTCTTTCCTTCAAGAAGTGTTGAATAATGCAAAAGTCACGATTCCAAGTATCCCATATACATATCTCACTTTGGATCAAGAGTTCTGTCAAAAGACTCTTACAATGATGGGTTATATTTGGATTCAGGAAGAATGTCGTTATAGATTTGTTATTAAAGCAACTTCCTCTCGAATGGAAGAATTAGACGAGAGTGATGATCAAAATAAAAAGGAACAGGCCGAAGACCAAGATGAACAGGGTGGCAGACAACCAATGGAGGTTGAAGATGATGGAAGGTGGTTTGACCACTCTCCTCCCACTGATCATGCTAATGACCGAGGATGGGGAGAATGGCAACATACCGGTTGGACTTCGATAAGCGAAAATTATAGGCCTCAACAGTATTCAGAATATCAAGAAAATCCATATTGGGGCTATGAGCAGCCTCCACATTTTACGAACCCGCCCCATAATAATTCTGATGAACTCCTCAAGATGATGAGGACTATGCAACTAGAACAACAGTCTTTCATGAATGCTCAGGATGAGCGTCTATCGCTACTTCAACATCAGTTTGAGACTCATACTGAAAATTTCAATGCATTTTCCTCTGATGTTATGCAACGGTTTGATGGTCTTGTTGAGACAACCGCCAATCAATACAGGGCTCTTGCCACCAGCTTCAATACCTTAAACAGAGTGGTGTTGGACTTCACCGAACAAGCAGAGGCCCCATTACCTCCGCCGTGTCCCTCTCATGGGAGAGGCCATCATTTCAGGGGGAGGAGACCTTGAAGATGTTTAGCATCCTGCATATTGCATTTCATCACTATGTTTTTCCATCTTATCTTGTACTAAGTGTACTTTTAATTTGTAAATGTCATGAATCATGAACTTATGTGTGGTTACTTGTTTACCTATTCTAGCAATAATTACTATTTTTGTTTGTGCATGGTTCTATCTATCTCCTTGTTATTTGTTCATTAATTGTGTTATATGTGGATGTATGTTAATGGCTAACCTGTTGTGCATGTTTTGAGATGTGCATCTGTTATTGTTTACCATTCTTGACAGGTATTTATTTCTTTTTGATGTTGTCAAAGGGGAGAAAGTGTCAAGCATTTTCAGTAGAACCATAAAGATCAAAAGTGAAGACTTAGCATTAACGCAAACGAGTGAGTAGAAATGAAGGCATCAAGCAAGGGGGAGGATAATGTCGCAGATCATACAGTCAGGTTCTATGTGTTTTTCCATCATCAAAAAGGGGGAGTATATGAGGGCAAAGCCTCATATATAAGACGTGCTCGTTTCGATGATGTCAAAACTTAACTTCATAGAAGAATCGATGTTGGGCGTTATCACCATGTTGCAATTGCATACCTCGTTTCTCATGATTAATATGCTTGCATAAAATATCTCGGTTGTTGCATAGAGAGTTGTCAAAATATGTGACATATGTGTTAAACTTCATTGGTGTCGTTTGTCATATCATAGATGTCATCAAAAAGAGTCAAGAGTATAAAATTAGGCATTTTTAGCAATTTCAGGTCTATGAGTCGACCAAAGTTTTGTTTCGGTTGAATCATACTATGTGTCTAGTTTTTGTGTTTTCTTCAGGTGTGTTGGCGTCGACCCACCGGTCGACTCATACTATTGGCATTTTTATTTGTCTAAAAATTCAGGCTATGCATCGACGCATGCCTTGTTCCGGTCGACCCATGGTTGTGTGATTTGCACAATCTTTTCATCCGGGTCAGCTCAGGTCGACCCTACACTCAGCATAGGTCGACCGCTCACTGTTTTATGCCATTTTTATGTTATGTCTAGTATTTTTGGAAAGTGGTTTTAGTTGTTATGACAGTTATCTTTGGTATATATATTCAGTTGCTTGTTTCACTTAAAAACACAGAGAAAAACAAGAAAACTGAAATAGGTGTCAATTCAGTTCTCATCATCTTCATCTTCTTCATAGCATACCACAACAATCACACCTAATAATCTTTGTTGTGCATTATGCATTGTTAGAGGTGATAACGGTCGAAGCCGTTCATTTGGTAATTCGGTTCGGGTTGAGGAATTGACAGGTTTTTCTTGAATAAAACCTATAGGGTTTTGTCCTCTAAGATTCTCTGAAGTTGGGGGTTTTTGCACGATTCGTCTAAAAAAATATTCATCCGAATGAAGGTAATCGAAGAGCGGTGGGTTTCGTCGATTTAGTAACGGTAAACGAAGGTTTGTGAAGGAGAGTTTCGAGTTTAACACACAGGTGACTGAAATCAGTCGGGCTATATTTTGAAGACGGAAGGTTGTTCAAAGATAGTGCCACAATTGTAGGTTTATTCACAAGCTGTCGAAGGACTTGATTTGACTCGTATCAATGGGCAAGAGGAGATAGTATCTACAACAACAAGAGTGTTCATTTGTTTGATTGTTATTCACGTCTTGTATATACATTCAACAACAGATTAAATCTATATATTATAAGGTCTCAATTCTATTATTATAATTGAGGGCAGATGTACCCCGAGCGAGGACGACGGGGGAACTTCCTCAACAAATTGTTGTGTCTTTTGCCTTCCATTTTTACATTGTTTAATATTTCTGGTTTTGGTGCAAACAATTATATCAATCTAGGTCTGGTTTGAGTAGTGATAAACTGATTTTGACTCTAGTACAATCATTTGATTAAATAAGGAGACTTGAGCAACTCACTCAAAGCGGAACTCACTTATAGTGCTTTGCACGCCAAGTGTTTGATAAATTGTCTAAACCAAAAGCCTTGTGTGATGTTCTTTAATTGTGTTGATATTTTTAAGGCAGTGGAACTAGTCACATCACATAGTGAGTTAAATCAAATTGATAGTGTGATTAAGATACTGATTCTAATAACTCGTTATCGGATTCCATAGGCTTGACGCATATCCGGTTTTCTAGTAACCGTTTGTTATAGACGGTATAGTCCTCGGCCGCTTCCAAAAATTAAATAATTCTTAAAAACCAATTTTTATTGGTAGCGCTGACTCTTTTAAGCAAGGGATATATTCAACCCCCCCCCCCCCTTTTAGATCCACACCATCGTCTAACAATGTACATGTTATCAATTAAGCACGAATTTATCATCAAGAATCAGTGATCAAGCATCACGCAAACACAATCAAAAAATGAAACCACAAATCACCAAGATGGATCAAAAAGCAACAAAAACCAAGGATCTACATTGTGATTATTCAAATAAGCTCAAAACAGAGTTAGATCTAGAATTGCCAACTTTCAAAGTTGAGATTTTCTTTGGTGAGTGTTGATTCACTTGAAATTAGCATATCCAAGCAAGAAACCTACAGATTCTTCAAGATCTAAGAGTTTCCTTGTGGTAGAAATGAAGAACAAGCAAGATCAAGCAAAATAATCCACAAAAAGCACTTCTAATCTGTCGCAAATGCGAAAAACACCCAGCAGAAAACAGAAGAGTCGCCACCTTTCGTTATTTATCCCAAAGAGAGGGAAAGGAAACGATCGGTAAAACCTGACGAAAAAGGAAAAAGACGAGGTCATTGCAACCAAGTCTAAATTCGGGAGTTGGTTGCGCAAGGGGAAGGTATGAGCACCCTTCACGTCCGCCATACTCGACGGGATCCATGCATTGTTGTCTATCTAAAAGGGTGGTCATCTATCTAGCAAGTGGTCAAGGGACAAAAGAAAAAGAAAAGAGACTCGGCAGAGCATCGCCTCTCTGTGCCTACGTATTCCCTCGTGCAATGGGAAAGTCAGAGTCAACGTAGTTCGGCTAACTACGGGTGAAGGGGGGAAGGTTGCTTGCCGAGACATCGCGTCTTGTGCCTACGTACTTTCATCTGGTATGAAAGATCATACCAAACATAGTTCGGGCTAAAAAAGACCACATGTTATTTCAAGATTTTTTTAGGCCCGAGCAGGGTTAACAAGTAGTTCTAGCAGTTGGTGTATGCAGCTCGACCATTGGAGACTTAGGCGTTACCGTTTGCGTTAGAACTAAGAGTTAACAACACTCTTTTATCTGAAAAGATTTTCCTTGATTAAGATCCCGAAGGATGAAAAAGGTTTGAAGTGTTTTTGTGTTTTTTAGAGAAGAAGTGTTTTAATTAAATGTCCTTAATGTATGTTGTACTAAAGCCTAAAACCTAGGATCAAATGCGTCGCATATCGCCCTAAGGACATATACTAAACACTCTAGGCAATTGAGAGGTGTCCCTCCAATCACCATTTCCCAAGTATAAGGCTCATGGCGCAACATCCATTATCTTTATTAAGTATGTTAAGATTGTGTGAAGATGAGAAGAGAAGAAATGACCACTAATCGGAGACTAATCAATCCTAAAAGTTATCATGCAAAGTGGACTTAGAGTTGGGATACAAAAGGGGACTACCTAATGTTAGCATGCATGGTTTGAACTTAAGGTCTATCACAATCCAAGAAGGATTGGAAGTCCAAAGGGGAACATGGCAAAGGAAACAAAAGAAGGAAGAAACAAACACAAGTAAGATGCACACATAGAACACAAACATGCAAAGAGGGAGGAAAGGAAGTGTGGAGCAGCAGCTGCCACAAGCGCGTCTCGACCTCTTTGGAGCATACAAAAATGTAATGCAACAAAGCCAACATGCATAAAGAAGGCAAGCAAACAAACACGCAAGCACCAGAGCACAATGAGCAGATGAGACATAACGGGAGAAGAAGAGCCTCTACAACCGTCGACTATCGATCATCGGAGACAAATGGGAGGAAAAGAAGTACGGGGCAGAAGCCGCCACAAGCGCTTCTCGACCACTTGACTCATACACTCAAACGAAAAAAAAAAACAATCACTTTGAACGATGCATATCAGAAATGCGCATTCAAATGGAAGACAAAGCACGTGTCAAAGAAATCTCAATTAAATAACCAAGAACAGCGACAAATTTCCAGAAACATTTCACTCCTAATGCATGACATCAATCTATGATGATTCGAAATGAAACGCCGTGCAAAAACACCTTGAAAAACAGCAAAACAGGTCCACTGTTACAGTGTTAATCGATTAACCCCTGGGGTTAATCGGTTAACACCTTAAAAAGTTTGAAAAATCTGGAATTTTGAACATGTTAATTGGTTAACCATATGCGTTAACCGATTAACACTGTTAACGTTTAAAAAAAATTGAAAGTTTGAAATGGTTAATCGGTTAACCATATGTGTTAACCGATTAACACTGTAACAAAGGCCAAAAACAGCAACAGAAAAAGCACTTTTAGCACAAAATCAATTAATCAAATGATCCCAAAGGTCAACTTATCAAATAAGCACGAAATTACACCTGCAAACAGAAAACCAATAGACATGCAAACATGTCTACACAGCCCAATCACAATTCAAATGGATCGAAATCAACCAAAATTCAATCGAATATGAAGATTAACATGATAAGCTCAAAAATTAAATCAGATCGAGAATTCCAACCTTCGAAGTGGAGATTTGCTTCGATAAGTGTTGATCAACTAAATTTGAGCAGATCCAAACAAGATTATCCAAAAAACATCAAGATCCACAATAATTCTTGCAAGAGGAATGAAGATCAAACACTTTTAAGCCAAATTACTCTAAATAAGCACTTCCAACTCAAGCTCCAAAATCAGATCTCAATTTGCACGAAAATTGATTTTGAAAATTGATCCAATGATGATGATAAATGGAGGTTTATGCTAAAGAATCCATTTCTTTCAATGAAAAATCAATGAATCCAAATGATGAAGAGCTTTGAGTGAGGGTTTGGAAAATGGGGAAGTTGAGAGAATTGAGAGCTCAAGAGTGAATTCTGAAAAATGAATTGAATTATGAGAGATTAGATGGTGAGGTTTGGAGTGAATCATTTAAATATCATTTAGGTTTGGATCCAATGCAAGGTTTGGAAAATGTGGTATGGAATGTAGAATGGGCCTTTGGTGGGAAATTGAAAATTAAACAAATTTCAAATGGGGTTCTAGATCCATCCCAAGTGCAAAAACGAAATTCAAGTGATCAAAATGAGACTCCAAGATTGGCTGGACTTGAAAATCCACGTACAGGGAAAAAAATACACAGGTTAATCAGTTAACGCATATGGTTAACCGGTTAACACTGTGAAAACTTGAATTTGGCGCCTTTTGGAGGAAAACCTGCCCACTTGTCCGTTTTCAACTGTTTTGAACCCTGTTAAACTTCTGGAATGTGCTCTTGAACGCTGTAACCATGAGACTGCTTGCGATAGCCTGAATGCTGGACGTTAACATGCAAAATAAAATAAAATCGACCGCTCTATCGGGCAAAAATAAATGCCAACTGCTGATGCTTGTTGTTCAGTTGCTTGCACTAGAATGAAACCTGCCACGGGAAACCTTGATCCCCTGTATTAAGAACGAATGCCATGCAATGCAAAAATGCAACCGAATGAAATGAAACAAAAGCCAGGTTAAGAAAAGGTTGGGCAAATTTTGGGGTGCAACAGTTGCCCCTATTCAAGCGACTTGAACCTGACTGGATGAAAAGCGAACGGCTTTCAGACAATCAAGGAACAGGACGGATGAATACCAACAAACCCAAAAATTTTCCAAACACAAAAATATCTGGAGATAACCAAAAATGATACGCAGTCTGAAGAGTACATGATCTCGTTGTCAAGTATCAACATCAATTTGGAAAAGCACCTGACCTCGCCGTCAAATACCAACGTCAATTTTGAAAGAAAAATATATCCCTGACTTCGCCGTCAGGCGTCAACATTAATTTCAGTGAACCTCTGACAGCGCCGCCAATTCGGAGAAACATTTGACCTTGTTGTCAATGATCCGCATTAAATTCCTCTGACATCGTCGTCAGACACCTGACCTCGCCGTCAGACATAGACATTACGTCTATAAAACATTTGACATTGCCGTCAATAATCTGTCTCAAGTCTGTAAAATAGCTAACATCGTTGTTAGTCCTCCGTTAAATACGTTCCTCGGACATCGCCGCCAGGTCATCGCTAAATAAAAGCGAGTGACAAATCTGAAGATCAAATCCGCACAGAATATCTAACATCAGGCCTCCATTGAACTGGCGCACCTCTGACATCGGCGCCAGAACTCTATGAAATTAAGCAACACCTGACATCACCGTCAATAACCTGCAGGGGATAAAACAAAATAACCTCGCCGTCAAGTCTCTGCGCAGTTAAGAAATGTCTGACATCGCCGTCAGCAACTTGCTAAATAAAAGCAAACTTTGAATCCAAAAGGTGAAGACATCTGACATCACCGCCAGGCACCTGTGGGGATAAAAGAACTCTGACATCGCCACCAGAAAATATGATGAAACACCTGACATCGCCGCCAGACAACTTCAAAGTTGATAAACATCCGACATCACCGCCAGGCAAACTCAAAGTAGACAAAAATCTGACATCGCCGCCAGAAGACCAAAACATCCAACATCGCCGTCGGAAAACCAAATCATCTGACATCGCCGCCAGAACAACATAAATCTGATAATAGATCCCGACATCGCCGCCAGTAACCAAAAATCTGAGAAACCTCTGACCTCGCTGTCAGTACAACCAGAAACATCTGACATCGTTGTCAAATAATCACCATGTTGATGAAACATCTGACATCACCATCAAAACAAACGTTTGACGTCGCCGTCAAACCAAACCCAATATTAAGAAAATACATGGCATCACCGCCAGAATACCACAGAGTAAACAAAGATCTAACATCGCCGTCAGTAAACCACAAAGTCTGAGAAACACATGACATCGCCGTTAGGCATCTGTAAACTTGAGAAACATTTGACATCGCCATCAGGCATCTGTAGGGGATAAAATGAACTACATCGGACCCGAAGATAAGAACATCTAACATCGCCGTCAGACCTTCGCTAAATAAAAACGGCCCTCAAGAGTCATACGAAGTTAAAATCATCTGATGAACAATCACAAGGAAACTCCGCTGGGGAAATAACATAAGTCGGGGTTAAAATACCATACGGGCAAGGATATCAACCAATTGCGAGATATACCTGAAACAGAGAGATAAAAGCTTGGTTTATGTTTCATTTGCATATGTTTGAAAATGGCGTAATGCTCCATACGAAATGGAAATGCTACGTGTTTGGGTAGATGATATGCACACATGCAGATGCAACAGAACTGGATCAACAAAATAAAAGCTAGAGATACAGAAACCGCCCTGCTGGGGAAACAACCTACTCATGCCAATAACAATTGGACTTATGCCGAGAAATGGGCCCTTGCTGGCCTCATGCAAAGAAAATGCCGAGGTAATAACATTCTTTCATCCTACTGGGAATAGAGAACAAATCTGTTGGGGAAACCACCCTCTTCCCACTTGCTGGAGGATTGCTCTGCTGGGGACGAACCTACCTAGGTTATAGATTACTCAGTGGGGAGAAAATCCAATCACTACTCACTAGAGAGTGCATCCGGACGTACGTTCTACGGGGATTGAATGTGCACCAACTGCTGAAGGAGAGCGTACACGCTACCTTCTCGCTCAAACTGCATACGAACTCCACCGGGGATAAAGATGTAAACTTCACTTACTGGGGAAACAGACTCCGACTTAAGATAAAATGAATTTCATCCACACCTCTTTGCCCCACGGGTAACGACCCTGCAAAACTGAACAAACAGACAAGATACCCTACGCAAATGGAACTATCTCGGTCATCATTCGTGACGTTGTTCAATTAATTCAAATTTTTAACAATTATTGTCCAAGGCCTGCAAGTTTATGTATGTGCAAGTTTATCAAAACATTGAGCGTTTTTCACAAACAAAACAACCGAGATACTGAATAGTATGTGTTTATTGATAGATGTCCTGTAAATAGGCAAAGTTTTACAACATATGCAACCCCTGAAAAGAGGAAGTTGCGCAAAAACAAATACAAATATGCACAAAAATATACAAAAGTGTAAAGAAATGTTGGCAATGTGGCACAGACAAACACCATGAGCTGACCCCTCTATGACTCGCCAGACCTTGATACTTTCCTGATGCTTCGTCTTCAGAAGAGATTGATTCGGATAAACGGCCCTCAGGTACTCCTCATCCACCAAGCAATGAAATTCTATCACTGACCGCAGTAATTTGCTTTTCAATCCCTAACTTTTGCCTGAACCGCCCTTTCGGGTTTTCGATTCACCGGGATACCCATTTTTGCCAAAGTCGCCTTTTCAGGTTTTCGACTTTGCGGGTTTACATCTTTTCATTTTTATCCCTAATTTTTGCCTGAACCCATTCTCTTTTTTATGGTTCGCTGGGATGCCCCATTTTTGCCTGGACTTTTCTTTTGTGTCCAGCGGGTCTCTTTTAAGCAAAGTATTTTTTAACTGCGTCTGTGTTCACAGGGGATGTAAAATCCTCACCATCCATGGTGGATAACAACAAGGCTCCTCTGGAGAAGACCTTTCGAACGACATATGGACCTTCATAGTTGGGAGTTCATTTTCCCCTGTGATCTGATTGTGGTGGGAGAATATTTTTCAGCACAAGATCTCCTGTCTGAAACCTTCGAGGACGCACCTACTTTTCGAAAGCTTTCTTCATAGACGTTAGCCTCTTTTCATCTATCAGGATGAGCTGATTCAATCTGTTCTTTATCCATTATGCCTCATCGAGCTTGACATCAACCAGAACTCTTAAAGAGGGAATCTCGGCCTTCAATGGTAGGACAACTTCCATAGCATATACCAGCGAGAAAGGAGTTGCCCCAGTTGATGTGCGTATCGTTGTACGATAACCGTGAAGAGCAAAGGGCAACATCTCGTGCCAATCCTTGTAAGTGACAACCATCTTTTGCACTATCTTCTTAATATTCTTGTTGGCCGCTTCAACAGCGCCATTCATCTTCGGACGATAGGGCAATTAGTTGTGATGCTCGATATTGAAATTCTGGAACAATTCCTTCATCATCTTGTTGTTCAGATTCGAACCATTGTTAGTAATGATTCGCTCGGGTATTCCATATCTATAGATGATGTCCTTCTTTATGAACCGGGCTACGATTTGCTTTGTGACATTGGCGTACGAGGCTGCTTCAACCCATTTGGTGAAGTAATCAATGGCAACCAAGATGAAATGATGACCGTTGGATGCGGTTGGCTCAATCTTGCCAATCATATCAATGCCCCACATGGAGAAAGGCCACGGGGATGCCATAACATTCAATGGGAACGACGGTACATGAATTTTGTCTGCCTAAATCTGGCATTTATGGCATTTCTTCACAAATTTGAAAAAATCTGACTCCATGGTTAGCCAATAATACCCTGCTCATAATAGTTTCCGAGACATGGCATGCCCGCCGGCATGTGTACCGAAAGTACCCTCGTGGAGCTCTTCCATACGCAACATTGCTTCCTTTTCATCCACGCATCTCAACAAAACCAAATCATGGTTCCTTCTGTAAAGCACATCATCCGGGTTTAGATAAAAGTTACCAGACAACCTCCTCAGTGTCTTCTTATCCTGGGCTAAAGCCCCTAGCGGATACTCCTGCTTCTTGAGGAAGTTCTGTATATCGTAAAACCATGGCTTGCCATCAGCAGCCTCTTCAATGGCGAATATGAAAGGGGGCCTATCGAGGCGAGAAATGACTATTCTTAGAGCATCATTCCAAAAGTTCACTTTATACATCAAAGATAGCATTGCCAAAACATCTACCATCTGATTCTATGCTCGCGGCACATGGTGAAACTCTACCTTGTCAAAGAAAGGTAACAACCTCGTTGCGTAGTCTTTGAAAGGAGTTAGATTTAGATGACGAGTTTCCCACTCTCCCATGATCTGAGTAACCACTAGCACTGAATCGCCATATACATCCAAATTCTTGATTCTCAAATCAATAGCATCTTCCAGACCCATGATGCACGCTTCGTACTCGGCTTCATTATTAGTGCAAGGAAACGTCAACCTGGCAGTGAAGGGAATATGAGTGCCATGAGGAGTTGTAATGATTTCCCCAATTCCACTACCATAGGAGTTGACGGCATCGTCGAATATCATCTGCCATTGAGAACCTTTCTCTGGACCTTCGTCGGGCAACGACTCATCATAGTCTTTCACTTTGAGGAACATGATATCCTCGTCAGGAAATTCAAACTTCATTGGTTGATAGTCTTCGATTGGTTATTCAGCAAGGTACTCTAATAGAACACTTCCCTTGATGGCTTTCTGGGAAACATATTGTATATCGTACTTTGTCAGTACCATCTTCCACCTGGAAATTCTTCCTAAGAGCGCATGCTTCTCGAAGACATACTTGATCGGATCCATCTTCGAAATCAACATGGTTGCATGATTAAGCATATATTATCTCAAACGTTTGGCACCCCAAGCGAGTGCGCAACATATTTTCTCGAGCATTGAGTAACGGGACTCACAGTCTGTGAACTTTTTACACAGATAATATATCGCATGCTCTTTCCTTCTAGTCTCGTCGTGTTGACCGAGAACACAACCCATACTGTTCTCAAGAACTGTTAAGTACATGATTAAAGGCCTTCCAGCTACTGGGGGTATCAAGCGGAGGCTAAAAATCCAGCGTCCAACTGCTTCTGGACTTCTTCTTTGATTTTTACAGCTATATCGGGTCTCGTCCTTCTAAGCTTCTGCTTGACCGGCGGAAATTCTTCGCACAATGGCAAGCGATGAACCACTATATCAGTGTCGAACCAGGGCATATCTTCATACGACCAAGCAAAGATGTCACTATACTCTCGAAGCATCTCGATAAGTCTTTGCTTGATGTCACTTTGTAGCGCAGCCCCTATCCGAACATTTCTGACAACTTCTTTAGAACCCAGATTAATAACCTCGATTTCCTCCTGATGCGGCAGAATGATCTTCTCTTCTTGTTTCAAGAGTCTAGCTAGCTCTTCAGGCACGTCTTCATCCTCATCAATCTCTTCTTCAGCTTGATATATCAGTTGATCAAAGTTAAAGCGAGTCATAGGAGGTTCTGAATCAATGTCATCTGCAATAGGAATCCTGCAATGAAAAATGGTTAAATGTTTCAAATGATATGCAAACGAGTACAAACCACATTGCCATTTTATTGTGAAAATAAAAATAAGAAAGTCAAAGATCACAACATTTGAATGAGAAAAACGCCCTTTCATTAATTGATAAAGCAATGTTCAAACATAAACAATAAATCCCTGAAATAAAATACCGCTATGCTTCTGGTAGAACATAGAGTAGTACAATAATCGGGAAAAACAAAGCATTATTATTCTGTCGTCACTTGAAGAATTATTCAATAGACCAGTTGCGCAGGCTCTGTCCTGGAGTGCAAGGCTTGATCCAAGCATCCATATCACAATCAATATCTCCCTCTTCGTTTGACACATCGTTGATCCTTTCGAAGATAACTCCTCCTTTAGTGAACTGCATAGGTCTTTTATAGCGTGGCGCGCTCTGCGAGGATGAAGAAAATGACGGGTGGTTTAAACCAAACTTGTCTTGCTTGTGGGGAATCTCCAATAACTGGCCCCATCCTTGCACTGCCCCAGTCTATACCACTACTCGGGCCTCTTTAAAAGAAGACATGGGCACCTCCGGCGCTTTGCTCACAACAGGAGATTTATCTTTAATCTTGACTGTTTCATAAGCCTGACAAAGGGTTTCATGTATCTCTCCGTCCACCTCGACATACTTGAAGGATGATAAGTGACTGACCATTATATCCTCCTCCCCGCACACAGTAACAACACTACTGTCAACCATATACTTTAGCTTTTGATGTAGCGTGGAGGTCACAGCTCTTGCTAAATGAATCCATGGGCGGCCTAATAAACAACTGTAGGCTGGCTGGATATCCATAATGTAAAACACTGCATCAAACACTTCCGGTCCCACCTGAATGGGCAATGTCACTTCTCCCAACACGGATCTTTGGGTACCATCGAAAGCGCGCACCACCAAATCACTTGGTGTGCAAATCAACCCCTGCATGTCCAACTTCATTAGGGCTTTCTTTGGCAGTACGTTCAAGGATGATCCCGTATCCACGAGTACATGAGACATAACAGCCCCTCGGCATTCTAATGATATGTGCAACGCATAATTATGGTTTCTGCCTCTTGGCGTCAAATCTAAGTCTGTAAACCCCAAGCTGTTCCCTGCATTTACGTGCGAAACAACCCCTTCGAGTTGATTAACCGAAATATCTTGTGGCACGTAAGCAGTGTTCAGTATTCTCAATAGTGCATTCCTATGCGCCTCAGAACAAAGTAAAAACAACAAGATAGATATCTTAGAAGGAGTTTGCTGCAAATGGTCGACTATCTTATAGTCACTTTTCTGTATCAGCCTCATAAACTCTTCCGCGTCTTTTAACAAAGATTCCTTCTCCCCATACTGAGAAGTTTCCTCTACCACTGGTCTCTTCCCCTTGTCAACCTTATCAATAATCACTTCAGGTGACAAAAAGACCCGGCCACAACGGGTAATGCCTCCTACTCCCACAAGATTATCTACTGAATTCGCAGGGGGGCCATTCAAATCTACTTTTTGTCCGTTGCAATACACTTCAACTCTGTAATTCCACGGAATAGCCTTGGTGCTTTCAAACGGTATGGGACCTGCTTTAGTTATGGCTATTGTTGGTGGTTTTGGCACATAAATGGTGACGGGATGGAGATTGTTGCAATCTCATCCCTTTCCTCAGCCACCAACTCTTCAGGCTCTCTTCCAACAGACCGGTCAAATTGCAAAACTCCAATATCCATCATCTCTTGAATACATCCTTTCAATTGCCCACATCCCTCAGGATTAACCAGACACTCAGCACAATCTTCAGCACAACCTGGGGAAACACCCCATTCAATAATATGGCTTTCACAAAGCTCAAGGGTGTCTTCAGCTCATTAACATCTGTTACCAAATCCAAAACATCCTCCTCGATAATTGCATTAACCCTATCTTGCCCATGATTCGGCATGGGATTTTGTACGACATTAGGAACATCATTAGAGAAGTTAATTGCTTTACTGTCAATCATGTCCTGCACCTTATGCTTAAAGGCTTTATAATTATTGATGTTATGCCCTGAGGCACCTGAATGAAACTCACAGCGAGCGTTTGCGTCATACCCGGGTGGAGGAGGCCCAGTCAGGGGAGCCATGGTCCTCTTGTGAATCAACTGCAGTTGTAACAAAGCTTGCGATACCTGAGAATATGGCATGGGAGGCGCATCAAAATGTCTATTCACTGCCGCCCGACCTCGGTCCTGATATCTTCTATAACCCTTTTGTGGTTGTTGTTGTTGTTGTTGTTGGAATGTGGGAATTGTAATACTGACAATCTGTTGTTGCTGACGATTCTGACCTCTACCTCTCCCGCGAGAACTGGACACTGAGTTGGTATCTCCTTCTTGTTTCTTGTTACTGAACACCTTCTTACCTCCTCCAGCCGAGGGCATTTCACCAGCACTTATCTTCCCTAACTTGATACCATTTTCCACCCTCTCTCCGGTGATGATTAAGTCAGAGAAACTACCTGACATGCTGCTAATGAGCTTCTCATAATAAACGCCAGGCAGAGTGGCGACAAACATATCAACAAGCTCACATTCCACCATAGGCGGCTGCACCCTGGCTGCTAACTCCCACCATCTTTGAGCATATTCTTTGAAACATTCATTGTTCTTTTGTGAAAGATTCTGAAGCTGGACCCTGTTAGGAGCAAGGTCATTGTTGTATTGATAATGTTTCACAAAGGCCTCGGCCAAATACTTCCAACTGTGGACATTTACCGGTTCCAGACTCATGTACCATTCCAACGATGGACCAGACAGACTATCCTGGAAGAAATGCATGAGCAATTTCTCATCATCTGAGTAGGCAGACATCTTACGGTAGTAGGATCTCAGATGAACTCTCGGGCAAGTGGTACCCTTGTATTTATCAAAGTCTGGGACTTTGAACTTCGGCGGTACTCTCAGGTCTGGGATCAGTCCCAGGTTAGCCATATCAAGGCCCATAGAGTTTTAACTTTCAAAGGACCTCATTTTCTCTTCAATCATCTTAATCCTCTTATTAGCTTCACAGGGTAACTCAGCAGCCACAACCCTTGGCGAGAACACATCCTCTTGCCTGTCTTTGTTCCAGAGGTGATCCATATTACCATGTATAGCACAAGTGGTGTTATGACCATAACCATTCCCGTTAGCATTTCCACTCCCAAAATTACCAAGACCAATGTTGTGGAACCCTTCAACATTATCGGTACCTGCAACATTACCACTCCCTCCAGCAGTAGGGATGACCAAAGTAGGCATGGAATTATCATCTCGAAGAGTCTCAACATATGGAGGGTTAGCAGCATTCCTACCATGCAACACATTGTTGCCATCAACACGTGCAATCAAGGGCTGCACTAGAGTACGGAGTTGCTCTTTTCAATTAGCCACTCCTTGCATTATGTTGAAGTGATAAAGCAGCAAGCAAAAAATATTAAGTACCCAGTTTTGTCGTCTCCACAGGGATTAGTGCGATATGAACGCCGTTCAACGATTTCTACATTTCTAAGCTTAATTTCAAAAGGTTTGGTTTAAAAGGTTCAAAGAACCATAGATAAAAACAGAAAATATAAAATAAAGACTGAAATATAAACGGAGCCTTGTTGGGATTGGATTTCATCAATTGATAACACATGCATTCTTCTGATCAAATTAAACAAAACGCAATCATTCGTCTAATATCATCACGTATCACTCATGACAAAGCTTATCTCTAACGCGACGTCGAGAGAACAATCGTGTTGTTTCATTGGTGATCTCTCACCCAACAAAAACACAACATAGAGTATTAGGAACTGATACTCACGCAAATGCTAAGCCTAAATCTATCTCTAGCGTTTAGGACCTAACCGATAATCATCCTAGATCCAGATCCGAAAAGTATATCTCTATCACGATTCAAATCAACGATAAATAGATACGCAAGGATAACACCCATATCGGATAAACGATTGTTTTGCATAAAATACAATGATCAGAATATGTACACACGCTTAACCCTTTTTACATATATTCATCTAATCTGCCAAATGGTTATGAACAACATTCTTCATCACTATTATCACATACCCACACAATATCATATTGATCCTACCCATGCTAGCCATGCTACTTAATCAACACAATACCATAGAAGATAAAATGAATATCAACTTCAAAACCATGGCAAAGGTTTGTTCATTGGTAGAAGAAAATATGAGATCAAAGATGTGAAAAGGTTTTGTCAAGACCCACAAATACATAATCAAAGATGTTCAATCAATAGAGAATCCAAAATAAATTCACAAACATATATTAGATGAAATACATAAGGTATCAAAAGATTACAATCCAAACCCCAACAAGAGATCGAAGATATTACCTCCTCCCCCTTAGGGTTTTGTGTTTCTCTCTCTAGAAGATATGAAGAAAAATAAGTTTTGATGTCTAGAATGGAAAAAATACAAGTTATAACCTAAAAAAGCAAGAAAAACACTTAAATACACATTCAGGATCTGTCATGTTTGCCTAGTGAACAACTAGCGAACAACTAACTTTTGGTACTTTCAGATCTGTTCAATTCTGGGCTCGTTCGCTACCTGCTCGCCTAGAGAGCAAGCTAGCAAATTATTCGCTAACTGCTCGCCTAGCGAGCATGACAGCATTTTGCCACTGGAAGTGTTCGTTGGAGACTCGCTTCGCCTTCGCCTAGCGAGTGCTCCCTACTCCCTCGCTGCATCTTCGCCTAGCGAGCTTGCTGTTTGTTTGTTTGCTTTCTTGGTTCCTTTGCCAATTTCTTGTGTCTTACTTTTTACTTGTTTTTTGTCTAATTCTTGCACAATAGCATACAAATCAAAGGTACCAAGAGATTTTCACACTATATTACAAACCAAACAAAACAAAAGTGGTTTTCAACACTTTCTTGACGAAATTGAGTGAAAGATGCCAACTTTTGATAGATCAAAAGTGAAATTTGGCACCTAACAACTCGCCCCAACTAGCTTTTTGCTTGTCCTCAAGCAAAGTATGCCTCTCATTTCACAACAAGAGGATTTGCTCAAGACTAAGATTCATCCAAGAATGGATAAAATTGGCACAAACACAAATGATGCAAACAAGCCATGGTTTCAAATGTTAAGAATCAAACAATGCATAAGAACTAAATTCTTAAAACAAATATTAAGACATGTGTCGCTACTGCGAAAATCGGCGCCGGCCATGACAGAAGAGTCGCCACCGTGCGTTATTTATCCCAAAAGAGGGAAAGGAAACGCTCAGAGAAAACCTAACACAAAGAGGGAAAGGAATGGTCATTGCAACCAAATCCTGGATTCGGGAGTCGGTTACGCAAGGGGAAGGTATTAGCACCCCTCACGTCCGTCGTAATCGACGGGATCCACGCTTGTTTTCTATCTAAAGGTGTGTTTATCTATCTACTCTAAAGGTTTGGTCTAAAAATAAAAGAAAATGACTCGACAAAGTATCGCACTTTATGCCTACGTATTCCCGTCTGGAACGAGAAATCAGAATCAACGTAGTTCGCCTAACTACGGGTTAAGGGGGGAAGGTTGCTCGCCGAGATGTCGCATCTCGTGCCTACATACTTTCATACGACATGAAAGATCAGAGCAAACGTAGTTCGGTCTACGGAAGACACAAGTTTGTCTGATAGTTTTTTATCTCCTTAAGAAAGGGTTTTCCAAATTAAGGGTCCAAGAGGACAAAAACAGAGTTTGAATGTTTGTTTGAGTCTTTTACGAAAGAACTGTTTTTTAGGATGTTCGCAATCTCCGTCGCACTAGAGACTATGACCCAGGAGTGAACGCTTCGTATGTCACCCAAAGGGTACCACACTAAACATCCAGATTACTGGAGAGAAACCCTCCACCAACCTTTTCCCAGATAGCTTAAGGCTCGTAACGTACGACTTCAATTAACCTTATTACTGTATTTTTGAATTGTTTTGAGATGAGAAGAGAAAGACGCCCTAAAACTACGGTTGAAAGGGAATCTACCTACAATTATCATGCATGGTTTAAAAACCTAATGTCTATCATAATTCCCTCTTGCACAGAGGAAATCAAAGATCCTAGGGGAAAACAGCAAAAGAAAGCAAGCAGTAAACAGTAAACAGTAAAATGCATGCTATGCAACAGTACAAGCGAGGCAAGGGAGTCCGGCTCAACCTCAAACCTAAGAAAACAACAGGCAAGGGGAGACAAGCTCCACCTTAAACCTAAAGGTAAGCAACACAAGCAAACAGACGATACAACAAAAGAAAAACAGAGGAAGCAGCCCAATCAGCACCAACAATCTTCTACAGACAGCAACTTCAACCTTTAACAGCAGCTCTGGTCGACAAAATGAATTGACAGCAAAATGACAGCAAAGAGTCTTCATCTTCAAGTTAGCTCATATCTTCAAGCTTCTTCAATTCTTCATCTTCAAACTCTAACAAGCTCCACAAGAAGAGAAATCATCATTGAGATCAAGTTACAATGCTAGGAAACCTGATGAAGACCAAAGGAATTCATCAGGAACCAACATGGAAAGAAAGTGCATCCTCAAAAGTTCTACTCATTAAGGAATGCCACTCATCCCTCCAAAGGAGAGATGGGGCTTCCTTAAAAGGACTTTACATCATGGGATGAGGATAGAAGCAAACAATGCATTCTATTTTTGAGGAAAAGAAAAGAACTAGTTCTAATGGCTCTTCCTAAAACCTTAATCCTATAAGCTTCTAAAAAGTTCCTAAAAGAGAAAGAAAGCTCCAAATTATGCTCCATAAACCAATCCACAGCAGCTACAAGATATCCAGCACCTCCTCCAAAAAAGAAACCTAGCTCTTCAAGCTCCAAAGCCACCAACAAGATCAAACAAGACAAGGCACCAAAGAAGGAACACCAAAAGCAACACCTACTTGCAAATTCTATCTAAAATATAAAACTAAGTTGTAAAAATCTAAGAAATTTCCTAAGGGAACATGCATGCTTTAACATTCTAGGGTTCAAATATCAAATCCTAAATCAACTTCTAGGTCCACTAAATAAACCCTAAGTTGAATTGTGTTAAGATAAACCATAAGTTGGGAAGGCTCTAAACATATCACCTAAAACAGAACCTACAATTATTGAAAAACTCTAATAAAAATCCTAAGGGAGCATACATATCTCACCTAACAGCCATCAAAATCTCAAGACAAAATTCAATACCAAATGGGAGAACAAAAATCAACAAACATAGTTATCAATTATGCACAACAATGGACGTTAGCACAAAAGAAAAAATGCAATTAATTCGAATTAAATCCTAAAAATGTAAAACTAGTTCCTAAAACTTCCTAAGACGTTCAGGAATCATGAGAAAACATTTCGTGATACCAAGCTATTGATTTACTTGAAACTTAATTCATTAAATTCACAACCGGACTTTATTTTATCCAAAGAAAAGGTTAATAAAGAAAGACCTTTTTGTGCGATGTAACAACAATGCTAAGAGATCAGGGATCGGGGGTTGGCTATGCCTAGGGTAGGTATTTCACATCCTAAACATCTGTTGTGCTCTACAAGAACCTTTTGTATGTTTGTATGCTACGCTTGCTAAATGTTTGCTATGGCTTGGGATTTGGGTATGACGTTAGGGTACAAGTTTAGGACCTAAAGATAGTTTCTAAGTTTGCTCGCAAAGATATCGCATCCTTTGCCTACGTATCCTAACTAGGATAGAATCAGAGCAATCATAGTTCACCTTACTGAGGATAGATGAACACTTGATTATGCTCAAGGTTCAAAGGGAATAAACATAACAATGCTTGTGTAGAGTTTAACAAAACTCTTTATTCTAAGTTATACACTCAAAGGGATTGACTTTAACAAAAGTCAAGAGGGGAGTAAGTAATCATGACAATGATTATTACATAGAGTTAACAAACTCTATCTTAAAGTTCTAATTGAAGGATACTTCTAAAATGATGATCAGTGGTTTTTATACGATATTTTACCTCTTGTTTTTGTTAAGCATTTCTTATATCTTGTCGCATTTTATTTGTCTTTATTGCATTTTACGCGTTGGTTTGCTGTTTTCACTATTTCTAGGTTCAGGTATACAATATAGAAGAATCAGAGCGAAAACCGGGGAAAACGGCAAGAATTCGAAAAAGCTTTGAAGTGGACCAGGAGCCTGACACGATCGCCCGTGTCAGCTGACATGGCCCGTGTCAGGAAGTTCCCAAAAAGACAAGTTTTAGTAGAAACCATAAAGCTGACACGGCCCGTATCAGGACATCTTGGACTTGGAAAAATCACGCGTAAATAATATCAGAAAGCCAACACGGCCACCCGTGTTTCCAGACACGGCCCGTGTTGGTTAAAACGCCTCATTCCCTATTTTTCTTGTATTTTTGACACTTGTGATCCCTGAGGGTATTTTGGGCATTTCCCTGGTACTGAGTTTGAATTGAGACTATTTGATACGTGTTTTGACAAAAGAGAAAGGACTTTTTGGGATAGTACCAAGAAAATACAACGGAAGATTAAAGCTCTAGAGAATTGGGAGGACAAGGAGATTTTCATGCTCAGAAGAAATTGAAGATCGAATTTACTCCCTAAATCTTGTAGTGTTTCTATTTGTCGTGTTGTTTTTATCGAATACTATGAATAGCTAAAAACCTCATTGCTATGGGAGTGTCCCTAAATTGTGTTGTAATGAACCTCTGTTGCATTTCTTAATGAGATTTTGTTTCATTCCTTAATATTTTTGTTATGCAATTTGTTTAAAATTTTAAAGATCGTATAAATTGGGAACGATTTACGATTAGGGATTTGGCCTGAAAAACCTATCGATTACTTTGTATAACACATTACAATGAATATTGCCTAGGAATAGGGATATCCTGTAATGATTGTAAAAACCCTTTGTCAGAACTATTGCTTGATGTCTTTCCTTGACTGCTAAGGAATTAGGGTCAAGGAAGAATATCAAAGGTTTTTTCAGTTAAGGAATTTAAGAAAAACACTTTTGAGAGGAAATAAAAATTAAGGTCTTGTGAGAAGTCTTATTAGTTTACTCCAGGGTTTGTTATACGCAATTCATAAACTTCCCTTAGCATGTTTTCTCTTAATTGTTAAAATAATTTTATCATTCTGCTTTTTCCTTTTGAAAACCCCAAACAAAACCCAAGGTTATTTTGTTTAATTGGAAGAACATTTGTACTTAAAATTTACACGCAGTCCTCAGAGATCGATACTGGGAAAAACCCTATTATTACTACATCGGAACAATTAGTACACTTGCTAATTTACCGGTCATATTTTTGGCGCCGTTGCCGGGGACTGCCAAAATTTTTAAGTATCTTGTTCATTCAATTAGAATTTTGTCACTCTGTGACTAAAATTTTAAGCTATTTTTCTGATTATATTTCTGTTATTACTAATAATTTCCTAACCTGTGTATGCGAGGTAAGACCTCAGCTTTATTTTTGTTTGACTCAGAACCTGAAAGATTGTTGCACTCCAGACGTAGAAAAGCTAAGCTGGAAACATTGACAGCTTCAAACTCAGGAACAGAAATTTTAGAGAACGAAGAAGAAGTTGTGATTCTTTCCAAAAATACAGATTCGGGCACAGAGACAGAGCTCGAAACTTTCACCAGAAACGGAGACCCACCTCCAGTTGAAAGACTTTTGGGAGACTATATAGGGGCCAATGCTCAACTAAACCGGATGACCATCGTAAATCAACCGGTGAATCATTCTCCAGTTGGAGAGCAAGCCTTTCGCAGGAAGAATCAATGAAGATGCAAAAAAGCACCTACAGAGATTCCTAACTACCGCCACATCTTTGAAGATAGAAGGCAAGAGGCCAAGAGACTGGTTATGTTTCCGTTCACACTGACTGACGATGCGGAAGAATGGTTTTATTCACTTCCAGCTGGGAGTATTACCATATGGCGAGAGATGGAAATTGCATTCCTTAACGAGTATTTCCCTGCTTCAGTATTTATTAGAAAGAGATATGAAATTGTCAATTTCAAACAAAAAGAAGGGGAATCTCTAGGAGATGCATATAAGAGGTTTAAGAGGCGTCTGACTGCATGTCCTACTTATAACATGGATGCCACTGAGCAGATGTAGAACTTTGTGAATGATTTACGACTCAAGACAAAACAACTTATAGACACTGCTACCGGTGGCTCAACTAATTTCTCAACAGCCACTGGTATCAAGAGGATCATTATAGAAATTGCTGCCTATAAGCATGTTGAGTTGTATGATCACATTGTGAACCAACCACAAGGTAAGATTGATTTGAAGCTGGCAGAACAAGTTGTGAACATGGAAGATCAAATCAAGGATGAAGTGGAAAGGAGGGTTAAGGGGATGAATGTGAGTACTGAAATTGTAGCTCAAGTTTATCCGATCCAAGCTGTGAGTTGTGAGGTGTGTAATGGTCCCCATTTTACTGTGCATTGTCTTGCTACTGCTCAACAAATTGAAGAGATAAAATTTTTGAGGCAGAACAATCCGTATTCCCAGACATATAATCCAGGATGGAAGAATCATCCTAACTTCTCCTGGAAAGACCCAAATCAACCTCCATACCCGCAACAACAACAAGCTCCTCAAAAAGCAGAATGGGAATTAGCTATCGAAAGAATGGCAGCTCAAAGTATGCAATTCCAAGAAGAGACCTGTAATATGCAAAGGAATAATACAACTTCCATCAAAAATCTTGAGTCGCAAATGGGGCAGATAGCCCAACACCTCTCAACACACGCTCAAGGAACCCTCCCGAGTGCGACAGTACTGAATCCGAAAAACCAAGAGAGTATCAATGTTGTCACAACAAGAAATCAGAAAATGATAAAAGAAGAAGAAACAAAGGAGGATGAATGCATAGAGGTGGAGCTTGAGGTAAGAGAAAAAGTGAAAGAACCAGAAGAAGCTGTACTATCGGAAAAATCAACTAGGGAGAAAAAGAAAGAGGAGGTTAAACCAAAAATCAAACTACCGTTCCCTCAAAGAGTTACAAAGAAGGATCAGAAATAGGAAGACTTTGGAAGGTTCAGTGCAATGCTCAACAAATGGGAAATCAACATGCCATTCTTTGAAGCACTCGAGCAAATGCCTTTATACAATAAATTCATGAAAGAGGTTATAGGCAAAAAGAGATCAACGGGTGAAGAACCGAAAACCACAACTGAGAAATGTAAGGAAATATCACAAGAAAATAGAATCCCCATCAAGAGGAAGGATCCTGGACCGGTTGTAATCCCTTGTACTATAAAAGATCGATATTTTAAGAAAGTCCTAATTGATTCAGGTGCTAGTGTGAGTCTCATGCCATTATCTATTTTCAAAAAGCTAGATATTGGAAAAGTGAGTGATACGGGAACAAGCTTGAAGTTTGCCGACCACACAACTAAGATGGCATATGGGCTAGCAGAGGATGTTCTGGTGACAATCGATAACTTCACTTACCCAGTTGATTTTCAAATCATGGATATACCAGAGCATGAAGACACTTCGATCATACTTGGTCGGCCATTCTTGCTTACTAGTCGGTGCAATATTGATGTGGAAAAAGGTACACTCACTTTGAAATTTTTTGATGAGGAAATCACGTTGAAAGCTCATGAAGTTACAAAGAAAGGTAAGGAGAAAGATGTCAAACCTTCAGTGGGGAAGATCAACACAACTAAGAAGGAAGAACGATCAAAACCACTTCAAGTTGCTCTTATTTCTGAACCAGCATAACTGGAGTGGTGGACGAAAGGGGGATTTAGGTCCGTGGTTTTACTGCGGTGTGTGCTTATTTAATGCCTTCGTTAACGGATGAGTATTGACACGCCTTACACCCTGAACCTCTCACTTGATGTGCTGTTTGATTTGAAAGTATTTATCCAAGCTTTTTGCTTGAGGTTATGCAATGGTTTAAGTTTGGGGGAGTTTGATCAGTGGTTTTTATATGATATTTTACCTCTTGTTTCTGTTAATCATTTCTTATATCTTGTCACATTTTATTTGTCTTTATTTCATTTTACATGTTGGTTTGGTGTTTTCACTATTTCTAGGTTCAGCTATACTATATAGGAGAATCAGAGCGAAATAATTAGTACACTTGCTAATTTACCGGTCACAAGGGGTAGGTCTTTTATACTTAAAGTAAAGTCAAATGGATATAGGTTCTAACTTAACTAATTTATGGTTCAAAACGACTTAACAAAGTCAAACGGAGGATAATGAGCTACTTATGACCCAAGGGTCAATAAAGTGACTTTCCTTTGGAATGGGAAAGGATGAGGCAATTGGATGAGAACTAACAAGTTCCATCAATTGGGGAATAACTTAACAAAGCTAAAAGCTAAACAAATGAGCATTCATTCAAACATGATGAACATATAGAGCATGGTAACAACCAAGGAAGATATGCAAGTATGTGACAACATCAAGCAAACATTACAATCAAGTCAAATGGTTACAACTATATTGCACAAAGATATTACAATATCTAGAAGGTCATGGTGAGGTTCTTACAAAACCAATCATATAAGGTAAAAGAAATTTGAAGCATCTTAACAAAGATGAAGGAAAACATGGTAACAACTATCAAGACAACAACATGTAATTCGAGTTTAATGCAAACAAGTAACAACTTAGGGCAATCATATATAAGGATCAAGGAATGCCAAATGTAACAACATAAGACCAACAATCATGAATTTATGACAATCAAGTAGAAGTGAGCAAACAAGAAGTGTTACAGCAATTCATGTAAAAAAGTTCAAAGTTCATGGGAAATCATACATGTTCAAAACATAACATTCAAAATAAGACTCAATCCTAAAGATGTTATGGTTCTAACAAGACATCACAACAAGTAAGTGTCACATCACTGCGAAGAGGGGCCGACAAGGAGAGAAGAGTCGCCACCGTTCATTATTTATCCCAAAAGAGGGAAAGGAAACGATCAAAGAAAACCTAACGAAAACAGGAAAAGACAGGTCATCGTAACCATAACTCGGGTTCAGGAGTCGGTTACGCGAGGGGAAGGTATTAGCACCCCTCACATCCGCCATACTCGACGGGATCCACGTTTTGTTGTCTATCTAAAAGGGTGTTGAACTATCTAGCTACGGCTCATGCACAAAAGAAAAGAAAAGAGACTCGATAGAGCATGCCGCTCTATGCCTACATATTCCCTCGTGCAATGGGAAAGTCAGAGTCAACGTAGTTCTAAAAACTACGGGTGAAGGTGGGGGAAGACTGCTCGCCAAGACATCGCCGTCTTGTGCCTACGTATCCTCATCTGGTATGAGAAATCAAAGCAAATGTAGTTTGGTTTAAAAAATACCACAGGTTAGTTCAAATGTTTAAGACCCGAGTAGGGATAAAACTTAGTTCTAGCAGTTAGGTGTATGCAGCTCGACCATTGGAGACTTAGGCGTTACCTGTTTGCGGTAAAACCAAGAGTTAACAAAACTCTCCTTATGAAAAAGGTTTTCCAAATTAAGATCACGAAGGATAAAAATGTTTGAAGCTTGTTTTTGTGTTTTTTAGAGAAGAAGTGCATTGATTATTGTTTGTAATTCATGTTGCACTAAAGACTATGACTTAGGAGCGAATGTGTCGCATATCGTCCAAAGAACATACGGTAAAAACTCTACACAATTGAGAGGAGGCCCCCCAATCATCATTCCCCAAGTACTTAAGGCTCGTAACGTACAACACAAATTATTCTTTATTAAGTGCTTTGAAGAGTTTAGGAGATGAGAAGAGAAACACACGGGCTAAGGGAGACTAAGACTCAAGCTAATGTTCTCATACAAAGTGCAACTATGATTAAGATGAAGAGGGAATGATACCTAATGTTATCATGCATGGTTTTAAGCCTAAGGTCTATCACAATCAATCTTGAACAAGATAGATTAGAGGTCCTAAGGGAACATGGCAAGGAAAGAAGAAGAAGGAAGCAAAAGATAAATTATGCAAACATGTAATGCACAATTAGAATGAAAAGAGATGGAGGAAAAAAGTGTGGGGTAACAACCACCACAAGCACATCTCAACCTCTTCAAGCAAATAAGAATATGCAAAAAAATATGAAAAATAGAGGGAGGAGGAAAGTGTGGGGCAGTAGCCTCCACAAGCACATCTCAACCTCAAGCATGCAAACAAAAGCAACAATGCAAATGATCATCACTTTGAACCTCATCCATAAGCATGCATTCAAGTGGAAATCAAAATGAGCGTCGAAGCAATCATGATTAAATAATCAAGAATAGCGACATATATCTAAAACATCTCACTCCTAATGCATCATACTGATCCATGAGAATTCGAAGTAAAATGACATCAAAACAAGCATGAAAAATAGCAAAACAGGCTTGCTGGCACAATGTTAATCGATTAACACCAGGGGTTAATCGATTAACCGCTTTAAAATGTTGGAAAATTTGAATATTTGCATTGGTTAATTGATTAACCAATTGGTTAACCGATTAACATTGTGTCAACAGCTGAAAACAGCAGTTCAGAAGCACTTTTCAGCAACTTATCCAATGTGCAATCATTCCAATGATCATACAATCAATTAAGCACGAAATTAAACCAGAAATCAATAATCTAATCAATACGTAAACATATTTAAACAACAAGATCACAAATCACATGGATCGAATCAACCAAAAGTCAATCAAAAATGAAGATTCACATCGAATATGTAAAATAAGCTTGAAATAGCAACGGATCTAGAATTCCAACCTACGAAGCGGAGAATTGCTTCGATAATTGTTGATTCAACTTCAATTGATTAGATCCAAGCAAGAAATCCGGAAATCCTTCAAGATCTAATTGAGTTCTTGTAGTAGAAATGAAGATCCACCAAAATTAAGCAAGAATACACCAAATAAGCTCTTCTAGATCCACTTCAAAATTCAGATCCACAATTGCACAAAATTTGAATGGAGAATTTGAGATAATAAGGATGATGGATGAAGGTTTGAACTCTAGAACTCAATGATTCCAATGGAGAATCAATGAATTCAAGTAAAGAGAGCTTTGGTGAAGTTTTGGGAATGGAGAAGTTGAGAGAAAATTGAGAGAGTGAGAATGAATTCTGAAATGAAATGGAAATTATGAGGATTCTCCTGTGAGGTTTGGAGTAAATTAATTAAATACCCCTTAGGTTTGGATCCAAATGAGGTTTGAAGTGTGGTTTGTGAAAATTGGTTTGGAATTAGGAATGGGAATTTGGAGGGAAAATGAAATTAACCAAAATTTGAAGTGGTTCTAGATCCTTCATAAGTGTAAAATCAACTTCTCATGTGATCAAATTTGGACCCCAAAGTGGCTTCACTTGATAATTCACGTGCAGAGCTGAAATTTGCACTAGTTAATCGATTAACCATATGTGTTAACCGATTAACACCTTCAAAAATTCAAATTTGGCCTGATTATGCTTTGGTTAATCGGTTAATCGGTTAACACCTTCAAAATTTGAATTTTGGCGCCTTTTGGTGGGAAATCTGCACATTTTCCTGTTTTCAATCGTTTTGAGCCCTGCTCAGCCTCTGAAACTTGCCTTTGAATACTATAACTGTGAGAATGCTTGATATAGCCTGAATGCTGGCTTCTGATCTAAAAATAACTTGTAAAATAAAGTAAAATCGACCGCTCAATCGTTGGGCAAAATAAATGTCAGAGCCTCCGATGCTCGTTATTCAGTCTTTTGCGCTAAAAAGAGCTCTAAGCCACAGGAAAGCCTTGATCCCCTGCGTCAAGAACAAATGTTATAATATGCAAAAATAAAATGAAACACAAGCCAAGTACGAGAAATGGTTGGTCAAATTTTGGGGTGCAACAGCTGCCCCTATTCAAGCGACTTGGACTTGAAGGGATGAAAAGCGAGCGGCTTTCAAATATTCAAGGTAGAAGACGGTTGAATACCAAAGAACCCAGATATTTGCCAACCGCAAAAAGAAACTGTAGAAATTTTGTTGGGGATACATTTGGAAACAAGAGGTAACAACCTGGCTTATGTTTCAAATGCACATGTTTGAATATGGCGTAATGCTCCATACGAAATGGAAATGCTACGCGTTTAGGAGGATGCTATGCACGAATGCAGATGCAACGGAACCACTTCAGCAAAATAAATGCTGAAGAGACGAAACCAACTCCGCTGGGGATGACTGGGACATACCAATTACGATTGGACTTTTGCTGGGGAAAATAAACCCTGGATCTGAATTAGATAGGTCAGGCGAGAACTGGCAACCGGGCGAGAATTGGATTCTAAAACAGGTCAGGCGAGAACTAACTACTAGGCGAGAACTGGGCTCTTCAAAACAGGTCAGGCGAGAACTGACTACCAAGCGAGAACTAACTATCAAATGAGAACTGGGTTCTTCAAAACAGGTCAGGCGAGAACTGACTACCAGACGAGAACTGGGTTCTTCAAAACAGGTCAAGCGAGAACTGACTACTAGGCGAGAACTGGGTTTACAAAACGGGTCAGACGAGAACTGACTACCAGACGAGAACTGGGTTCTTAAAAAACAAGTCAGGCGAGAACTGACTACCAGGCGAGAACTGACTACCAAACAAGAACTGGGTTCTTCAAAATAGGTCAGGCGAGAACTGACTACCAGACGAGAACTGGGTTCTTCAAAATAGGTCAGGCGAGAACTGATTACCAGACGAGAACTAGGTTTCTGTTTTTACGTCGAACATGAGCTAATTTTGGGGTTTTATAGACGATAACTAGACTTCGAAACGCTTTTCACCAGACAGAAACTGGTGTTAAAGATAGCCGACCACCAGACGAGAATTGGAGTTTACACTGTAGGCTGAAGAAAAAGGTGACCAAACGGGTACTGGTTTTAAAAGCTTGCGTTTACCAGGTCAGAACTAGACTCAAATGTCATCTACCAGACGAGAACTGGTATTCCATGAAGGCTTATCATACAGGGATTGAGCTTCGAAAGAATGACAGGCCAGACAAGAACTGGACTCTGAAACAGTTTTCCAGACGGGAATTGGACCTTGAACAGATGAGGGATGTTAGGTCACAAGGTATTCTGATGTCATCCCAACCTGCTGGGAAGAAATGCACATCACTGCTGATGGGATATTCCTGATTTAACAACATTACCCTGGGGGATACAGAATCTCTACTGTGGAGAAGTGAGATCATTCGAGCCTCGTGTCGGGGATAGCATATAAGACACTGGGAATGTTTGTGCCAAGTACGCTTGGGCTTTTGGTTCAGGGATGGAACCAGATTTATGGCGATTGGAGTTATTTCTGGTTACCAACAAAAGTGGATTTTAACGGGAATTACTAGACGAGAACTGGTATTCGGGGGTGGACTACCAGGCGAGAACTGGTTTTTGAAGAAACTGTTTTCCAGACGAGCATTAGACTTTGCAAAGATGAACCAAATGAGGCATGGGTTCAAATTAGACCGGTCAGACAAGAACTGACTACCAGGCGAGAATTGGGTCTTAAAGAAAGGTCAGACGAGAAATGACTACCAGGCGAGAACTGGGTTCTACAACAACGTGTCAGACAAGAACTGACTACTAGACGAGAACTGGGAGTTCCACAAAATAGGTCTGACGAGAACTAGGAGTTCCACAAAATAGGTCAGACGAAAAATGACTACCAGACGAGAACTGAGTTCTACAAAACGGGTCAGACGATAACTGACTACCAGGAGAGAACTGGAGTTCCACAAAATAGGTCAGACGAGAACTGACCACCAGACGATAACTGGTGGCAAAGGTTAGGTTATCAGATGAGAATTGTCTTCTAGCTTTAGGTATCAGGCGAGAACTGATTTCTGATTTTCCAGACAAAGACTGGACTTTGAAACTATGTTTTCTAGATGAGGACTGGTTAAACAGTAAGCTAAAGAAAGGGTGACTAGGCGGGGACTAGTTTGAAGGTTTGCCAAAAATGGGTCAGACGAGAACCGACTACAAAACAGGTTTAACAAGAACTGACTCCTGGTTTCGGTATTAGATGAAAACTGATTTTGTAGTTTGGGATATCAGACGGGAATTGATTTTTGGTTTTCCAGACAAGAATTGGGCTTTGGAAATGATTTTGGTTACACAGTTTTGACAGGTAACGGGTTCAGGTTATTGCACGAGGTGATGGCATGATTCCCCGAAACTCAAACTCTTGCTGACGAGAATGAAACCGCTTAGGTAAGTGCCCAAGTGTAATTCTACTTGCCCCAGTCTGATCTTCGGGAAAATTCACCTTGAAAAGAAAAGTAGCTTTCCATGAGACGACCTCGAGATGGCTTGCCCCAGAATCTGTACCATGAAAGGATTCGTCCCTGGTTGACCAACTCTAATAAACTCTGAATATATGGAGAGGAAAAGTTCCTTTCTTTCCAATTTTGCCCAAGCCTGTGGGATCTCTGCAAAAATCTTCCTCAAAAGGAAACATGAAATTTATGTACCCTGATGGTTTGACATGAACTGCCTTAGCATTCTGAACTTTGAAGAGGCGCTTCAAGTTAACTGTCTTCTGGATAAGAATAGCTCTCGTGCTCTTGGGGTGGCTTGTCCCAGCCTTGCAATGAATTTTCCCCTGATTGGCTGATATATGGAGGCATACCCCTAACTTCGAGAGATTTGTCGAATCTCAACCTGATTGCCTTCAGATTAACTGACTTTTGGATGGCTGACTTCCATTATGTGATCTTTTGATGTGACTTGCCCCTGCTCTACGGAGTACTCGGGTGCTCTGCATCTTATCCTGATCAAACTTTCCACTGTGGAAACTTTCCTGATGTCATGTGCTTACTCGCAAGTAAAACAAATTATTCAGCACAAAAGATATATTAATGCAATGCCTATGACAGTTTTGAAATCCAAGTCTGTTCACTGGAAAAAAATTGGTGACATAAAGCGAACGAATCACTTATCAGAATCTCAACCTTAGAACCAACATGGTAGGAGAAATCCTTTTAGGAGTATGTTCCGACGCGACCTTTACCGAAGTATGCTTTCGAAACAAACCTGCTTCAATTAGGACTTTTAAAGGTTGTAACGTGATCAGGTTCACGGTTTGAAAGAAAGGATATAAGGCTCAAAGTTTATTTTAACCCACCAATTCTCCTTGATGTTCTCTGATCCTACGTTCAGCTAATTCAACACCAGTGCTCACCTTTTAAAGGTTGAATGACAGGGGTGATGGTTCAGGAAACCACAAGATTTTGGAGTGACAGTCACTCGCTTTTTATCTTTTGGTGCTTGGAGTCACACGACTTGTTTTTCGTTATTTTTGATTTCCCTACTTTTGCATGGACTGGCTCTTTTGAGCTTCTTTTGATTTCAAAGTCCAGCGGGATGCCCTAATTTTTGCCTAAGTCGCTTGTTTTCAAGATTCGACTTAGCGGGCTTCTTCTTTTGATTCTTTTCTTTTTCTCTTTTTTTCCTTTTTTATCGGAACAAATCATGTAACTCTGGCTTGTCTGACTTGTTTGAAAGAGATTGCGACTGTTTCACTCTTTGGTTGGTGTTGGATAACCACTGTGGTTTTCTAGGCACGGCCTCTAGAGGTGTGATTGATCCTCAAACGGTAACACTCCTTTTGCGATTTGGACGCTCGGTCAAATTAACCGACACCTACCCTGCCCCATGTTATGATTAAGGGTTTTTCGTTTTCCGAAAGAAACTCATACACTAGGCTCAAAGGGGTTGACAAGGGATTATCATCCTTATATCTCCGGTGTTTAGGGATTTTAAATAATGCATGTACATCATCAACAGGTTCTATTCAAAAGCATACAATCGGAAGCTTGCGTGTCTTTTAATTTTGTCATCCTCCCCGAATTCCGCTTAACCAAGCGTTTGACATTAATAAAAAGAAATTAGTGAACACAAATGGATTTAATCAAAAACATGCATATTCATTTCATTATCATTATCAATCAAAAACAACAAGTTTTACAAATGAAATTTGCACTTAAACGAAAAAGAAACTACAAATGCAAAGAGATGACATGATAAAGCAAAGATTGCCAGCTTCAGGGAACCGGGCTTTCACATATGGATTTGCTGCTGAATCAGCCATCTTCAAAATCAATCAGATGAGAGGTCGACACGCACAACCAAATTTCCTTCGGGAAAGGATATGTACTCTTTATCAATCAACTGTTGCACTTTGGCTTGAAAGGCTTTGCAATCTTCAGTTGAGTGTCCCATGGATCCTCCATGATATCCACATTGCACACTGGGATCATACCCCGGAGGGTATGGCTCTGGAACCAGCTTGAGAGTCTTGGGCTCCACCAATGAGTTCTGAATCAGATGTGGCATAAGCTGGTTGTACGGCACAGGAACTGGATGAAGAGGAGCATTCCTTCTTTCCAAATTGTTGTGAGGCCTATTCTGATTTTGGCGTTGGTAGTTTTGCTGCTGAGGAGCATAAGGTTGTTGGTATCAGGCTGACTGTTGAGCAGCAGTTGAAGCAGATACAACATTAGTTTCTCCTTCCTTCCCAACATAAGGCTTCTTTGCATCTTTGGAATAATCAGAAGCAACTTGGATCTTTCCCATTTTGATACCGCTTTCGGCTCTTTCCCCCGCCCTTACCAAACCTGAAAAACTCGCAGACATGCACCTATCAGCTACTCATAAAACACTCTAGGAAATGTAGCCATGTGTCGCATCGCTGCGAAGAGGGGCCAACAATGACAGAAGAGTCTCCACCGTTCGTTATTTATCCAAAAGGAGGGAAAGGAAACGATAAGAGAAAACCTAACGAAAACGGGAAAAGACAGGTCATCGCAACCATGTCTCGGGTTCGGGAGTTGGTTATGCAAGGGGAAGGTATTAGCACCCCTCACGTCCGTCGTACTCGACGGGATCCGCACTTTTTTGTCAATCTAAAAGGGTGTTTACTAACTAAGCTTCAGCTCAGGGACAAAAGAAAAGAAAAGAGACTCGATAGAGCATCGCCGCTCTATGCCTACGTATTTCCTCATGCAATTAGAAAGTCAGAGTCAACATAGTTCGGAATACTATGGGTGAAGGTGGTGGAAGGTTTCTTGCCAAGACATCACTGTTTTGTGCCTACGTATCCTCATCTGGTATGAGAAATCAGAGCAAACATAGTTTGGGTTAACAAAGACCACAGGTTAGGTCAAATGTTTTAGGCCCGAGTAGGGTTTAAACTTAGTTCTAGCAGTTATGTGTTTGCAGCTCGACCATTGTAGACTTAGGAGTTACCCGTTTGCGGTAGAACCAAGAGTTAACAAAACTCTCCTTATGAAAAAGGTTTTCCAAATTAAGATCCCGAAGGATAAAAAGGTTTGAAGCTTGTTTTTGTGTTTTTTAGAGAAGAAGTGCATTGATTATTGTTTGTAATTCATGTTGCACTACAGACTATGACTTAGGAGTTAATGCGTCGCATATCGTCCAAAGACGTACACTAAACACTCTAGACAATTGAGAGGAGGCCCCTCAATCATCATTCCCCAAGTACTTAAGGCTTGTAGCGCACAATAATCCATAATCTTTATTAAGCGTTTTAAAGATGTTTGAAGATGAGAAGAGAAAGACACTCTAAAGGGAGACTAAGACTCAACCTAATGTTCTCATATAAAATGCACCTATGATTGGGATAAAAGGGAAGGCTACCTAATGTTATCATGCATGGTTTCAATCCTAATGTCTATCATAATCCATCTTGAACAAGAAGGATTAGAGGTCCTAAGGGAACATGGAAAAGGAAGACAAAAGAAGAAGGAGAAGAAAAAGAAAGCATAAGAAAAATGCAATATGCAAACATGTAATGCACAATTAGAATGAAAGTGAGGGAGGAACAAAGTGTGGGGTAAACACCACCACAAACACATCTCAACCTCAAGCACGCAAATGGAAATGCAAGAACCAAGAGAAAATGCACACAAAAGCAAACAAATAAGCTTAAACAAGTTCAAGCCAAAAGTGAGATGCAATGGGAGAAGTCATGACCCCTACAACCATTCAAGCATCAATCAGCAAAGGAAAGCGGGAGGAAAAAGTGTGGGACAGCAGCCACCACAAGCACGTCTCAACTTAATCATTCTTCAAACTTATGCAAAGACCAAATGATAAACATTAGTTTGGACAACATATACGAGAGTATGCATTCAAGTGGAAAACGAAACGCATGTCGACAAAATCATGATTAAACAATCAAGAACAATGACATATATCCAAAACAACTCACTCCTAATGTGTCATATTGATCCATGAAGATTCGAAGTGAGTGAGCACCAAAACAAGCAAGAAAAACAGTAAAACAGGCCTGCTGGCACAGTGTTAATCGATTAACACCAGGGGTTAATCGATTAACCAGTAAAAAATGCATGAAATTTTGAAAATTCGTGTTGGTTAATCGGTTAACACTGTGCCAGAAGCAGAAAAACAATAAGATAACAGCATTTTCATTACATAAGCACTTATCCAATAATCAGGATGATCACGTAATAAATTATGCACGAATTTAATCCAGAAAACAGTGATCCAATCAACATGTAAACACATTAAACCAGCAACATCACAGATCATATGAATCAAATTAGCAAAATCAATAGAAAATGAAGATCCCCATGAGAATTATGCAAATAAGCTCAAAATCAAAATCGGATCAAGAATTCCAACCTACGAAGTGGAGAATTGCTTTGGTTAGTGTTGATTTGATGGAAATAAGTATATCGAAGCAAGAAACCCGGATATTCTTCAAGATCCAAGTCTGTTCTTGTTGTAGGAGTGAAGATCCACCGTAAATAAGCCAAAATAGTCCAAATAAGCTCCTTCAAAGCAACTTCAAAATTCAGATCCAAACTTGCACGAACATTGGATGAAGAAATTGATTCAACGAGGATGATGGATGAAGGTTTAAGCTCAAAAATTCATTGATTCTAATGGAGAATCAATGAATTCAATCAAAAGAGAGCTTTGGTGAAGTTAAGAGAAAATTGAGAGAGTGAGAATGAATTCTGAAATGAAATGGAAATTATAAGGATTAGATGTGTGAGTTTTGGAGCAAATCAATTAAATACCCCTTAGGCTTGGATCCAAATGAGGTTTGGAATATGGTTTGTGAAAATTGCTATGGAGTAAGGAGTGGAAGTTTGGAGGGAACTTGAAATGATTTGAAAGATAACCAAAATTTGAAATGGTTCTAGATCCTTCTCTTGGTGTAAAATCAACTCGCAAGTGATCAAAATTCGACCCCAAAGTGACTTCACTTGAAAAATCACGTGCAAAGATAAAATTTGCACTGGTTAATTGGTTAACCATATGGTTAATTGATTAACACCCTCAAAACTTCAAATTTGACCTGATTTTGACTTAGTTAATCGATTAACCATTTGGTTAATTGGTTAACACCTTCAAAATTTGAATTTTGGCGCCTTTTGGAGGAAAATATGCATATTTTCCCGTTTTCAACCGTTTTAAGCCTTGTCCAGCCTCTGAAACTTGCTCTTGAATGCTATAACCCTGAAAATGCTTGATATAGCATGAATGCTGCCTCCTGAGCTGAGATATCCTGCAAAAAAAAATAAAAACGATCGCTCGATCGCTGGGCAAAATAAGTGTCGGAGCCTCCGATGCTCGTTGTTCAGTCTTTTGCACTAAAGAAAAACCCTGAGCCACACGAAAACCTTGATCCCCTCTCTCGAGAAGAAATGATATGCTATGCAACGATGCAAAATGAAGAGAAGACATAAGCCAAGTACAAGAAAAGGTTGGACAAATTTTAGGGTACAACACCATGAACATGTCGGTCAATTCTCTCTCCACCATAGGAGGTTGTACTCTCGCTGCTAAGTCTCGCCATCTCTGGGCGTACTCCTTAAAGCTCTCAGTACTCTTCTGCGACAAACTATGCAATTGTAACCTGTTCGGTGCTAGATCACTAGCATATTGATAGTGATGCACGAAAGCTTCAGCCAATTCTCTCCAGCTGTGGATATGAGTTCTCTCGAGTCCCATATACCATTCCAATGACGCTCCTGCCAGACTATCTTGGAAGCAATGCATTAACAGCTTTTCATCATTAGAGTACGCAGACATTTTCCGGAAGTATGCTCGGATGTGTACTCTAGGACAGGTTGTCCCTTTGTACTTTTTGAAATCTGGTACCTTGAACTTTGGGGGAATCCTGACCCCAGGAACTAGACCAAGATCTGACATATCGAGACCTAGAGAGTTTTGATTCTCGTAAGACTTCATCTTCTCCTCGATCAGTTTAAACCTCTTATCAGCTTCGGTTGATAAGCCATCCTCCATATCTCTCATGGAAAAGCCATCATCTTAGGTATCTTCCCAATGAGGGTCGGCAGCCCCGTGCACAACGCACACACTTCCACCAGCAACATTACCATTTCCATTCGCAGCACCTCTGCCCGGAGGTATGACAACAGTAGGAATACCCTGTGGAAAAGATCCACCACCTGGTGCTATTAACGGCTGGACCATAGTCCTTAACTGCTCCTGTCCACTAGTAACATTCTGCATCAGCTCCATGAACTGGGACATGCGAGCTCGGGCTTCTTGCAGTTCAGCTTGAACCTGATCCATTACTTTTCGCTGATTCCTTCGAGTTGGATATCTAGGGAAACTGAATTCCTCAATCTTGTTACTGAAGAAAGCCATACTGAGAAAAGAACACGATGCCACTGAGAACAACCTGCGATGCAAATGAAAATGCAGGATGCAAAATGCGAACATGTTATGATGATGCAGATCCAAAGACAAGGGATTAAGGCTGTTGCGGTGCTGGCTGAGATGAATACCGCTTCGCTTTGGAAAGAAAATACCAACACATCAGAATATCAAAGTATAGGAGCCTCACAACATTCGAGATCAAAGGTCCTCACTGATGAGAAATCCGGGTAGGTCGTAGGTCAAGTTTCCTGCATAACCCTTCCCACTCACAGGTATGGACCTAATCTGACAAGGTACGGCATCCTGTGCGGTCCTCAGTGTCACATACTTTCGAGAAACAATGATACATTCACCATTTCTGGTTTGGCATCATAGTCTAATGAAGTGGCCTCACTTAGCTGACTTCCAAATGATCGGTTCCCAGAGTCAACAATCCTCAGAAACAAAATCCCATCAAGCCCAAAGGGCCGAAAAAGAAGTCATTCAAGAGGATCTCGCCAGAGGGAGAATTTCGTGGGAACTAGTGCATGCCAAACATACAGGTTCACCGCTACTTTCCACTTCTAATGCTATATTTGAACTCAAGCCCGGGTCCAGCTTATCTCTCAATGGAACGTTTCCCCCCCAACATCACAGCAGAACTGATATATACAATGATGAAAGTAAATGCGGGAAAATAAAGTACAACACATATACACCCAAGAGATAAATAACCAAGCGCTAGGATTGACTCGCATAGGGGATGTTCCTGTCCCCAACAGAGTCGCCAGCTGTTGCATCGCTGCGAAGAGGGGCCGGCAAGGACAGAAGAGTCGCCACCATTCATTATTTATCCCATAAGAGGGAAAGGAAACGATCAGAGAAAACCTAACGAAAATGGGAAAAGATAGGTCATCGCAACCATATCTTGGGTTCGGGAGTCGGTTATGCGAGGGGAAGGTATTAGCACCCCACACGTCTGTCGTACTCGACGGGATCCACTCTTTGTTGTCTATCTAAAAGGGTGTTGAACTATCTAGCTATGGCTCAGGCATAAAAGAAAAGAAAAGAGACTCGATAGAGCATCGCCGCTGAATACCTACGTATTTCCTCGTGCAATGGGAAAGTCAGAGTCAACGTAGTTCGGAAACCTATGGGTGAAGGTGGGGGAAGGTTGCTCGTCAAGACATCATTGTCTTGTGTCTACGTATCCTCATCTGGTATGAGATATCAGAGCAAACGTAGTTCGGGTCAACAAAGACCACAGGTTGGTTCAAATGTTTTAGGCCCGAGTAGGGTTTAAACTTAGTTCTAGCAGTTATGTGTATGTAGCTCGACCATTGGAGACTTAGGCGTTACCTGTTTGCGGTAGAACCAAGAGTTAACAAAACTCTCCTTATGAAAAAGGTTTTCCAAATTAAGATCCCGAAGGATAAAAAGGTTTGAAGCTTGTTTTTGTGTTTTTTAGAGAAGAAGTGTATTGATTATTGTTTATAATTCATGTTGCACTAAAGACTATGTCTTAGGAGCGAATGCGTCGCATATCGTCTAAAGGACATACACTAAACACTCTAGAAAATTGAGAGGAGGCCCCCCAATCATCATTCCCCAAGTACTTAAGGCTCGTAGCACACAAAAAGCGTTAATCTTTATTAAGTGTTTTGAAGATGTTTGAAGATGAGAAGAGAAAGACACTCTAAAGGGAGACTAAGACTCAACCTAATGTTCTCATACAAAGTGCACCCATGATTGGGATAAAAGGGAATGCTACCTAATGTTATCATACATCGTTTCAATCCTAATGTCTATCATAACCCATCTTGCACACAAAGGATTAGAGGTCCTAAGGGAACATGGCAAAGGAAGACAAAAGAAGAAGAAGAAGAAAAAGAAAGTATAAGAAAAATGCAATATGCAAACATGTAATGCACAATTAGAATGAAAGTGAGGGAGGAACAAAGTGTGGGGTAAACACCACCACAAGCACATCTCAACCTCAAGCATGCAAATGGAAATGCAAGAACCAAGAGAAAATGCACACAAAAGCCAACAAATGAGCTTAAACAAGTTCAAGCCAAAAGTGAGATGCAATGGGAGAAGTCATGACCCCTACAACCATTCAAACATCAATCACTGAAGAAAAGCGGGAGGAAAAAGTGTGGGACAGCAGCCACCACAAGCGCGTCTCAACCGAATCATTCTTCAAACTTATGCAAAGACCAAATGATAAACATCACTTAGAACAACATATACGAGAGTATGCATTCAAGTGGAAAACGAAACACATGTCGACAAAATCATGATTAAAAAATTAAGAACAATGACATATATCCAAAACAACTCACTCCTAATGCGTCATATTGATCCATGAAGATTCAAAATAAGTGAGCACCAAAACAAGCAAGAAAAACAGCAAAACAGGCCTGTTGGCACAGTGTTAATCGATTAACACCAGGGGTTAATCGATTAACCAGTCCAAAATGCCTGAAAATTTGAAAATTTGTGTTGGTTAATCGGTTAACCAATTGTTTAATCGGTTAACATTGTGCCAGAAGCAGAAAAACAGCAAGATAACAGCATTTTCAACACATAAGCACTTATCCTGTAATCTGGATTATCACGTAATCAATTATGCACGAATTTAAACCAGAAAACAGTGGTCCAATCAAAATGTAAACACATTAAACCAACAAGATCACAAATCATATGAATCAAATTAGCAAAATCAATCAAAAATGAAGATCCACATGAGAATTATGCAAATAAGCTCAAAATCAAAATCGGATCAAGAATTCCAACCTACGAAGCGGAGAATTGCTTCGGTTATATTGATTCGATGGAAATAAGTAGATCAAAGCAAGAAACCTGGAGATTCTTCAAGATCCAAGTGTGTTCTTGTTGTAGGAGTGAAGATCCACCACAATTAAGCCAAAATAGTCCAAATAAGCTCCTTCAAAGCAACTTCAAAATTCATATCCAAACTTGCACGAAAATTGGATGAAGAAATTGATTCAAGGAGGATGATGGATGAAGGTTTGAGCTCAAGAATTCATTGATTCCAATGCAGAATCAATGAATTCAATCAAAGAGAGCTTTGGTGAAGTTTTGGGAATGGAGAAGTTGAGAGAAAATTGAGAGAGTGAGAATTAATTCTGAAATGAAATGGAAATTATGAGGATTAGATGTGTGAGGTTTAGAGCAAATCAATTAAATACCCCTTAGGCTTGGATCCAAATGAGGTTTGGAATGTGGTTTGTGAAAATTGCTTTGGAGTGAGTGGAAATTTGGAGGGAACTTGAAATGATTTGAAAGTTAACCAAAATTTGAAATGGTTCTAGATCCTTCCCTTGGTGTAACATCAACTCGCAAGTGATCAAAATTGGACCCCAAAGTGACTTCACTTGAAAAATCACGTACAGAGCTAAAATTTGCACTGGTTAATCGGCTAACCATATGGTTAATCTATTAACACCCTCAAAACTTCAAATTTGACCTGATTTTGACTTGGTTAATCGATTAACCATTTGATTAATCAGTTAACACCTTCAAAATTTGAATTTTGGCGCCTTTTGGAGCGAAATCTGCACATTTGCCTGTTTTCAACCATTTTAAGCCCTGTTCAGCCTCTGAAACTTGCTCTTGAATGCTATAACCCTGAGAATGCTCAATATAGCCTTATTGATGCCTCCTAAGCTGAAATATCCTGCAAAAAAAATAAAATCGACCGCTCAATCACTGGGCAAAATAAGTGTTGGAGCCTCCGATGCTCGCTGTTCAGTCTTTTGCACTAAAGAAAAACCTTGAGCCACACGAAAACCTTGATTCCCTGTCTCGAGAATAAATGATATGCTATGCAACGATGCAAAATGAAAAGAAGACATAAGCCAAGTACAAGAAAAGGTTGGGCAAATTTTAGGGTACAACACCATGAACATGTCGGTCAATTCTCTCTCCACCATAGGAGGTTGTACTCTCACTGCTAAGTCTCGCCATCTCAGTACTCTTCTGCAACAAACTCTACAATTGTAACTTGTTCGGTGCCAAATCACTAGTATATTGATAGTGATGCACGAAAGCTTCAGCCAATTCTCTCCCACTGCGGATATGAGTTCTCTCGAGTCCCATATACCATTCCAAAGACGCGTCTGCCAGACTATCTTGGAAGCAATGCATTAACAACTTTTCATCATTAGAGTATGCAGACATTTTTCGGAAGTATGCTCGGATGCGTACTCTAGGACAGGTTGTCCCTTTGTACTTTTCGAAATCTGGTACCTTGAACTTGGGGGTAATCCTGACCCCAGGAACTAGACCAAGATCTGACATATCGAGACTTAGAGAGTTCTGATTCTCATAAGACTTCATCTTCTCCTCGATTAGTTTAAACCTCTTATCAGCTTCAGTTGACAAGCCATCCTCCATATCTCTCATGGAAAAGACATTATCCTAGTTATCTTCCTAATGAGGGCCAGCAGCCCCGTGCACAACGCACACACTTCCACCTGCAACATTACCATTTCCATTCGCAGCACCTCCACCCGGAGGTATGACATCAGTAGGAATACCCTATGGAACAGATCCACCACCTGGTGCTATTAACGGCTAGACCATAGTTCATAACTGTTCCTGTCCACTAGCAACATTCTGCATCAGCTCCATGAACTGGGACATGCGAGCTCAGACTTCCTGCAGTTCAGCTTGAACCTGATCCATTACTTTTTGCTGATTCCCTCGAGTTGGATATCTGTCGAAGTTGAACTCCTCAATCCAGTTACTGAAGAAAGCCAAACCTAGATAAGAACACGAGGCCACTGAGAACAACCAGCGATGCAAATGAAAATGCAAGATGGAAAATGCAAACATGTTATAATGATGCAGATGCAAAGACAAGGGATCAAGGTTGTTGTGGTGCTGACTGAGATGAACAGCGCTTCGCTTTGGCAAGAAAATACCAACACATCAGAATACCAAAGTATAGGAGCCTCATAACATCCGAGATCAAAGGTCTGCACTGATGAGAAATCCGAATAGGTTGGAGATCAAGTTTCCTGCATAACCCTTCCCACTCATAGGTATGGACCTAATCTGACAAGGTACAACATCCTATGCGTCATTAGCGTCACAGACTTTCGAGAAATGAGGATATGTTCACCATTTCTGGTTTGGCATCATAGTCTAATGAAGCGGCCTCACTTAGCTTACTTCCAAATGATCGGTTCCTAGAGTCGATAATCCTCAGGAAAAAAATCCCCTCAAGCCCAAAGGGCCAGAAAAGAAGTCCTTCAAGAGGATCTCATCTGAGCGCGAATTTTGTGGGAACTAGTGTATGCCAGACATACAGGTTCACCACTACTTTCCACTTCTAATGTTATATTTGTACTCAAGCCCAGGTCCGGCTTATCTCTCAATGGAACATTTCCCCCCCAACAGCACAGCAGAACTGATATATACAATGCTGAAAGTAAATGCGGGAAAATAAAGTACAACACATATACACCCAAGAGATAAATAACCAAGCGTTGGGATTGACTCGCATAGGGGATGTTCCTGTCCGCAACAGAGTAGCCAGCTGTCGCATCACTGCGAAGAGGGACCGACAAGGACAAAAGAGTCGCCACCGTTCGTTATTTATCCCAAAAGAGGGAATGGAAACAATCATAGAAAACCTAACAAAAACGGGAAAAGATAGATCATCGCAACCATATCTCGGGTTCGGGAGTCGGTTATGCGAGGGGAAGGTATTAGCACCCCTCACGTCTATCGTTCTCGACGAGATCCACGCTTTGTTGTCTATCTAAAAGGGTGTTGAACTATCTAGCTATGGCTTAGGGACAAAAGAAAAGAAAAGATACTCAATAGAGCATCGCCGCTCTATGCCTACGTATTTCCACGTACAATAGGAAAGTCAGAGTCAACGTAGTTCGGAAAACTACGGGTGAAGGTAAGGGAATGTTTCTCCCCAAGACATCACTGTCTTGTGCCTATGTATCCTCATCTGGTATGAGAAATCAGAGCAAATGTAGTTCTGGTTAACAAAGCCCACATATTGGTTCAAATGTTTTAGGCCCGAGTAGGGTTTAAACTTAGTTCTAGCAGTTAGGTGTATGCAGCTCGACCATTGGAGACTTAGGCGTTACCTGTTTGCGGTAGAACCAAGAGTTAACAAAACTCTCCTTATGAAAAAGGTTTTCCAAATTAAGATCCCGAAGGATAAAAAGGTTTGAAGCTTGTTTTTGTGTTTTCTAGAGAAGAAATGCATTGATTATTATTTGTAATTCATGTTGCACTAAAGACTATGACTTAGGAGCGAATGCGTCGCATATCGTCCAAAGGACATACGCTAAACACTCTAGAAAATTGAGAGGAGGCTCCCCAATCATCATTCCCCAAGTACTTAAGGCTCGTAGCGTACAACATAAATTATTCTTTATTAAGTGCTTTGAAGTGTCTAGAAGATGAGAAGAGAACGACACGGACTAAGGGAGACTAAGACTCAACCTAATGTTCTCATACAAAGTGCACCTATGATTGGGATGAAGAGGGAATGCTACCTAATGTTATCATGCATGGTTTCAAGCCTAAGGTCTATCACAATAAATATTGAACAAGAGAGATTAGAGGTTCTAAGGGAACATGGCAAGGAAAGAAGAAGAAGGAAGCAAAAGATAAAGTATGCAAACATGTAATGCACAATTAGAATGAAAAGAGAGGGAGGAAAAAAGTGTTGGGTAACAACCACCACAAGCACATCTCAACCTCTTCAATCAAAATAGAGTATGCAAACAAATATGAAAAAGAGAGGGAGGAACAAAGTGTGGGGCGGTAGCCTCCACAAGCACATCTCAACCTCAAGCATCCAAACAAAAGCAACAATGCAAATGATGATCACTTTTAACCACATCCATAAGCATGCATTGAAGTTGAAATCGAAATGCGCGTCGAAGCAATCATGATTAAACAATCAATAAAAGAGACATATATCCAAAATATCTCACTCCTAATGCATCATACTAATCCATGAGAATTTGAAGTGAAATAACATCAAAACAGGCATGAAAAACTGCAAAACAGGCCTGCTGGCACAATGTTAATCGATTAACACCAGGGGTTAATTGATTAACCACTTAAAAATGTTGGAAAATTTGAATATTCACCTTGGTTAATCGATTAACCAATTGGTTAACCGATTAACACTGTGTCAACAGCAGAAAACAGCAGTTCAGAAGCATTTTTCAGCAACTTATCCAATGTGCAATCATTTCAATGATCATACAATCAATTAAGCACGAAATTAAACCAGAAATCATGATCTAATCAATATGTAAACACATTTAAACAACAAGATCACAAATCACATGGATCGAATCAACCAAAATTCAATCAAAAATGAAGATCCACATCGAAGATGCAAAATAAGCTTGAAATAGCAACGGATCTAGAATTCTAACCTACGAAGCGGAGAATTGCTTCGGTAATTGTTGATTCAACTTTAATTGATTAGATCCAAGCAAGAAATCCAGAAATCCTTCAAGATCCAATTGAGTTCTTGTAGTAGAAATGAAGATCCACCAAAATTAAGCAAGAATACACCAAATAAGCTCTTCTAGATCCACTTCAAAATTCAGATCCACAATTGCATGAAATTTGAATGGAGAATTTGAGATGATAAGGATGATGGATGAAGGTTTGAGCTCTAGAACTCAATTATTCCAATGGAGAATCAATGAATTCAAGCAAAGAGAGCTTTGGTGAAGATTTGAGAATTGAGAAGTTGAGAGCAAATTGAGAGAGTGAGAATGAATTCTGAAATGAAGTGGAAATTATGAGGATTCTCCTGTCAGGTTATGAGCAAATCAATTATGTACCCCTTAGGTTTGGAGTGTGGTTGGGAAATTGGTTTAGAATTAGGAATGAGAATTTGGAGGGAAAATGAAATTAACCAAAATTTAAAGTGGTTCTAGATCCTTCCTAAGTATAAAATCAACTTCTCATGCGATCAAATTTGGACCCCAAAGTGGCTTCACTTGAAAATTCACGTGCAGAGCTGAAATTTGCACTGGCTAATCGATTAACCATGTGTTAAGCGATTAACACCTTCAAAAATTAAAATTTGTCCTGATTTTGCTTTGGTTAATCGATTAACACCTTCAAAATTTGAATTTTGGCGCCTTTTGGAGTGAAATCTGCACATTTGCCCGTTTTCAATCGTTTTGAGCCCTGCTCAGCCTCTGAAACTTGCCTTTGAATACTATAACTGTGAGAATGCTTTATATAGCCTGAATGCTACCTTCTGATCTAAAAATAACCTGTAAAATAAAGTAAAATCGACCGCTCGATCGCTGGGAAAAATAAATGTTGGAGCCTCCGATGCTCGTTGTTCAGTCTTTTGCGCTAAAAAGAGCCCTGGGCCACAGGAAAACCTTGATCTCCTGCCTCAAGAACAAATGATATGATATGAAAAAATGAAATGAAACACAAGCCAAGTACGAGAAATGGTTGGTCAAATTTTGGGGTGCAACAGTAAGGTAGGGGCATCGGATCTTGTTTAGGAGGTTAAGCAACACATAGAGATAAACATGAACAGGTAAAGGTCAAGCATATAAGTTACAACTTAAACCAAACATGGGGGATGAATCAATTTAGACTAAATGTGACAATATTTAACATGATGAAGATATGAGGCATGGTAATAACCAAAAGAGATTAGAATGTTCATGTGACAACATGAAAAGACAAAGAGTTGACAAACATCAAAGCATAAGTCCATGGTTTCATAAGAGAAAACAAATGTTCGTGACAAAAATCATGGAAAAAAATAAACCCTAGCATGTTATGATTATAACAAGACACATAGACAAGTAGAAAGGGGTATCGAAAGCACATTCAAGAAGTCACAACATCAAGAATTATATCAAAGTCCACAAATGAAACTCAAAGGTATACCATGCATATTCAATCATTCACAAAGGCATGAAACAAACCCTAAACATGTTATGGTTCTAAAAAGACACATAAACAAGGATAATAAGACATATTAAACATGTTTAAAGGGGTACAACACCAAGAATTATGGCAAGGTCCATAGATGGAGTTCAACATGTTATTTTCATACATATGCACTTACAAAAGCAAATATGAACATGGTAAGGTAATGAAAATTTAAACATGTTAACAAACATATTTGAACATTTAAACATGTTAAGAATCATATATGAACCACACAAGATCAATCCCATAAGAAAAATCAAGTTGCAAGTTGAAAAGGTGTAAGAACATCAAGTTAAAAACACATGTTTTTCAAGTGAATCAAAGTGTTTCTAGGATAAAAATCCTTGAATTATTTATTAACTCAATGAAAATATACATTATTAAGAGTAGTTTGTAAAAATAATGGCATAAATAGCATAAAAAATGAGCAAGTTATGATCATTCAAAGTTGGTGCACGAAAGGGGGTAAAACTAGGGCGAGGCAAAGTAAGGCAACTTAAGTCATTTGCGTGAAGAAGTGGAACTCGGTCAAAACTTAACCAAATGGAGTGAAACAAAAGTGAAAATTGTGTGTTTTTAACAAGGCATTCAATGGTACAATTTTTTTTCCATACAACACACTCACTGAAAAATTCGATAGCATCATTGTTTAGGCAACTTAGGTCACAACCAAAAGCATGAGCATATGGACATTCCAAAACAGAGCAAGGTTTGATGAAACAAGTATGAAAACATCACACATAAATCATTTATAGTTATTGGCTCAAGAGAAATCAGAAAACGCACACATGGATTGACAAATTGGCATCAACATGCCCATGGTGACCTAGTTTGCCTTAGTTTCTGACCAGCAATTTGGACAGTTACGAAATCACAATTTCTAATGCAAATGGTGGTTCATACATGACATATAACACACATAATATTTTCAAACAATGTCTAGCACAAAAACAAAGTTACAACTCAATATAGCATGTGAAATGCAAAGCAAAATTTTAATATAGTCTGATATAGTCTAAAAATGGTCCTTAAATGATGAATATCAGCTCCAATGATCCACAACCCCACTGTTGAGTAGAATGGCTTGAAAAGTGAAGAAAAAACTCAAAAATCCATGATTTTACAAAGCAACATGGTGCAATCTTTGTTATAGAAGTGCAAACTTGACATGGACAGCTTTTATATGCTATTTGTGAAGTGTTAGAGGTGTCAAAAGAGTCGGAAATGATATGTAATGAGTTATGGCTTGAAATATGCAGAAAGTTGACTTTTGAATTTTTTGGAGGTTGACTTTGAGAAGGGAATGGTTTCTGGTGCAAATGGTTGCTTGGAGAGCTCTAGAGGATCATTTGAAAATTGTGTGGAGTGTTAGAAAGAGTGTGGAGTGGCTGGAAAATGTTTTGGTGCAAATTCTGTCCAAGACAGATTTTAGCACTTTGGAGTTTTTGGTTGGATTTGCAAGAAGGTTTGCAACTGGTGAGGGAGAGTGTTTGTGGCTGGCTTTATTTTTTCAATTGTGTGTCTATGATGCATAAAAGTTGTCCTATTTATAGGCAAGGCCACATGATCAAGGGTGAAGACATATTTGGAGTTTTGGTCTTGGAGGTAAATTTGGAGAAAATATGTCCAAGATTTGGTGCAGTTGGAATTAAATGTTCTTGACCCCTTGTGATACACAAATCGAGTTGTATGAGGTCCATGGAAGTGACTGAAGTGAGGCTAGGGAGTAGGAGAACTTCTGATGCAGATTTCTTCATGAAAAAGTTTCTCTTTCCTCTTGATTTTTTAATATAATATTGCAACTTGCTTTGCTAATCTTGTCAAGCCTTTCAAGCCTTCACCCCTTATGCACCACTACTCATTACACTCTCTAAATATCAAATCAATGTTGATCAAATGGTTGATAATGATTTAAATGGTTGGCAAGTTGATTTGTGAGAATTTTTGAATGGTGCATTCAAGTGTTTGGACCCCAACTTGCCTCCTTCAAAAATCCTAGCTCACAAATTCTATGGAGGAGTTCTTGTAATTTTTGGAAAGCCCTCGTCATGCTCTACAACTTTTATGTTTTGGGAATTTTCAAATTCCAAGTGCAACTAGGTCAAAAACATCCTTGAAGTTGGCTGAAAACATGATTTGAAAAGTGCTAAAAATGTGAAATTTTACAGTGTTTTCTCCTCTTGTAATGATTTTGATCATAACTCCAAATCCATTCAATTTTTGAAGATGGACCACTGTGGCACTTTTGTAGGACTTGTCAAGGCCTTTCCAACAAGATTTGAACCATTTCATTTGGATGTGTGGTTACAAAGTTATAGTTTTGCCCCTTTCAAAACCCTAATTCCCAACATTTCGATTACTCTTCAATCTTTGATCCAATGGTCACAAAACTTCATGAATAGATACAATATGTCATTAGGAACATGTTTGCTTTCAAATTTGGGGTCAAAACCCTCTTGGTCAATGAGTTGACTTTTCAAACAGACGTGTCGCATCGCTGCGAAGAGGGGCCGGCAAGGACAGAAGAGTTGCCACCGTTTGTTATTTATCCCAAAAGAGGGAAAGGACACGATCAGATAAAACCTACGAAAAAGGAAAAAGACAGGTCATCGCAACCATATCTCGGGTTCGGGAGTCGGTTACGCAAGGGGAAGGTATTAGCACCCCTCACGTCCGTCGTACTCGACGAGATCCATGCTTTGTTGTCTATCTAAAGGGTGTTGAACTATCTAAACTACAGCCCATAGGGATAAAAATAAAATAAAAGAGACTCAATAGAGCATCCCCGCTCTATGCCTATGTATTCTCTCGTGCAATGGGCAAGTCAGAGTCAACGTAGTTCGTAAAACTACGGGTGAAGGTGGGGGAAAGTTGCTTGCCAAGACATCGCCGTCTTGTGCCTACGTATCCTTGTATGGTATGAGAAATTGGAGCAAACATAGTTCGGGCTAACAAAGATCACAGGTTGGTTCAAGTGTTTTAGACCCTAGTATGGTTAAAACTTAGTTCTAGTAGTTAGGTGTATGCAGCTCGACCATTGGAGACTTAGGCATTACCTATTTGCGGTAGAACCAAGAGTTAACAAAACTCTCCTTATGGAAAAGGTTTTCCAAATTAAGATCTTGAGGGATAAAAATATTTGAAGTTTGTTTTTGTGTTATTTAGAGAAGGAGGTGAATTGAGTTATGGTTTGAAACTCATGTGCACTAAAGACTATGACCTAGGAGCGAATGTGTCACATATCATCCAAAGGACATACGCTAAACATTCTAGACAATTGAGAGGAGGCCCCCAAATCATCATTCCTCAAGTACTTAAGGCTCGTAGCGTACAACAAAAATTAGTCTTTATTAGATGATTTAAAGATGTTTGAAGATGGGAAGAGAGAGACACACTCTGAAGGGAGACTAAGACTCAACCTAAAGTTCTCATACAAAGTGCCCCTATGATTGGGATAAAAAGGAATGCTATATAATGTTATCATGCATGGGTTCAAGCCTAAGGTCTATCATAATAAATCTTAAACAAGATAGATTAGAGATCCTAAGGGAACATGGCAAAGAAGAGAGAAGAACGAAGCAAAAGATAAAGAAAGTATGCAAACATGTAATGCACAATTAGAATGAAAGTGAGGGAGGAAAAAAGTGTGGGGCAGTAGCCTCCACAATAATATATCAACCTCAATCATGCCTATCAGAATATGCAAGAACAAAGAAAATAATGCACACAAAAGCAATCACACAAAGTTTACACAAAATGGGGATGAAATGGGAGAAATGGGATTCCTACAACCATTTGTCATCAACCACAAGCCCAAAGGCAAACCAAAAAGAAAGAGAAGAAGCCATGATTAAATGGGAGAATGGGAGGCAATGTGAGTACAGCAAGGAACTCAAATGGGCAACTCAACCATAAGCAACACCATAATCATGCAACCAAACACAAGAGAAGTCCTCAAAGAATCACCATTCATGATATGTTCAAAGTACCTCCAAAGAAGGGACTAAACTATCTCAAATGGGACTCAAAGGTCATTAGATAGAGGTGGGGGATGAGATGAGAGAATGTACAAAGCAAAGGATTAAACACATAAAGCACATTGCAAGAGTAGGCAAGGCAAAAGACCTAAGTCTTAAACAACTTCAACATTTGGAAACCAAATGGAATGCCAAAAAGAGATGCAAATCACAACAAGTATCAAACAAGTTTATGACCTATAAATGGGCATTCAAATACCTCAACATGTTATAAGTATGAATCAATAAGAGTTAGGAGCATTAGGGATCCATAGAAGTCGTTTCCCATTCAAACTAGGTCAAGTGCATCTATGAACCTCCCTTAGAGGTAACTAGACTTGCAAGTTGTCTCAAAAATAGGAAAAAGGCTCAAATATATCCAAATAAAATCTCAAAAGCAGATAAAAGAGTTGGAAACCAGAGGCCAAAATATTACAACCAATGCCACTTCACAACATCATCAAAGAATTTGATTCACAAGGGTGCCCCATTGTGAGGGAGGGTTGTCAAGGGTCAACAAGAATGACTTAAAAGTCAAACCAAAAATGATCAAACCAGGGGCAAAACCATCCTATAAAACCCTTCATCTCATCATTCAAATGAGAAAAAAGTTTCAATCATTGGAGATTAAAATTGATCAAGAAACAAAGCATGAACACAAAAGGAGCAATTAAAAACTCATTAAAAACCACTCCAAATATAAAATCCCATTTTAATTGAAAAGTAAATCAAAAATAAAAATAAAAATTTCTAAAAATTAGTTAAACATTAAAGTGTTCTAAAATATTTGTTGTGGGATTTTATCACATTTGGAATTATTTTTAATGAATTAAAAGCAAAACAGAAAAAGAAATAAAATAAAAAAGACAATTAAAAAGAAGTGTGTGGCAAATAGCAAGGATTATAGTGCAAATCCTTGGGCCAGACTGGAAGGGGGTGCCAATAGCGCATGAGGCCCAAAATAAAAACAAACTGGATTCACATCAAAACGTTGTGTACCACTTAATGAGGTGGCAGGTCAGATTCACCCGCAGGCAAGTCAAAGTGATCTCATCCGTTGATCTCGCTCACTCAACAGGTCAAAAGCATAACACGTAAGATGGCCAGCCAACTGAACCAGACGACAGAACAACTATTCTGGTCATCTTCTTCGGAAAGGCATCCAGAGTTGCAGGTTCGAAATATCACCAAAGTGCATGAAATCTTATACCAAAATGATTGCCACATTATGTAGATCACAAATCCACAATTCAATTTCATTTATCATGCATAAAACAAGAGATTTGAATGATTGAAAAAGTGAGCATGAAACTGAAATCACCATAAACATAGCAATAAATCATCCAGAATTTGTCTACCAAGTGTAGGTCTTCATATGCAACAACAATGGCGTGGATCTAATGCATATCATGAGAGAATTTTGATTGGAAGGTTACCTAACTGAGTTTCTCCATTGGAGCTTCAAATGATGATGAGCTTGAGCAAAAACGTGCAGAATCACTCACTGAACTTCAAGGAAGACAATGCTTGCTTTGATTTTGCTTCAAATGGCTTCAATTCTGATTCACGATTTTGGAAATGCTCTTGAACTTTCAAACTGCAATTATGCTCTCCCTCCACGAAAATGCATGAATGAGGGTTCAAATTTCGTCTGGAGCTTATATACAATGGATCTAAAGTGAAATGGAGGCCCAATATGGATTGGTTACTTTGACTTTTCAAAATGCCCAAATTGGAATGTAAGCTTCATGCACACGTGAAATTAGCTCCAATTCCCCTTGAAAATCATTTGAATCACCTGCTGAGAGTATGAATTGATCATGTGGATTAGAATTTAGCCTTAATTTGATCCAATGGTGGAGATTTGATATGAAACTTGTTCTTGAAGTTATTTGCATTTACACGTGAATTTCATACCATGGACCAAAGTTGACTTGGGCATTCTTCTTGTTGGACCATTGTGAATCAAAATGAGTACAAACATGGCATGTAAATGTTCCAAAACCAATTCAATTGAATTCATGACTTTTAAGTCCATTTTCACATGATTTTCTTCACCAATATCCTCATCCTTGCCAAATTCATGACAATTTGGTGTTTCATGTTGATCAAAGTTTCATTTGAAGTGCATAAGTGGATGAAAAGGACCTATAATGAAAATGACTTATAATCTCACTTTCCCAAAATACCCCTGCCTTACAAGCTTCATAACATGAGTTCTACAAATGAGATGAAGGACTTATAGGACTTTCTGGAAATCTAAGATCATAAGGAACAACTTTCATGTTCATCAAAAGTTAAGGAGAGACATGATTCTAGGTCAAAAGTTCCTTGGAAGTTGGTTGACTTTTGTTGACTAAAAATATGGTTCATCTGAGACCTCTAACTTGCCAACATCATATCTTGAGTTCCACAAACCCAATGTATTAGTTCTAGTACTCAAAGGAAAGATAAGAACATTCTCTACAAGTCTCCATTTTATGTCATAGTGAGATTACACTTGTATATTGAGATATGTCGTCTTGAAGTTTGGCACTAAATAGGAGATTCTACATTGACAAACCTCTGAAACCCTAATTTAGTAGCTTCTCACACTCTTGATTCTTCTTGATTTGATCTTGAAATAACATTTTAAATGTATCAACATAACTATCCATTGGAATTAAGTCTCAAACTCATCCCAATCCTCAGTTGACTTTGCATTAGGCAGATGAAACCCTAGGGATGCAACCCTTGAATGTGGCTTCTTGCACACGATATAACAACCTAGATAAGCTCCACAATGGATTTAAAAGCACTCAATGAGCTTCTCTATCATTTCATATCCATATCCATGAGCTTGTAATCCTCAGATGATTTAAAATGAGCCCTCTTGCTTGAGCTAGGAATCTTTGATAACCTTCTCTTCGGATGCACACCTCTCTTGATCCCCTACAAATAACCATGCTATGTAATGCAAAGATTCTAGAGAAATGAAATGAAACGCAAGACAAGTAAAGAAAAAGGTTGGGCAAATTTTAGGGTACAATAAGACGGACCGTTCAATCGAGAAACCCTGGATCGACTGTTGGTGTTCTGGGTCTTCTTAGGTCTTGAAACTTCTTGAGTGGACTTAAACAAGTCATATAAGCTTCATGGTCCATGGTTCCATCATTGGAGTGCCATTTAAATCAAAAGTCAAACTAGAGTTGACTTTTCCTTATCCGAAACTCTAATTGGGGATTCTAGACTGCATTGTTCCTCTTCTTTGGGTGACAACCTCAAATTGGATTCATACTTGATCCAATATAGTATCTTTGATGGTGTGGGGTCTTGTTTCATGGAGAATCAATCCAAGAAATTGATTGATCAAACCATCGAAACCCCGATTACTGACTATATGGAACCTTAATTCACCTGAATCTTGACAAAGACGAACTTGAAATAGGTTAAGGTTAGATAAAAAAATGATGATGCTCCTAGAATGATGATGAAGATATAAGGGTCAAAATTTGGGTTTCAAAAGATGCCCCTATTTAAATATCTTCACTAGATGGCAATGAGAGATGACAATCTCCATGGAAACGTAGTGAAAGGTATTTAAATATTACAAATCGAACATTTTGTCCCTTAGATACGTTGGTATGCAAAAGGACAAATGATAACATGCAATGAATTTTTAATAATGCTTTATGATGCTTGAGTACAAGACAAACGCCAACACACGAGAAGAAATAAAAGAACGACAAAACAACGAGTAACTACTCACAGGGTACCCGACACACTGGGAGAGATCCAAGGCATAACAATCATTAGTTCATACATGACTAATGATAGTACTCCAATGAGATCTTCGACACAAGGACACAAACTCCACCGGGGAAGAAAAAACTTCACTGGGGACAAAGGGGAAACTCCACTGGGGAAAGCAAATCTCCAACGAAGAAACAAAAGACCAGAGACACGATTCTCATTGGGGACGACCAAATGAGGAACTTCCTATAACGATGAGTTCGAATGGGATCTTCAAGAAAAGATTAGAAACAAGACCAGACACACTGGGGGATACTAGTAACCACTAGATCTCTGAGACTCGACTGGGGATACCAAAGCTTTGCTGGGGATATTGGTGACAACCAGAAATTCCTGCCAAATAACAATTGATTTTAAACAGTGCCTGTGACTACTGGACTTCCTGAGGATGCTAGTAACGACTAGACTTTAAAAAGGGGGATTGGTGACGACCGAGTCAAGGTACCGATAACGATCGGATTTAACAATGCTAGTAAACATTAGACTTACTGGGGAAATTGGCGACAACCAAATTAAGTACCAATAACAATTGGATATTAAACAATGCCAGCAACCACTGGACTTGCACGGGGAATTGGTGACAACCGAGCTATATACCCATAACAAATGGGATTTTCAAACAATGCCAATAACCATTGGACTTCTAAATATTGGTGATAACCAAATCAAGGTACCAATAACAATTAGATTTGGACGATGCCAGTAACCACTGGACTTCAGCTAGGGAGTAGGTAACAACTGAACTTCATGGTACCAATGATAATTGGACTTTCACAACGTCAGTAACCAATGAGCTCTCGAAGATTTGTGACGACCAAACCAAAGGACTGTCAATAATAGTTGGCTATCAAGCAGTGCTAGTAATTATTGGACTTACTGAGGAAATTGGTAACAACCAAATTAAGCACCAATAACCATTAGATTTTCAAACAATACCAGTAACCGATAGACTTACAGAGATTGGTGACAATCGAATCAAAGGTAACAATGACAATTGGGTTCGAAGCAATGCCAGTAATCACTGGACTTGCACAGGGAATTGGTGACAACCAGATCAAAGATACCAATAACAATTGGATTTGAAACGATGCCAGTAACTACTGGACTTACTGAACAAAGTCGATGGTGACCCAATCTCAAAGACAAACATCAGTAACAACTAATCATCTTGGTAATCATCAGGTAGCATCAGATATTGCTAGTCACAACTATCCTCCAGGGATAAAAACATCCATCACAAACCTAAGGTAACAACCGCAAAGCAAGCTCGTGGCAACAGGACGGAACAAAAAAAAGGGGGTAATGACCAAAGGATCTACAGCAGAAACCAAATCAAAGCAACTAAAAACATATGCTAATGATATGATGCAAATTCATATGCAGACCGACCCACGAGGGAGAAGGAGGAAGCAAAAGCAAAAGACACAAGGAGGAAACCCATCACACTGAGTCCCGACGTCACAATCTTGGATGAAGCTTTTTCTAGGGAGAGAAATGATTATCTGGAAGTAATCAATGCTCTTGAAAACCTTCAGAAGAGGAATCTTGGTTTAGCAGCAGGGTGGTCGTCGGGCGTGTCCTTGGTCAGAGGTGGCAGCAATCTTTTTACTGTTCTGAGAGTAGTGTAACACTGTCGTGTCACCTCTAAAGTTTTGACGTGCTTTGTTAAATTAGTTTTCTTAAACCAAAAATTTAAATTTTCAAAACACTTTGCTTTTCAAAAATCATTATTAACGAATAAGTGAAATTTGCATAACAAAAGCATAGATCATAACGATGATTGGTCCAAAATCTGATTTCATTAATAGACGAGAACTTTACAAAGGGTAGAGTCTCGGGAATAAGTAAAATTTCGAGAAAAAAATGGCAAACAGAAAGGGTATACAAAATCCAATGACGGTCTGGTCCTACTAAATAAGAGTCCATATGCTTCGCTGCTTCTAACGAGAATGGCAGACGGTGATTTTCTTCAGCGCTTTTGACGAGGCTTTGCCCCTGCATTTGCCTGTTTTCTTCTTTCGGACGGCTACGGCGTTTTTGCTTGAGTCACCTTTCTAGGTTTCCTTATTCAGGCATAATACTTCCTTACTGCGTCTGAATTGATGGGGTACTTGAGCTGCTCACAGTCCATCTTTTTAAGAATTAAAGATCCTCTAGAGAAGACAGTTTTTACGACGAATGGGCCATCATAGCTGGGCATCCACTTGCCGCGCATATCCTTTTGTGTAGGTAGGATTTTTCTGAGCCAAGCTCCCCTTCCTTTTATTCCTTTAGGCGACCTTTCTTGTCAAAAGCTCTTTTCATTTTTTGTTGATAAATCTAGCTATGACAGTCATCCTTTTTTCGTCAATGAGATTCAATGAATCAAACCTCTCTTTTATACATTCGGCATCTTCAAGCTCGACTTCCATCAAGATCCTTAACGAAGGTATCTTGACCTCGACGGGTAGTATAACGTCCATTCCGTAGACCAAGGAGAAGGGGGTTCCCCCTGTCGAAGTGTGTACTGAGGTTTCGCACCCATGTAAAGCAAATGGTAACATCTCATGCCAATCTTTGTAGGTTATCACCATCTTCTGTACTATTTTCTTGATATTCCTGTTTGCAGCTTCGACATCGCCATTCATTTTTGGTATGTACGGAGAAGAATTGTGATGCTTGATTTTGAAGTCATCACAAAGTTCTTTCATCGTCTTGTTATTCATATTCGATCCATTGACGGTGATGATTTGGTCAAGGATGTTGTACCGACATATAATCTCTTTCTTGATGAAGCGGGCAACCACCTGCTTGGTTACGTTCGCATATGATGCGGCTTTTACCCACTTAGTGAAGTAATCAATTATGACAAGGATGAATCGATGGTCGTTGGAAGCTTTTGGCTCTATTGCCTCAATCATGTCTTTGCCCCACATAGCGAATGGTCATGGTGATGTTATCACATTGAGAGGATGCGGAGGAACATGCACTTTGTCGGCGTAGACTTGACATTTGTGGCATTTTCGAGCAAAGAGGATACAATTCGTCTCTAAGGTCAACCAAAAATCTCCCGCCCTTAAAATCTTCTTAGCCATGACATGGCCGTTGGCATGGGTGTCGAATGTCCCTTCGTGCACTTCAGTCATTAGAAGATCTGCTTCTTTTTCGTCGACACATCTGAGTAAAACCATGTCATGGTTCCTCTTGTGCAGGATGTCATTGCTGATGAAAAATTTGGATGACAACCTTCGTATGGCTCTTTTGTCGACTCTGGATGCGTCAGCCGAATATTCCTGTTTCTGAAGGAAATTCTTAATGTTGTGAAACCAAGGCTTCTTATCAGATTCTTCTTCTACCATCATGATATATGCTGGCATAGTCCTTCTTTCGATGAAGATCAGAGGCGCCTTGTTAACAAACTTGACCTTCCACATCGATGCTATCATGGCCAAAGCATCGACAATGTGATTTTCTACTCTCGGCACATGTTTGAAAGTAATTTCATCGAAGTATTCAATCATCTCCAAGATGTGATCTTTGTAAGGGATTAACTTTTCATCTCAGGTCTCCCATTCTTCTTTGAGTTGATAGATCACTAAAGCAGAATCACCGATCACTTCCAAGATTTTGATGCGGAGATCAATAGCCGCCTCTAGTCCCAGGATGCAAGCTTCATACTCGGCTATATTGTTGGTGCAAGATAAATAAAGTCGAGCGGTGACGGCAGTATACCCTCCAGTTGGATTTTTCAAAACGACTCCAATACCATGTCCATTCTTGGTAGACGCTCTATCAAACATCATTTCCCAGTGGGATCCAGGTTCGTGACCTTCTTCAGGACCAGGTTCTGGCTTCAAATGTTGGATTTACATTATATCTTCATCGGGAAACTCAAACTTGAGGGGTTGATAATCGTCTACTGGGTGCTCGGTAAGGTGTTCTGACAAGACACTGCCTTTTACGGATTTTTGAGCGACGTATTGAATATCATACTCTGACAAGAGCATGTGCCATCTGGCTAATCTTTCAGTTTGAGCTAGCTTTTCGAAGATGTATTTTATTGGGTCCATCCTAGAGATCAGAATCTTAGTATGAAAAATCATATACTATCTCAGACGCTTGGTTGTCCAGGCTAGGGCACAGCAGGCTTTCTCTAGAGGGGAATAATGAATCTCACAATCTGTGAATTTATTGCTCAAATAGTAGATGGCATGCTCTTTCTTTCTTGACTCATTAGTTTGGCCTAGGACACAACCCATTGAGTCCTTTAGTATTATCATATACATGAATAACGGCTTTCCTGGAACTGGAGGAATCAACACCAGAGGCTCTTGTAGATACTTCTTGATCTTCTCAAATGCGGATTGGTAGTTCTCGTTCCATACCACCGTTTGATCTTTTCGTAACAACTTAAAGATCGATGTTCAGGTAGGCGTCAGATTAGAAATGAACCTGGAGATGAAGTTCAGCCGTCCAAGGAAACCTCGGACCTGTTTTTCTGTTTGAGGAGCGGGCATTTCTTGAATTGCTCTGACTTTATCAGAATCTACTTCAATTCCTCTTTGACTGACAATGAAACCAAGTAGTTTTCCTGAATAACCCCCAAAGGTGCACTTAGCCGGATTTAACCTTAATTGATACTTTCGGAGTCTCTCAAATAACTTCAGCAAATGATCCAAATGGTCTTCTTTATTTCGAGACTTTGCGATCATATCGTCTACATACACTTCAATATCCTAATGCATCATTTCATGGAAGAGTGTAACCATAGCTCGTTGATATGTTGCTCCTGCGTTATTCAAACCGAAAGGCATGACCTTATCACAATAGGTGCCCCAGGGTGTAATTAAGGTTGTCTTTTCCATGTCGGTCGGATCCATCTTTATTTGGTTGTAGCCGGAGAATCCGTCCATGAATGAAAATACCGCAAAACTGGTCATGTTGTCCACCAGCGTGTCAATATGTGGAAGAGGGAAATCATCTTTCGGACTAGCTTTGTTCAGATCCCTATAGTTTACACACATTCTGACTTTGCCGTCTTTCTTTAGGACAGGCACGATGTTGGCCACCCATTCTGGATATTTTTACACTGCTAAAAAGCCTGCATCAATTTGCTTCTTGACTTCGTCTTGGATTTTGAGATCCATGTTGGGTCTAGATCTTTGAAGTTTCTACTTGACTGAAGGACAATATGGCCTCAAAGGGAGCTTGTGCATAACAATGTCGGTGTCTAATCCTGGCATGTCTTGATAAGACCAAGCGAATACATCGATGTAATCTTTGAGGAGTGCTATTAGTCTGCTCTTGACCTCTAACCCCAATGATGCTCCAATCTTGACTTATCTCTTTTCTTCTTCAAAACCCAAGTTGACGATGTCGATCTGTTCCTTGTACGGCTGAAGATAGGCATCTTCGTATTCGGTCATCCTCCTCAATTCTTCAGGGACCTTGGAATCTTCATCGCTCTCTTCTTCAGCTTGAAAGGCAAATGGACCACTACCAGAAGGAACCGTATGATCAATGGATTATGTGGGTGGTGGAGGTGTTCTGCATGGTTTTACAGGTTTGAGAATGATCAGACACACACACACACAGACATGCAAAAGACGGGTTGTTTTTTTTTATTTTCAAAATTTTGCCATTTTTTCTTTAAAAAGAGTGAAAATGATAAAAAGCAAACAAAACAAGAGTTTTAACAAAAACACTTTTTCATTCATAGATCTTCAAATTGTAAAGTGGCCCATACAAAATGATTCACTGGCCTTGGGAAAGACCAGGAATTTTTAAAGAACACAAAGCTAACAAGCAAATGAATTACTCTAAAGGTAAAAAGACAGGGATTTCTGTAACACCCCACTTCCCAAAATTAAAATAAAATACGATTAATCCAAGTAAACATCAGAGTCTCCCCTCAACAAGTGGGATATCACATCACATAATCCATAATACTCTTCATCAGAAGGTTTTTCAAAATAAAGCAGCGGAATAATCCTTAATTCATCATTCTCGGCCATCCGCTGAATTACATAAAAAGATTCATTAAAATGTTCACCAACATGATACGTCACAGGAAATAAAACAAGTTCAACATAAAAACAAATAAACACCCAAGTCCCGTGCTACGTATCAGAGCATCATAAGACTCGACTCGCACACCACTATCCAAGCTAGCTAAGTACCTGGATTATCTGTACATCCGAAGAAGCACAGACCACAACAACAACAAAGGGGTGAGAAAACATGATCAAAATTATTGGTAATACAGTACATGAAATAAAGGTAGCAATCATATAAAATATCACCCAACATTCATCAAAAACGACCTACTGTCCAACAACAACACAACACACCCTAATGCAATTATGCAACTCAACACCATGCATGCGGTACCGACTCATTGGTTCATTCAATCGAACCCCTGATAGATCACATACACCCGTCCTTGGCCATGATCTATCCCCACCATTTTCCGTAATAGAGTACGGATGAATCACATACACTCCTCTTGAGCAATGATTCGTCCCACCAAACACCATGATATGCATAACACCAAATATACAACAAATGAACTCAAGCACACAAGATGCACACGATCCCCTGATCTCATCACCACACATCATACATACATATTGTTCATCAATTAATTATTTTAATTAAAGTCACACGATCCCCCTGATAACCTCACCATTGTCGCTACTACGAAAATCGGCACTGGCTATGACAGAAGAGTCGCTACCGTGCGTTATTTATCCCACAAGACGGAAAGGAAACGCTCAGAGTAAACCTAACGCAAAGAGGGAAAGGAATGGTCATCGCAACCAAATCCTGGATTCAGGAGTCGGTTACGCAAGGGGAAGGTATTAGCACCCCATACGTCCGTCGTACTCGACGGGATCCACGCTTGTTTTCTATCTAAGGGTGTGTTATTCTATCTACTCTAAAGGTCTGAGTTAAAAAGAAAAGAAAATGACTCGACAAAGTATCGCACTTTATGCCTACGTATTCCCGTCTGAAACGAGAAATCAGAGTCAACGTAGTTCGCCTACCTACTGGAAAGGAGGGGAAGGTTGCTCGCTAGGATATCGCATCATATGCCTACGTACTTTCATACGGCATGAAAGATCAGAGCAAACGTAGTTCGGGCTACGGAGGACACAAGTTTGTCTGACAGTTTTTTATCTCCTTAAGAAAGGGTTTTCCTGATTAAGAGTCCAAGCGGACAAAAATAGAGTTTGAATGTTTGTTTTCAGTCTTTTACGAAAGAAATGTTTTTTTTAGTTTGTTTGCAACTTGTACTGCACTAAAGACTTGTGATCTGAGAGTGACTACGTTACATGTCACCCTAAGGGTACCATACTAAGCAGCCAGATTACTGAAGAATCCCCGTATACATCAAGATATTTGATTCTCAAATCAATAGCCTCCTCAACACCCATGATGCACGCCTCATATTCAGCCTCGTTATTGGTAACGGGAAAGGTCAATCTGGCAGTAAAGGGAATGTGCGTCCCTTGAAGAGTAGTGATAATTGGCCCTATTCCACTACCGTAGGAGTTAACAGCGCCATCAAATATCAACTGCCATTTGGAACCCAACTCTGGACCTTCATCCGGCAACGGCTCATCACAATCTTTCATTTTCAAGTACATGATATCCTCGTCAGGAAAATCAAATCTCATTGGTTGGTAATCTTCAATCGGCTGCTCCGCTAGGTACTCTGACAGAACACTACCTTTGATAGCCTTTTGAGAAACATATTGAATATCATATTCTGTCAGCACCATCTGCCATCGAGCAATCCTCCCGGAGAGTGCTTGCTTTTCAAATACGTATTTAATCGGATCCATCTTTGAAATTAGCATGGTGGTATGGTTTAACATGTATTGTCTCAAACGTTTGGTAGCCCAGGCTAGCGCACAACACGTCTTTTCGAGCATTGAGTAACAGGATTCACAATCTGTGAACTTTTTACTCAAGTAGTAAATCGCATGCTCTTTATGTCCAGTCTCGTCATGCTGACCGAGAACACAACCCATACTTTCCTCAAGAACCGTCAAATACATAATCAATGGTCTCCCGGCTACTGGGGGTATCAATATTGGAGGTTCCTGCAAATATTCTTTTATTTTTTCAAACGCCCTTTGACAATCCTCATTCCAGGTCACAGCCTGATTCTTTTTCAACAATTTGCATAATGGCTCGCAAGTAGCGGTTAGGTGAGATATGAACCGAGCAATGTAGTTCAACCTCCCTAAAAACCCACGCACTTCTTTTTCTGTTTTAGGCATTGGCATTTCTTGTATTGCTTTTATCTTAGCAGGATCAACCTCAATTCCTTTTTCACTCACAATAAACCCCAATAGTTTACCGGATCTCACCCCGAAGGTGCACTTGTTAGGATTCAGCCTCAGCCTGAATTTCTTAAGCCTCTTGAACAATTTCAACAGATTGACCAAATGCTCTTCCTCCGTCTGGGATTTGGCAATCATATCATCAACATAAACCTCGATCTCTTTATGCATCATGTCATGAAAGAGCGTCGTCATAGCATGTTGATATGTTGCCCCAGCATTCTTCAAACCAAAGGGCATCACTTTGTAGCAAAATGTTCCCCAGGGAGTAATGAAGGTTGTTTTCTCCATGTCTTCTGGCGCCATTTTTATCTGATTGTAACCCGAGAAGCCATCCATGAAGGAGAACACGGAGAATTGAGCAGTGTTATCGACCAGCACATCGATATGAGGAAGCGGAAAGTCGTCCTTTGGGCTCGCCCTATTCAAATCACGATAGTCTACGCACATCCGCACCTTATCGTCTTTCTTTGGTACCGGTACTATATTGGCGACCCATGAGGGATAAGTTGTAACAGCAAGGAAACCAGCATCCCACTGTTTCTGAACTTCCTCCTTAATCTTCACAGACATATCTGGTCTGGTTCTTCTGAGTTTCTGCTTAACAGGCGAACATTCTTCTCGCAATGGCAGACAATGAATAACCATGTCAGTATCCAACCCAGGCATATCCTCGTACGACCAAGTAAAGATATCACTGTACTCTGCAACATCTCAATCAGACCTTGCTTGATGTCGCTTTGCAGTGCAACCCCTATCTGGATGTTCCTGACGACTCCCTCGGACCCCACGTCGATAATCTCAATCTTTTCCTGATGAGGCAGAATGATTCTTTCTTCCTGTTTCAACAGTCGAGTCAACTCCTCTGGAAAGTCTCTATCCTCAACAATCTCTTCCTCATCTTGAAATATCGGGTGCTCGAAGTCAAAGCGAGTCATAGGAAGTTTGTGTTCGGTGTCATCTGAAATATAAATCCTGCAAAGGAAATGGTTAAATGCTTCAAATGAGTGCAAACAAAGCTCATAACCACGTTTCCATTTATTGTTAAAATAAAAACAGGAAAAACAGGGAACACAAAATTTTTATGAGAAAAACGCCTTTATTCAATGATTAAACAGTGTATACACATAAGCAGGTGGCCCTAAAACAAAATCACTATGCCCCGGGTAGGACACAGGATTATACAATAATCAAGAAAACAAATCATTACTATTTTGTAGTCACTGGGACAATTTCCCGGATGGACCAGTTGCAGAGACTTTGTCCCGGCACGCTAGGCTTGATCCACGCGTCCATATCGCAATCATTATCTCCGTATTCAGAGTCGGAAACAGCATTAACCGTCTTAAAGCGGACTCCCTTTGGAGTAACCACCACCGGTCCTTTGAACTTGGGTGCTTTCTGTGAAGAAGATGCTGATGTTGGGCGATACCCTAGTCCAAACTTGTCCATCTTGACAGGAATTTCCAGTACTTGACCCCAACCCTTGGTCTCACCAGTCTGAACCAATGCTTGAGCGTCTTTGTACGAAGCCACAACAACCTCTGGCACTTTGCTGGGAACACTGGACTTGTCTTTGATTTGCAACCCTTTGAAGGCTTGGCAGGGCGTTTCGTGGATTTCTCCATCCACTTCAACGTACTTGAATGATGAGAGATGATTGACCAAGATGTCCTCTTCCCCACAAATAGTAATGATGCCACCACCGGCTTCAAACTTAAGCTTCTGATGCAACGTGGACGTCACAGCCCCTGCAGAGTGTATCCACGGACGCCCAAGTAAACAGCTATAAGCTGGATGAATATCCATGATATAAAATTCAGTGTCAAATATTTCTGGCCCGACCTGCAACGACAACCTTATCGATCCAAACACCGACCTTCTCGTTTCATCAAACGCCTTCACAACTAAGTCACTTAGCGTGCAAATAATTCCCCGGATATCCAACTTCATCATAGCCTTCTTAGGCAATGCATTCAGAGATGATCCGATATCCACAAGAACATGTGAAATTATGGTGCCCCGGCATTCCACTGATATGTGCAAAGCCATATTATGCTCTCGGCCTCTGGGTGTTAGATCAAAATCAGTGAAACCGAAACTATGTCCAGCATTGACATGCGTTAGTACCTCCTCTAGCTGATTGACAGAAACCTCCTGAGGTACAAATGACGTGTCCAATATCTTCAACAAAGCATTTCGATGAGCCTCAGAACAAAGCAACAAAGATAGGATTGAAATTTTTGAGGGTGTCTGTTGTAAGTGCTCAACAATCTTATAATCGCTCTTGCGAATTAGCCTCATGAACTCTTCTACGTCCTTGAGCGACGTGTCTTTCTCTTTCAACTGGGATGGTCCACTTTCATTCACCTTGGCCTTACCTTTAGCAATCCTCTCTGCTTCAACTTCAGGTGCGGTGAAGATTCTTCCACTACGGGTCATGCCTCCCGTTCCAACAACATTGTCAACTGCCCCTGCCGGCCGGCTATTCACTTCAATCTTTTCTCCATTACAGTATGCTTCTAACCCATATGTCCATCGAACATCTTTTGTACTCTCAAAAGGAACGGGTCCTGCTTTTGTTGTTGTGATAGTCGGCCGCTCGGCGGGCGCCGATATCGTAATAGTCTTCCTTGGGATCGTAACCGTTGCAATCTCATCTAGCTTTTCAAACAATGCCTCAACAGGCTTCTCAACAACAGTTCGATCAAATTGCAAAATTCCCTCATCTATCATGGCTTGGATACCTCTTTTCAAATCAGCGCAACCCTCTGGTTGGGTCCAGCAATCCAGACAATATTCGTCACATCCGGGGAATACTCCCCCTTTCAACAATATGCTTTTAACACAACTCAACGATGTCTTCAATTCATTCACATCCATAACCAAGTTCAAATTCTCTTCCGTTAGGATAGCATTCGCTCCATGATTCGGCATGGGTTTTTGTACAATGTTGGGACCATCTTGACCAAAGTTAATGGCCTTACTATCAAGCAAATCTTGAACCTTATGTTTGAAAGCATGGCAACCTTCAATATCATGTTCGGGCGCCCCAAAATGAAAATCACAATGTTTACCAGCGTCAAAACCAAATGGAGGAGTGCCCGTCAACGGGGCCATCGTTCTCTTTTCAACCAGATTCAAACCCAACAACGTTTGAAGAAGTTCAGCATAAGTTGAAGGAGGTGCTTCAAATACTCTCTTCGGCCTACCCTCTTGAATTCTACGCTGAGCAGGGTGCATTCTCTATTGCTGCGGCTGTTGTTGTCGTTGTTGTTGTTGCTATTGTTGTTTTTGCTGAGGTATCGGGATAGTAACACTAGCAACTTGTTGTGACTGATACTGATTCCTACCTCTTCCACGACCTCGACCACCATATACCGCACTGGCGTCACCTTGTCTCCTTCCACCAAAGGCTTTCCTTGCACCTCCAGCTGAGGTGGATTCACCTGTCTGAATCTTCCCAATCTTAATTTTGTTTTCAATCCGTTCTCCCATGAGAATCATGTCGGAGAAACTACCCATCGAGACATTAAGCAATTTGTCGTAATACATTCCAGAGAATGTTCCAATAAACATATCAATCAACTCTCTTTCAACCAAAGGGGGATGGACCCTAGCCGCAATATCACGCCAGGCGCTGCGCATACTCCTTGAAGCTCTCACCATTCTTCTGAGACAAACTCTGCAGCTGAACCCTGTTTGGCGCCAAGTCACTATTATATTGGTAATGTTTAACAAAAGCATCATCCAATTCTTTCCAGCTTCTAATTTGGGTGGGCTCCAGTCCCATGTACCATTCCAGCGATGGTCCCGATAAATTGTCTTGAAAGAAATGCATAAGCATCTTCTCGTTGTCAGAGTATGCAGACATTCTTCTGTAATAAGAACGTACATGAACTCTAGGGCATGTATCCCCCTTATACTTGTCAAATGTTGGAGCTTTGAATTTCAAGGGCACCCTCATCCCAGGCACTAGTCCCATGGTGGTCATATCTAACCCAGCAAAGTTCTGATTGGCTATCCCTTTTATCTGCTCTTCCAGCATTTTGAACCTCCTATCATTATCATTAGGCCTTTCAAATCCCACGCCTTGTCCAAAGAAAGCGTCTTCCTGACGATCCTCGCCCCAGTTCAGATTCTCATTGCCATATCCCTCGTAACTAGCGTTACGGCCATATCCCTGTGGATTGAAAATAGGACCCCGTCCTCTGTTACCGAATCCTTGGTTGACCCCACCTAGTCTATAACCAGTGTTGAAAGGCACCATCCCAGCACCGTTGTTGTTCATGTTACCAAAGCCAACATCAACGTATCCATACCCTTGGTTGTTGTTACCATAGCCATCGTAGCCAAAGCCTTGATTGTTGAAACCAAAATTACCATCATGATTACCAATGCCAAACCCTTGGTTATTGTTTCCAAAATCAGTGTTGTCACCGAACCCTTGATTAGCATCTCCAGCATTGCCAGTATCGTTAACAACATTCCCATCACCATTTCCAGCGTTTCCAGTACCAGTGTTACCATTACCAGCACCAATGTCGGTATTTCCATTGCCATTGCCATCACCGGCACCAACTCCACCACTTGTGGGAACGACCACTGTAGGTATCCCATCCTCCCTGCGAGGAGTTCCAACAGAGTGATAATCTGTGTTTCCATTCGCCCACACCAGCAACGGTTGCACCAGAGTCTGGAGATTCTCCTGGCCCTTGACCACAGTTTTCATGGCTTGCATGAAAAGTGCCAACTTCTCACGAATTTCCTGCATCTCGACTTGAACTTGATCCATGATTCTCTTGCAGTTGTTCCTGGTAGAATAACGATGTGTTCTCTGGTTGTCAATCCTGAAACCTGTGAGATGCAGGAAATAAGATATAGATTCAAAGAATACCGGTCATGCAATATGAGTATGCAGATGCAAATGTATAAATATGCTACAGGTTATATTCCCCCCGATTCTAGTTTTAGAGAGAAGGTCATCACGACAATGGAGTCCCAATCAAGCAAGCAAGGAATCAGAAAAACCTCATACATAAACAAATGCCAAGAGGCAAAGTACAAGAATACAACTGAATACAACTGAAGAGACCTCGGCCAACAAGCCTGGCGATGGTCAAAATACAAGTACAGATAACAAAAGCAGAGCAAAGACAAATCAGGCCAAATGACACGCTCTGACATCTTCCAATATCCTCAACGTCTCCGAATGACCTAGTCTGGAGATTAGCTCCTGTATCAGTAATGCATGTCACTCAACAGTGGATCTCAGCTTTTTGGCGTCGTCCTTGCAGGTCCCTTCGCCAAAACACTCGTCGAGTATGCATCTCTTTGAGCCGACCTTCAATTCACAACCTCTCAGCTCTTTGCCAAGGTCACTTAATCTAAGCTCAATAGCGCTCCTAAGTGATGTCTCTTCAGCAATCTTCACATCCTGGGCTCTAATTTGCGCCTCTAGCGTGGCAATCTGCAGCTTTAGCTCATCCTCACGCTCCTTCCGCTTGGTAAGTGTGGTATTCCACAATGTTTCCCACTTGCCGAGTCGGGAATAAGCTTTGTTTAAGAGTTCCTTCTTGGAAGCAAGCACCTTGCTAACACCGTTCAAGGCTACTCCCACTTTTTCCCTCTTGTTGGTCTCTTCAGTCAAATCTGCACCCAACCTATTAATCAACACAGTCTGTTCCTTCACAGTGAAGGTAGCTTCATTCTTCTCATGACGCAACTGGAAGATCTCTTTCTTTAACTCATCATTGGCTTTCTTCAATTCTTCGTTTTCAGCCAACAATTTATTATATTTCTCAATCTCTACCGAAGTAGGTGCCTCAATCACTAGAAGATACAGAGGTTCCACAGCAGGATATGGCATCAAGGAAATCCTAGCTCTCTCGTGGATCCAAGCCCAATAAGGATCATAAGCTTTGCTGTTACTCTTACCAAGCAAAGCTTTCCCTCTCCTATGGATGTTAGCCCATGCATGTCTCAACCTGATCAAAGCAGCCTCGTCTAATAAGCCCGTGAGATACAAAGATTCCTGTATCTCAACCTCAATAGGAGCATCTCTCAAGGCATAACCAAACTGTCTCACCAGCAGAGAAGAGTTATAGTTGATACAGCCTTTCCGTCCAATCAAAGGGACATTCGGAAAGCCACTGCAACTACATATAATATCAGTGCCAAGAATACTTCGATCAAACCAAATGATGCTCTCAGCAGACAGCCCCATCAACCGGGAAGACCAATCCAAAGTATCAACAGCATCAACAAAAGGCCCTGTCTTCGGAGGATGTCCCTGGAACCACCTGTACAAAAGAGGAAGACAGCAGGAAACATTCTTGCCACGATGTTTCTCATTCTTATAGTGAATAGAATGATAAACATCGCCCAAGAGAGTAGGAACTGGATTCTTCGAGGCAAGAATCAAGAAGGCATCTGAGTCAACAAAATCTGGCACATTGGGAAACAAGACAATCCCATAGATACAGACAGCTAGAATGGCACTGAAGGCAACCCAACATCCGCTCTTCGCGCACTGTGTAGCCTTCTCAACCAGGACAGACAGGTGAAAACCATAGGCTCCGTTCAGCTTGACCAACCCTCCAGGGAACTCAGAAGCATCTAAACTGACAATCTCAGCAAGTGTAGCCAACTCAGGCTCAGCATCAACATGTATAAAGGGCATCTGGTCTAACACAGGAACTCCCAACATAGCAGAATACTCCTCCAAAGTGGGTGCCAGAAGATAGTCGGGGAACAGGAAGCATCTCACCTGAGGCTCATAAAACTTCATCAAAGTATACACCCCAGTCGTCTCAAATGCTGAAGGCCTGTACAACAAACTAAACAATCTCCCATAAGATACTCTGAACTCAGCCCTCACTCTCTCATCTGCTAGAGCAACTAATCCCACCAAGGAACTGATATCTGGCGAATGCAACCGGTAAGCAACTGTCATCTTCATGGACTCCATGTCTGGCCAGAAGATACACTAGAATCAGAGGGGAATGATCACACCTGCAACATAAATACACGTTAATGAAATGCAAACATGAAAATGCACATGCATATGCAAACAGGAGATCAAGTGCAATGCTGATGAACTGTGCTGCTCTGTACTGAAGCCTGAGAACCATCAAATCTTCGCCTCAAACCAAACCACCCACTCAAAAGAACCCTGTAACCACATCTCACTGACAGAGATAAACCCGGTACTCTGAGGTCAAAGGTTTCCTGCAAACAGACCTACCTACCCCTCACAGGTATGTACTTAACTCGCAGACGAGGTACGGCATCCTATGCGGGTTCAACGTCACAGACTTTCAAAAGAGATGATACGATACCCAGAAGGTGTGGCATCATCATCCCTTGAAGCGGCCTCACTTAGCTGAATCCCAAATGATAGGTCCCCAGAGTCGACAATCCTCGAGTCAGACAACTTGTCGAGCCCTAAGGGCCAGGCAAGAAGCATCAAAGAGAATCTCGTCCGAGCGCAGATTTCGCGGCTAGCTGGTGCAAGCTAAGCAAGCAGGCTAACCACTACTCTCTACTTCTAAGTCTATATGCAAACTCAAGCCCAAGTCCGGCTTATCTCTCAATCTAACCCGCTACCCAACACAACAACAACAATAATAGGATTGACTCGCATAGAGAACCGTTGGAGTCCCCAGCAGAGTCTCCAACTGTCGCTACTGCGAAAATCGGCGTCGGATATGACAAAAGAGTCGCCACCGTGCGTTATTTATCCCACAAGAGGGAAAGGAAACGCTTAGAGTAAATCTAATGCAAAGAGAGAAAGGAATGGTCATCGCAACCAAATCCTGGATTGGAGAGTCGGTTACGCAAGGGGAAGGTATTAGCACCCCTCACGTCCGTCGTACTCGACGGGATCCACGCTTGTTTTCTATCTAAGGGTGTGTTATTCTATCTACTCTAAAGGTCTAGGTTAAAAAGAAAATAAAATGACTCAGCAAAGTATCGCACTTTATGCCTACGTATTCCCGTCTGAAACGAGAAATCAGAGTCAACGTAGTTTGCCTACCTACTAGAAAGGAGGGGAAGGTTGCTCGCTATGATATCGCATACTATGCCTACGTACTTTCATACGGCATGAAAGATCAGAGCAAACGTAGTTCGGGCTACGGAGGACACAAGTTTGTCTGACAGTTTTTATCTCCTTAAGAAAGGGTTTTCCTGATTAAGAGTTCAAGCGGACAAAAACAGAGTTTGAATGTTTGTTTTCAGTCTTTTACGAAAGAAATGTTTTTTTTAGTTTGTTTGCAACTTGTACTACACTAAAGACTTGTGATCTGAGAGTGACTACGTCGCATGTCACCCTAAGGGTACCATACTAAGCAGCCAGATTACTGAAGAGTGACCCTCCAGCAACCTTTTCTCAAATAGCTTAAGGCTCGTAGCATACAGCACGCGTTATCCTTATTACTGTGTTTTTGAATTGTTTTGAGATGAGAAGAGAAAGACCCTAAAACTATGGTTGAAAGGGGAACTAACCTAATGTTATCATGCATGGTTCAAAACCTAATGTCTATCATAATTCCCTCTTGCACAGAGGAAATCAGAGATCCTAGGGGTAAACAGCAAAAGAAAGCAAGCAATTACAGTAAACAGTAAAAATGTATGCAATGCAGCAATACAAGAGAGGCAAGGGAGAAGACAATAGGTAAGAGGAGACAAGCTCCACCTCAAACCTAAAGTTAATCAACACAAGCAAACAGACAATACAAAGAAAAACAAAAGACACAGAGGAGGCAGCCCAAGCAGCAGTACCAAACTCCTACAGCAAACAACAACAGCAGCTCTGAACAGCAAACTTGGATAGACAGCAAAGTTGACAGCAAAGGCTTCATCTTCAAGCAAGCTTCTATCTTCAAGCTTCATCAATCTTCAAGCTCCAACAAGCACACTCCAAGAGGAGGATTAAACATCAAGATCAAGTTATAATGTTAAGAAACTTAATGACAACCAAAGGAAATCACTAAGAACTCAACATTGCAAATGAAAGGTATCCTCAAAGTACTACTCACTTGGGCATACCACTCATCCCTCCTAAGGAGAGATGGAGCTTCCCAAGGAGGACTTTATGTCATTGGATAGCATAGAGGCAAACAATGCACTCCATGTTTGAAGAAAGAATCAAAACTAGGTCTAAGGCACTTCCTAAAACCCTAGTTTCCTAAGCTCCTAAACAAAAGCTCCACAAGAGGACAAGCCTTCAACTCCAAGCTCCAATCTTCAATCCCAAGCATCTCCAATGAAACTAAAAGCTCCACCAAAAAGAACTCAAGCTGAAACCCACTCCAAAGCAGCCAACCAAACCAAACAATCCAAAGCACTCAAGAGAGGAAACTACAAATACAAGCCACTTGCAAAATACAACTAAAATCCAAAACTAAGTTGTAAAATTCTAATTAAATTCCTAGGGGAACATGAATATGTCTACTAACAGCCAGCAAAAGATCTCCTCCTAATTCTATTCCAATCACTAGAACAAAAATCAACAAAAAGAGGGAAGAATTACGAAAAAAGAAGAGGAAACAAGCAACATGCAAATGCAAACATGCGAGTGGAAAATGCACACAAGATCATGATTGAACAGACAAAAACGGTGACAAACATCCAAAATAATTCAATCCTAATGCAACACAATGATCTATGATGATTTGGATCGAACCGGCACGCGAAGAAGCAAGCAAAATAGCAAAACAGGCCCTCTGTTAAAGTGTTAATCGATTAACGCCAGGGGTTAATCGGTTAACCATTGAAAAACGCTTGAAAATTTAAATATTTTAGTTGGTTAATCGATTAACCATATAGGTTAATCGATTAACCATATAGGTTAATCGATTAACCATATAGGTTAATCGATTAACACTGTGCCAGAGGTGAAAAACAACAGTTCAAAATCACTTTTCAGCAGCTTATTACTTAAGCAAACACTCCAATTATCATGTGATTGATCATGCACTAAATTAAACCAGTAAACATTGATTTAAACATCATGTAAACACAATAACACAGCAAGATCATGGATCAAAATCAACATATTCAATCAAATGCAAAGATCCACATGCAAATTGTGCAAATAAGTTCGAAAACAAAATCGGATCAGAATTCCAACCTTCGGATCAGAGACTTGATCCGGTAATTGTTGATTCAACTGTAAATGAGTAAATTTAAGCAAAGAAAACCAGAATTCTTCAAGATCAACACCAATTCTTGTAGTAGCAATGTAGATCCACCAAGAACAACTCAAAATAAGCCAAATAATCACTTCCAAGAACACTTCAAAATTCAGATTTGCTTGTGCACGAAAATTGGATGATGAAATGGAATTGATGGAGTGAACTGATGGAGGTTTAGCTATTAGAAATCAATGATTCCAATGAAGAATCAATGATATCAAGAAGAAGAGCTTTGAGTAAGGTTTTTGAGATTGAAAAATTGAGAGAGAATTGAGAGAAAATTGAGAGCAATTCTGAAAATGAGAGTGAATTATGAGGATTTGATGGTGAGGTTTGGAGTGAATCAAATATATACACTCTTGGTTTGGATCCAAAGCAAGGATTGGGAAATGGCTTGAAAAATGTGGTATGGAATGAGGTTTGGGCATTTGGAGGGAAAATGAAATTTGATAGTGTTCTAGATCCTTCCCAAGTGTGAAAATGCAATTTAAATGACCAAAATTGGACCCCAAAAGTGGCTGGACTTGAAAATTCTCGAGCAAGGCAAAACCTGTTGTGGTTAATCGATTAACCATATAGGTTAACCGATTAACACTGTTAAAAATTCAAATCTGGACTGATTTTCAAATGGTTAATCGATTACCCCTATGTGTTAACCGATTAACACATTCAAAAATTTGAATTTGGCGCCTTTTGGAGGGAAACCTGCCCCTTTGCCTGTTTCCTGACGTTCTGAACTTTGTTTAGCTGCTGAAAGCCATTCTTGATTGCTCTGAACATGGGAACACTATACATAACCTGAATGCTGCTTCTGACATGAAAAATCCCCTGCAAAATAAAATAAAATTGGTCGCTCGATCGCTGGGCAAAACAAGTGTTGAAGCCTCTGATGTTTGTTGTTTAGCCTCTTGCACTGAAAGTTGCACCTGGAGCCACCTGAATGCCTTGATCCCCTGCTATATGAATGATATCATGATATGCAAATGATATAACTATGCAAATGATAATGCAATGAAACATAAACCAGGTAAAAGATGTTGAGAAAATTTTGGGGTGCAACAACCATACCTCATACACATCTCACACATCAATTTAATTATTTTGATTAAATTCAATACTACATAATTCCACCTATTAACACCAAGTATATACTCTTCACTACTAAACACCACATCTGTACCTGTCCCAGCCCAAGGGATCCTACAAAGCGAATCACAAAGCAATACAGCGTAAAACACATTTTGTCACGCTCGCTGGCTTATTCGCTTAGCGAAGCCCTGGCGAACGCTCGCTAGCTGCTCGCCTAGCAAACTCCCTAGCGAAGGCAGACAGTGGCTACTGGAAGCCTTCGCTACCCATCTCGCCTAGCGAAGTCCTAGCGACCACTCACTACTAGCTCGCCTAGCGAACTACCTAGCGAATCGCTCGCTAGCTCGCTCTCTAGCTACTCGCTTAGCGAGTTCTGCGATCTCTCAAAACCCTCACAGTCCAGAACTGTTATCTTGCTCAAATTCAAGCCTATCACTCTACTTCTATCTTCAGTCCTATCAATACTACAACCAATAAACACTACTCTATCATTTTCTATCAATTTTAACTCCAGAACCCACACCTATGTTCAACTTCAGTACTACAGAAGTTCCTCAGAACTTCACAAATCTCCCAACAACACGTACCCAAAGTCATCAATGGTAGCCATGCTCATAACCACATCAATGCACATCCAATTCATCATTACAACAACAAAAATCATCAATATTTCAATATATCATTCATATTCACCAAATTCCTACGGGATTAAGGAATCCACTCTACCTTCAAGAATCGTTAGCCCTAGCCTTCTTCCCTTCTTCCTCTTGTTCTTCCCTTTTACTTTGTTCTTAAACTGATTTTTATCGTGTTCTCTCTTTCTTCTCTCCCAAAACTCTCTAATACCCTTTTAACTTCTTATTTTATTTATTTAATCCAATAATAATAATAATAATAACTAATAATAATAGCAATAATAATATTAATAATAGTCATAATAATAATAATAATAATAATAATAATAATAATAATAATAATAATAATAATAATAATACCATTAATTATCATATTACCACCAATATTATTTATATTTTATTAATATCAAATTCCATACTTATTAAACAATCCCCATAACTTAAGGGTATCCACCATGACTCAGACACACCCCCACACAAGGACACACCAAACAAAATAATGCCAAAAAGATTAAATAATTAAAATGGGTGTTACAACTCTCACCCACTTTAATTATTTTCGTCCTCGAAAATTATCTGATGGAAATAATTCCGGATACGCTTTCCGCATCCTGCTTTCCAATTCCCAAGTCACACTGCCTCCTGCAGCACCTCCCCAAGCTACTTTCACCAAGGATATCTCCTTTCCTCGGAGTTGTTTCATTTTACGATCTTCGATCCTCAACGGCATCGACTCAACCGTAAGATTCTCCCGGACCTGAACTTCATCTCTCTGAATCACATGAGACGGATCCGAGATATACTTTCGAAGTTGCGACACATGAAACACATCATGCAAATTCGAAAGCTCTGGCGGTAACGCCACTCTATAATATACAACACCAACTCTCTGCAAAATCTGATACGGTCCAATAAACTTAGGATCCAGCTTCTTGGACTTCAAAGCACGTCCCACACTGGTCACTGGGTTAACTCTTAGGAACACGTGATCACCTTCACTGAATTCCAGTTCTTTCCTTCGGTTATCATGATAGCTTTTCTTCCTACTCTAACACGCTTTCATTTTCTCACGAATCATCTGAATGGTCTTAGTAGTCTGCTGCACAATTTCCAGTCCCAATATCATATTCTCACCTGTTTCATACCAACATAGAGGAGTTCTGCACCTCCTACCGTATAAAGCCTCAAACGGTGCCATTCCGATGCTAGAATGGTAACAGTTGTTGTACGTGAACTTTATCAACGGTAAATGAGTATCCCACGCACCACCCTTTTCCAACACACAAGCTCTCAGCAAATCTTCCAGCGACTTAATAGTCTTCTCTGACTGACCATCAGTTTGTGGATGGTAAGTTGAACTCAACTTCAACTTAGTACCCAAAGCTTCCTGCAAAATCCTCCAAAATTCTGAAGTAAACCTCGGCTCTCTATCCGACACGATACTCGTTGGAACACCATGTAGCTTCACAATCACCCGAATATAAATCTCTGCCAGCTCCACCAACGGGAAACTGATATTAATCGGCACAAAATGTGCAGACTTCGTAAGTCGATCCATAATTACCCAAATAGCATCAAATCCTCTTGCCATATTCGGCAAACCCGTAACAAAATCCATGGTTATGCAATCCCATTTCCAAACCGGAACTTCCAACATTTGCATAAATCCAGAAGGTCTCTGATGCTCTACCTTCGACTTCTGACACGTCAAACAAGCATAAACAAATTGAGCTATATCTGTTTTCATATCGGACCACCAAAATAACTTCCTTAAATCATGGTACATCTTCGTAGCTCCCAGATGGATATTCAGACTACTACGATGTCCTTCGCTCAAAATTGACTTCTTCAGTTCGTCATTATCCGGCACACAAATCCTGCCTCTGAATCTCAACACACCTGCACTATCCAACTTAAAATCACTACTGGGGTCGCTCTCTACTCCAGGCATCAAATCTACTAACTTCACATCTAGCTTTTGGCTTTCCTTAATCAAATCCAAGAAATCGTTGTTCACTTGCAACTTGCCCCACATTACACCATCTGACATTGTCTCACAAACCATGCTCAGATCTCTGAACTGCTCAATTAGTTCCATCTCTTTCACCATTAAATCCGACATATGAATTGCTTTCCTGCTCAAGGCATCTGCTACTACATTCGCCTTTCCTGGATGATAATTTAAGTTGAAATCATAATCTTTCAATAATTCCAACCATCTTATCTGTCTCATATTTAGCTCCTTCTGATCGAACAGATATTTCAGGCTCTTATGATCATTGAACACCTCAAACCTCGAACCATACAAATAGTGCCTCCAGATCTTCAACACGAAAACTACCACAGCCAACTCAAGGTCATGAGTATGATAATTACTTTCATGCATCCTCAGTTGTCGTGAAGCATATGCTACCACCTTACCATCTTGCATAAGAACTCCGCCTAATCCCATCTTAGACGCATCACAGTACACCACAAAAGTTTCACTCGGAGTCGGCAACACTAACACCGGTGTTGTAGTCAATTTCTTTTTCAGTTCCTCAAAGCTTTCTTCACAAGCAGCATCCCACACGAAAACTTGATTCTTTCTCGTCAACTGAGTCAATGGCAACGCCAAATTAGAAAACCCTTCAATAAACCTTCGGTAGTATCCTGCCAAACCCAAAAAGCTTCTAATTTCCGTCGTTGTCTTCGGCGGTTCCCACTGCAACACTGCACTCACTTTCGATGGGTCCACCGATATACCATCACCGGATATTACATGCCCTAAGAAACTCACGGTCTTTAACCATAACTCACACTTTGATAGCTTAGCAAACAACTTATTATCTTTCAGCACCTGCAAAACAATTCTCAAATGTCCTGCATGCTCTTCATCAGACTTAGAATAAATCAGTATATCGTCAATAAACACAATAATAAACTGATCCAAATAATAATGGAAAATTCAGTTCATATACTCCATAAATACTCCCGGCGCATTAGACACCCCAAACGACATTACAGCATATTCGTAATGTCCATACCGAGTTCTAAAGGCCGTCTTATGAATATCACCTTTTTTTACTCTGATCTGATGGTATCCCGACCTCAAGCCAATTTTACTGAACACACGAGCTCCCACTAACTGATCCATCAAATCCTCAGTCCTTGGAAGAGGATATTTATTCTTAATGGTCACTTTATTCAAATGACGGTAATCGATACACAGACGCATACTACCATCCTTCTTCTTTACCAACAACACTGTAGCTCCCAACGGCAACACAGTCGGTCTGATAAACTTCCTATCCAACAATTCTCCAATCTGAGATTTCAATTCAGCCAATTCCACTGCCGACATCATGTACGACGCCATAGATATAGGTCTTGTACCCGGAACAAGATCAATACTAAATTCAACTTCCCTCGTCGGAGGTAGTTCTGTAATGTCATCCGAAAACACTTCAGGAAATTCATTCACCACTGCCAATTCTTTCACTAATGTCTTGCTGTCAACAGACAATGACGCAAATAAAGCAAACATCTTAGCTTTGTCTTCCAACAGGGTCCTCAATTCCTTATTAGACAAGGAATCCGCTAACGCTTCCTCCTTTGGAGTAAGAAACAACAACACCTTCCAAAAACAATTGATGTAGACTCGGTTGATCTCCAACCAGTTCATACCTAGAATAACATCCAAGTTACCAAGTGGTAGACAAATCAGGTCTACTCCAAAGTCTCTACCGAAAATAGTCAGTGGACACTTCAAACACACTAAACAAGTAGTCACTGAACCAATAGAGGGAGTCTCAATAGTCATCCGTCGATCAAGAGTAGACGGTACCAATCCTAACCTCTTCACACAATCAACAAAAATGAACAAGTGGGTTGCACCCGTATCAATAATAGAAGTCAAAGGAATATTATTGATGAAACAAGTACCTTTGATAGAACGCTCTTTACCGACAGCTTGAGTTCGCACTACCGCAAACACTTTACCACTGGCCTGAGACGCGTGAGACTTCTTCGGCTTCTCGCAATGCGTACTGATATGCCCTTTCTCACCATAGTTATAACAGGTAGGCATAGTGACTCTGCAATCAGCTATTACATGGCCTGGCTTACCACACCTGAAGCACTTCTTCACCTAATTAGGACACTCATTAGCACGATGACCCGCGCCACTGCACCGGAAACATTTCAAATCAGCAAATGTTTTCCCTTCTCTGGGCTTCTTATCAGTAGCAGCCTTATGTTTTCCCTTATCAACAGGAACACTGTAAGGAGTATCACCAAATCTCTGTTTACCCTTACGGTCATTCACAGCCTTATAATGTGCAATCCTGGCCCCTGTTATCATTATCGTAGATCCTGCTTCTGCTCACCAGCTCTGGATAATTCCTGATCTTCTGACAAGCAATCCCCAACTTAACTTCCGGGCGCAGCCCATTCTCAAATTTCAAACACTTAGAGGTCATCGCATCTTCAGTATTGTAATGAGGACAATACTGCACCAGCGCTTCGAATTTTGCAGCATACTCTACTACGGTCAGATTACCCTGCTTCAGCTCTAGGAACTCTACCTCCTTAGCACTTCGTATGTCTTCCAGAAAGTACTTCTCCAAAAAATCCTTTCAAACTACATCCCAAGTGATCGCATTTCCTGCAGTCACCCATCTCTGGCGACTGTTGTCCCACCAAGCCTCAGCTTCACCTTCCAGTATGTGAGTACCAAACCTCACCTTTTGCTCATCACTACAACCCAATGTTCTGAAAATTTTCACAATCGCCTTCAGCCACTTCTGTGCAACTTCAGGATCCAAAATTCCTCCTTCAAACATCGGCGGCTTGTTACTTCGAAACTGTGCCAAATCCCTAAATTGTGCACCCACAGCTTGGTTCTGATTAGCAACCACCTGCGCCATCGCTTGCATAGCAGCAGCCAAAGCAGCATCATTCCTTCCTGCCATACTGCTCAATAATAACAACACCAGATTAAAAGATACACAATCTCTATCCTAATGACAGAATCAACAACTACACTGGCCGGACCGACCGACCTGCTCTGATACCAATTGTAACACCCCACTTCCCAAAATTAAAATAAAATATGATTAATCGAAGTAAACATTATAGTCTCCCCTCAACAAGTGGGATATCACATCACATAATCCATAATACTCTTCATCAGAAGGTTTTTCAAAACAAAGCAGCGGAATAATCCTTAATTCATCATTCTCCACCATCCGCCGAATTACATAAAAAGATTCATTAAAATGTTCACCAACATGATACGTCACAGGAAATAAAACAAGTTCAACATAAAAAAAATAAACACCCAAGTCCTGTGATATGTATCAGAGCATCCTAAGACTCGACTCGCACACCACTATCCAAGCTAGCTAAGTACCTGGATTATTTGTACATCCGAAGAAGCACAGACCACAACAACAACAAAGGGGTGAGAAAACATGATCAAAATTATCGATAATACAGTACATGAAATAAAGGTAGCAATCATATAAAATATCACCCAACATTCATCAAAAACGACCTATTGTCCAACAACAACACAACACACCCTAATGCAATTATGCAACTCAACACCATGCATGCGGTACCGACTCATTGGTTCATTCAATCGAACCCTGGATAGATCACATACACCCATCCTTGGCCATGATCTATCCCCACCATTCTCCGCAATGGAGTACGGATGAATCACATACACTCCTCTTGAGCAATGATTCTTCCCACCAAACACCATGATATGCATAACACCAAATACACAACAAATGAACTCAAGCACACAAGATACAAACGATCCCCTGATCTCATCACCATACATCATACATTCATATTGTTCATCAATTAATTATTTTAATTAAAGTCACACGATCCCCTTGATCACCTCACCATACCTCATACACATCTCACACATCAATTTAATTATTTTGATTAAATTCAATACTACATAATTCCACCTATTAACACCAAGTATATACTCTTCACCACTAAACACCACATATGTACTTGTCCTAGCCCAAGGGATCCTACAAAACGAATCACAACGCAATACAGCATAAAACACATTTTGTCACGCTCGCTGGCTCATTCTCTAAGCGAAGCCCTGGCAAACACTCGCTAGCTGCTCGCCTAGCGAACTCCCTAGCGAAGGCAGATAGTGGCTATTGGAAGCCTTCGCTACCCATCTCGCCTAGCAAAGTCCTAGCGACCACTCGCTACTAGCTCGCCTAGCGAACTACCTAGCGAATCGCTCGCTAGCTACTCGCTTAGCGAATTCTGCGATCTCTCAAAACCCTCACAGTCCAGAACTGTTATCTTGCTCAAATTCAAACCTATCAATACTACAACCAATAAACACTACTCTATCATTTTCTATCAATTTTAACTCCAGAACCCACACCTATGTTCATCATCAGTACTACAGAAGTCCCTCAGAACTTCACCAATCTCCCAACAACACGTACCCAAAGTCATCAATGGCAGCCATGCTCATAACCACATCAATGCACATCCAATTCATCATCACAACAACAACAATCATCAATATTTCAATATATCATTCATATTCACCAAATTCCTACGGGGTTAAGGAATCCCCTCTACCCTGTTCATGCAATTTACCAATCTTAACCCGTTTCTCCCCCCTTACCTCGATTAATGCTTCGATTGACGAAGAACCTTTAAGAATCGTTAGCCCTAGCCTTCTTCCCTTCTTCCTCTTGTTCTTCCCTCTTACTTTGTTCTAAAACTGATTTTTATCGTGTTCTCTCTTTCTTCTCTCCCAAAACTCTCTAATACCCTTTTAACTTCTTATTTTATTTATTTAATCCAATAATTATAATAATAACTAATAATAATAGCAATAATAATATTAATAATAGTCATAATAATAATAATAATAATAATAATATTACCATTAATTATCATATTACCCCCAATATTATTTATATTTTATTAATATCAAATTCCATACTTATTAAACAATCCCCATAACTTAAGGGTACCCACCACGCACTCAGACACACCCCCACACAAGGACACACCAAACAAAATAACGCCAAAAAGATTAAATAATTAAAATGGGTGTTACAATTTCCACAGTTTCCCAGTTGCGCAAAGTTGTTCCGCCTCGGATCACCAGGCTATCGAGGTCGCTTTCTTCTTCTTCAGCTTTGACGATATTCACTTGCATTCCGCCGCTTGTGAATATTTCCTCCAAGGACTTCTTCTTCATGTGCATCTTCCAGAGTTGGTTTGTAACCAACCCTTGTCTGTCATTCTTCGCACGGGGATTGACTTCTATAATCTTGATGCTCTGAACGGAAGCAAAAGATGGACCACGAGTTATCGCCGACTTGTCAACCAATACAGCGTGGGCAATTTACAGGGCTTGTAAAGCAGTTTCAAGTGCGTCTTCATTGATTTCTATGTATCTGAAGGAGGATAGGTTACTCACCATCAGGTCCTCTTCTCCATGAATTATGACCAATTGGTCATTAACGACAAATTTCATCTTCTGGTGTAGAGTGGAGGTGACAGCACCTGCTGTGCGTATCCATGGCCTTCCCAATAGACAACTGTAAGCCAGATTTATATCCATCACTTGAAAAGTGATCTCGAAGATCTGAGGGCCTATCATGATTGGTAAATCAACTTCCCATATCACAGTTCTTAAGTTGTCAAAAGCTTTTACGACTAACGAAGTAGGCCTCATTTCAATTCCTTGGTACGCCAATTTAGCTAGAGTCCTCTTAGGCACCACATTGAGTGCAGATCCTGTATCAACAAGTACTCTGGCTAGTGTGTCCTCTTCGCATTTGATAGATACATGCAAGGCCCGATGTGCTTATGCTTTTCAGCTTTCAGGTCACTATCATCAAAGCTCAAAGTATTGCATGTTGTGATGTTGGCAACAATTGAGTCAAACTGCCCTATTGTAATATCCTTAGTTACGTGAGCTTGCGTCAATATTTTCATCAAGGCTTGACGATACGTAGGGGAGCTCAGCAATAGTGACATGATGGAAATTTTTTACGGCATTTGATTAAGCTGATCCACCACTCGGTAGTCACTTCGGTGGATGATTCTCAAGAATTCTTCCTCATCGTCTTTGAGGGTCTCTTTCCCTTTGCAGGTATGTTCCTTGGAAATTGCTTCTTTCGGAATGGTTTCCATAGGAATAGCTGTAACAGCTTTTGGAATGGCAGCGGTTGGTTGAGGAACCATAGGACTTGCTCGAGGCTGATATACTCGACCACTTCGGATCATTCTACTTGCTCTGGCAATGTTGGTGATATTTTCATACTTATTTCCCATTATTTCATGGCATCATGAATAATCATATTTAGGTGTTATAGCCCTCGGGTGAGGACCAGACCTTCCTCTTGGGTCGAACCGAGGTTGGTCCTTTCCAAACTTAGGTACCGCATCATCGCGGAATACTGGCCGGACGGCTTTGTGCCTGGTTGTATTATTGTTGTTTCTGAAGACCGCTCTTTTGTTGGGTTCTCCAGGCATATTGAATACCGGCTCGACTACTGCCACACCCTCTTCTTTTTTCTGCTACTGATCTATAGAATTTCTTGGTCGATTAATGCTCAAATATCCTTTTGCACAAGGTCGCAACCCTGTGGATTCAGCAGACATCCCTCACAATTTTCATGAGAACCCTTGAGCACCCATGCTTGAGCAAGCCTTTTATGCAATTCTACCCATGGTACTATTACTTCAGCGATAGTTGTAACGGTCTTTATCTCAGATTCTTCCCCTTCTTTGGTAATGGCGTTTACCCCACCATGGTTTGGTAGAGAATTGTCCTTCACATTCGGGTGATTATCCTCAAATGGAAAAGTCTTCTTTTATATTAATTCGCGGACAATGTGCTGAAGTGCGAAGCAACCTTCCAGATCATGCCCGGGGGCGTTTTTCATGAAAAGGACAGTGTGCGCTCGGATTATAGTAATTGGGTATAGGATTAGGTGGAGCGCCTAACTTCCTTGTCTTGACGAGCCCTCGTTCCACCAATATAGGAAACAGTTCCATATAACTCATTGATATAGGTTGTATCTTCGGCCTCCCACTTTGGTAATTTTCCCTCGGAGACTGAGCTTGAGACTGCTACACTTGCTGATTGTTGTACGGTTGTCGATCGTATTGCTGGTACTGATCAGGTACCCCTTGCTGAGGACCCTGCTGATCTTGTTGTTGCTAGAAGACCGGTGTCACTGCTGCCACATACGGTGGTTGTCGATACTGTTGTCGCTGATTTCTTTGGTATTGTGCTCTTCTTTCCAGTGTTACAGCACTCACCTTGCCTTCTTTCTTTTTGTGAAAGCTCCTAGTCGGCTTTTTGGTAGCACTCGTGTTGGAGCTAACGGTTGAATTTGACACTTTTCCATTCTTCATCCCTGCCTTAACTTTTACCCTCACAGCTACAATGTCGGAGAAGTTTGTTGTAACACTACTGATTAGCCTCTCGTAGAACTTAGGTCTAACTGTGTCTATGAACTAGTCAGCTAGTTCTTTTTCATTCAGGGGTGGCTCAACTTGAGCAGTTGTCCCGCACCATCTTTGTGTATATTCCTTGAAGGATTCAGTGCTTTTTTGCGTCATGCTAAGAAGCTGATGGCGATCTAGGGCCAGATCCATGTTGTATTTGTACTACTGGATAAATGCTTCAGGCAAATCCTAAAAGCAGTGTATCTTTGACTGGTCTAAACTTAGATACCACTTGGCAGAGGCTTCCTTGAGGCTATCCTGAAAGCAATGTACCAATAGCTTATCATTTTCGATGTGCGGAGCCATCTGCCTGCAATACATGATCAAGTGAACTTTGGGGCAAGTGGTTCCCTCGTACTTGTCAAATATTGGCATTTTGAACTTCGGGAGAAACACCAAACCTGATACTAGACACATGTCTTTGGCGTCCGATCCAAAGACATTATTTCCTTCAATAACTTTCATCCTCTTAGCCATGATGTCCATCTCTACCCTCAATTTCTCGTGCTTTTCGTCTTCAATCTCGGAACCATCGGGTATATCAAAGATTGGTTGGTGATTCTTGAAAACAGGTCGAGTATGTGTCGGATGTAACACCCCAAATATCATGGGAATATTTAATTTAATTTATTTAAATGAGAGAATTCATGTTTTGGTGATTTTCGGTGGTTTTGTGGACTATTGGGAATTAATGGAATTTGGGTTATTTATTTTGAATAATAATATATAATATAAATATATTAATATTATTATTAATTTTAAAATAAATATAAGTGAAATAAGGGCAAATTGGACAATTAAGAGGAGTTAGTGAGGATAATATGGGAAAAGCTCAATTTTGAGGCCCAAGTCTAGGTTTAATAAAAAGAAAATTGTGATGGAATTAGGATTCATTTGTTAGACCGTGAGGAGAATTGAGGCCAGAGCTCTGAGAAGGAAGATTGGAGGCAAAAGCTTCGGAGGATTCCCGGAAATATTTGAGAAGGCTTTGATCGACAATTAAGGTATGGGGAGTATTGCCTTCATGATTTTCAATGTCTAAATTCAACGTATTTAAGATCGATTTAAGGGTTTAAGGGATTTTATGGTTGATTGTGAGAGAAAGGGATTTTGGCCTTCGTGGCCTAAATATAGTATTGAGATGTTAACCATGGGAATTCATTGGAGTAAAAGGGAAACTAGGCCTTTGTGGCCAAAACTCTGATTTGACATTGGTCTAACCCTGTAGGGAAATTTGATAGTGAGAACTCTGATGGTTGTGGTGTAGTGGTAAGTATTCCTGAGAGTTTGAGGGTAGATATGAGAAATAGTGATCTTTGGCCTTCGTGGCGTAAATCTATTATTAGTGAATCTAACCGTGGTTCATTGGGGAAAAAGGAAACCTTAGGCCTTTGTGACCAAAACTATGATTTGAACCTGTCCGACCCTGAAGGGATAGGAATATTATACAGTGAGTAACTCTGATGCCTTTGGCGTAGGGAAATTTGTGATTTAGGGTGTAAATATGATACAGGATTGAACTTATATCCCTTAATTTTAAAGGCTTTAGGCATAATCTTAAAACAATGATTAGATGGTTTAATTTTAGTGTTGAATGGGTTGTAATTTTATGAGAGTTTGAGTTTTTACGGAATCGAAATCGGAGGTCCAGGAGGCCTCAAACGGTGAAAAACGCAGAAAATTGCATGTTGTCCGTCACGACTGTCCATGTTTTCGGTCAAAATTGTTTTGGACATAAATTTTGATCCGTAAGTCTGTTTTGACACCCGTTCGAAGCGTTGGAAAGCTAATGAACATGGTTATAACATAGTATAAATAAGATAATTGATTGTCTAATTCTTTTATGAGATTAAATATGTGATTATATGATGAATTACCATGAGTATAACTATGATTCCGATGAGATTAATACATGATTGTATAATGATGATTCCTATGAGTAATGATGATGAGCTATGATGATATTTCCATGAGTTTTTGATGATTCTATGATGACATGATGTATGATGATGATTATTATGATGAGCTATGATGACGTGATGTATGATGATGATTATTATGATGAGCTATGATGACGTGATGTATGATGATGATTATTATGATGAGTTATGATGACATGATGTATGATGATGATTATTATAATGAGCTATGATGACATGATGTATGATGATGATTATGATGATGAGCTATGACGTTTGATGATGATGAATATGATGAATGATGATGCACCTATGATGTTATTATGAGGATGATTTGTGACGTGTGCATCATGCATTCATGTGCATTCGGACTTCGGTTCAGGACCTCGATTACTTTGATTAAATGTGTGTTATGTGCTTTGTGTTACAGATACATGGGATTTTACCGGATGAATGATGGACGAGTAGTTAGAGGATGAAAGATTCAAACCCAGACTTGCTACTTAGTCACCCCGGAAGTTGATATAACCAAAAACAATTGTCGGAGGTAACTTGATGACACCGAACCGAGAGTGGAAGGTTGACTTAAACTAGAAAAGAAGCAGCATTACATGAGAAGTGCTTTGGAACCTGTAAGATATACCCAACATGGTGAGCACACAATAAGCCAGATATTACATCATCATGAGAGTGATTCATGTATGACTTTATCGCTTTAAATTTGCGTAAGTTCTACTCACAGAGCACTACATGAGAACACACACTAAGGCAATTTTTTTGTTTCAACCCTGAGCCTTTCTAGCCTTCCCTTGATTATGTTTATTTGTTGCTCTTTCGAGCCTAAATACTATTATTTGTAATAACCACTGACAATAACCCATAGCCAAACACTCCCTACCCTGCTCGGCATCCTAGGAACAAAGATATTTGCCTCGACAAACATAGTGAGATATTTCATAAAAAGAGTTTTGTTGGGAGTCTCCTGCGTAGTCATAAGATCCAATTGAACTCCATCCACCGGCCGGTCCTCAATCAGATTTTGTATCTTGGCCGATACTGGATAGCCTATTTGGTGCTCGAAAGTGGCGTTTAGCCAGTGTTGCAGCAGCCACATGGGCACCGACACGTTCAGGGATTTGGTGGTGTCATATGTAACGCCCGTTTTATTTCGATTAAATCCAATTATGACTTTGCCATGTCTCGTTGCGTCGTAGTCGTATTTGAGTATGAGTTCGTCTCGAAGAAAGGAATTGAATCGGTCGAATTGTCGGAAAAATTCTGGTTTTGTCGGAAAACTTTGAAAATTTATATCTCTTGATCCGTAAGTCTGATTTGACCCCCGTTCGAACTGTTGGAAAGCTAAAGAGATGTTCTATCTGGAAAAAAATGAAATTTTGCTGCTATGACGACCGTCACAGGAGTGTGACGACACGAGCAAAAACTGCAGTTATGCAGAATTTGAACGTGTTCTGGTGGAATGAGAATTTGTAGCAAAAATATATTCCCGTAGACTCTTTTACCCTCAATTACATCATTTTGGGAAAGAAAAGACTGAAAAGAGAAGTTACGTAATGGAGAGAAAGGAAGAGAGAAGAATTGTCAATCGGTAGATTTGGAAGATTGTTGCAGAAAAATCACCGTAGAGCAGAAGCGGAATCGGAAAGCATGGAATTGACCTCAATTCTAAGGTAAGGGTGGGGTTCAATTCTATAACTATGGATATGATCGAATTCATGTGGGGAATCGAGTCATAGGTACAGTTTTCGTTAATCGATAAATATTAAGGAAAAGGTTTCCCTATTGGGACAAGATTTTTATGTAGGAATGAATGTGTTATGTAGTTATTAGTGCGATGCTCTAAGGTTTCCTTATGGGCAAATACGTAGAACGAATATGCTATACGGTTATTCGTACAACGCTCTAATGGTTTTCCCTAATTGGCCAAAAAGGACAGTTACCTGGTTGTGATTGATTTGTAATTAATTATGTGAGAAGATGCCGTAATGTTGTTATTACGATAAGATGTTAAAGATTAATTGTTGAACTGATGTTGATGTTATACTTGTATAGGAATAGCCGTTTTGGATGAACACTTTGAGTTCCTATTTGTTGGTACGATGTTGTAATGTTCCTTTACATGAAAAGTTGTAAATGTTGAAATTATGTTGTTATTGCTCCCGTATGTGAACGGGTATAAAGTGATGGTTGTATGAGTTGTATGATGTTGTGATGCCCTGTTATGGACATTCTGGTTGTAGGCTTAATGCCTTGTTATATGGTTGTTATGGTTGTGTTGTAGTCCATAATAGATGCATTTCATGGCATGTCATTTAGCCTGGATTGGCGACGGTTGTGCCTGTATTGGCGTTATTTGGAGTGTTGGCTCCTAGATGGGTTCGGGGTGTTGGCCCTGTCCCGAGTTTTGGAGTGTTGGCTCCTAGATGGGTTCGGGGTGTTGGCCCTGTCCCGAGTTTTGGAGTGTTGGCTCCTAAATGGTACCACATGCATATGCATAGTTGAGTTGCATTGATTGAGTCGCATTAAGTTGCATGATTATGTTGGTTGTAGGTGGTTGTGGTATACATGAGATATGGTTTTTCTTGTAGATGATTGTTTCTGATATTTGTAAGTTTGCGAAGATTATATTACTGTGATACCATTTCTAGTATGACTTCTATCATGCCTTATGTTATATTGTTGATACCTCACCCCTTTACGCTGTATGTTACCTCCTCTGGTGGTAATTTGCAGGTAGTTCGGAATGAAGTTCCGCTTTGTCGTTTAAGTTGTCGTTGGTCGCTCTGATACATAGCACTCTTGGGGGGATGAACGATTATTGTTATTGCTCTTATTTATTTTCTTGTTGCTGAATTTTATGAAGTATTTTATTAAATTGGGTGCTTTGTTAATGTGCCAAATATTGGTTGTACGCAATAGATCGATGGATCGGAAATGCGGATTTTATGGTTGAAATTAGTTGTTGTATTAAATATAAGCAAGATGATTACTTGCTGAATTTTAATGGAGTTCTGTCGTAAATTTCTGGTAACACGTTGATTATCATAAATGTTGAAAGTGCATTATGTTCCGCTGCAAATGAATATGTTGCTATGTAATTAAGATGTTATGTGAGTTGTTATTAGTTGTTCATCCAAGATTATGTGCTATGTATCATCACTGAATACATGTTGTCCAATTAAATGGTGAAATGTATGTTTTTGTAAGTCGAATATGTGACACCTCTGTTGCGTCTCTGTTTTTGTGCGTGTGACGGTCGTCACGACTCCATGACGGTCGTCATGCCTGCAAAATTCATGCACTCTGATTTTGATTTATTTTAAATATGCGTTGGGTTAGAACGAGGTGTTACAATTGGTATCAGAGCAGGTTGGTCCGTTCGGCCAAGTTGTCTAATGTTGTTGTTTAATCCCTTGTATGCGGCATGTGTGTGAAAACACTGCCGGTACATGTTTGTCGTCTAGCCTTTGTCTGCAGAAGTGGGAAGGATTCAAGTGGGGGAGAAGCATGTGTTTCCCCGGAATGCTGCAAGTGCAGAGTGAAGGCTCAGTGTGTGGTTGAATGCTCTCATAGCTTGGCAAAGATGGTTTGTACCCCATCATGATTTTCGGCTGCCTATTGACAAATTGAGGAACTGATCACCCTTAATCTCTTGTTAATATTAGACGGGATTGTGTTGGATGGGATAGACGTGTCTTGCAAGCTAGGATGGCGTGAGCAGTGAATTGTTTGGAGTGGAGCTAAGTGCTTAAGAATTGTTTTGATGAGTCGGCCGATGTAAGAAGGTGCAGAGATGTGCATTTTGATTGGAATTTTCGAGAGAGTTGTCGACGACTCGTGTGTTGATTGTTGCCAAACCCGACGGGACTAGTGGTGGTGTTTGGAGATGCTTTGTTGATATGATTTGGAGATATGTTAAAAGTAACTTCAACGAGTTAGTTATGCTTTAAGGCAACTTGAAGTACGTGAGAAGAATTATCTGACTAGTGTTCAAGAGTTGGTCATTGTTGTAGTTGTGCCGGAGTTGGAGGCTGAAATTGCTTAATCTGAGATTTTGTGAGGAAGGGATGTTTTACAGACGAAAGTCGGAGTAGATTGCGTAGTTGTGTCGGGTAATGTTAAGCCGTGATTGAGTATGCTTGTTTTATAAAATGTGGTTGATTTGGCAAGTTTTGGCATTTTGGAGATTTGAGGATCTAAGATTCGGATTGAAATCGGACGTCGTAGAAATCGCGTTTGATGGTTCTAATTCAATGCCATATGTTAGGGGAGTATGAGTATGTGTTTGTTTCAAAGAAATAAATTGAATCAGTCGAATTTTCGGGCAAAAATGCAGAATTCCCGCAGCAGATTTTGGGCAAAATTCTGGTTTTTTGGAAAACTTTGAAAACTCATAACTCTTGAACCGTGTGTCAGTTTTGACTCCCGTTCGAAGTGATGGGAAGCTAACGAGATGATCTTTCTAGGAAAAATGGTTTTGGAGTCAGTGAATGAGCCAATTATAGCAGAATATTTGAAACGTGTCATTTTGGCAATTTTACTGTCGTGAACGGGTGTAGTTGATGTGTTACCATACTGTGTGTTTTCGGTATATAACGTGGTAGCTGATGCTTTGATTTGAAAACCTTACCGGTAACGATGATGATGGTGAAAAGAGTTAGAACCGATTGAGCAGTTTGGCGATACAAGTTTGCTCTGTGAAGAGACTTGTTATGGAGTTAAGCCGTGTGTGTTAGAACTTACTAGTAGTATTTTTGAGGAGATTCAAGAAGGTCATAAATTTGGGTTGAGTTGGTAGATTAGTTGAAGTTGATGAATCAAAGTCTAAGAGTTGATTTTCAAATTTGTGGAAGTGGTATCGCGATATGTCGTGATGGAGTTTGTGATCGACTTAGTTACGGAAACTAGTCCGATATTGAGAACTCCACATTGTATGTCTGTTTGGATGGTCGAGGAATTAATTTGATTGAGTGGTTTTGAGACTTGTGTTTGGGGTGTATTCTAAGGCAGCAGATTGTGAAGTCGAATAGAGGGTGGACAGTGATTTCTGGTGATTGTGAGAAGAGGTTGGGCGTGGAAAGCAATATTGGTGTACTTGAGGTTTAAAATATTTCAAGTTGAAACTGTGTCGAATGGTTTCCTAAGTGTGAAATTGTTGTTGTACGTCGAATTCTAAGATCACAGCTTTTTACGGAATCGAAATCGGACATACGGAAGTCGTTTAACGGTCGAAAATAGAAATCCAGATTGTCATGTTCGCCGAGAGATTCGCCTAGCGAAGTGTCCTGGGCAGAAAAATGTTGTTGAGTGGAGTAAGAATACTCTTGAAGAAGTGCCTTGAGATAGATGGAGTATCCATCCAAGTGCCATGAGGATGCGACCGAATTTAAGGAAATTGTTTTGGTGGCCATAGATAGAGAGTCACAGGAGTAAGTTGAGTATTCATCCGGGAGCGACGAATATGTATAATGATTTGAAGAATCTGTTTTGGTGGCCTGGTATGAAGCGTGATGTAACACGATTTGTGTATGCATGTTTGACTTGTCAGAAGTAGAAAGTTGAGCATCAGAAACCTGTTGGGTTGATGCAACCGTGAGAAACTCTAGAATGGATATTGGATAGTGTTTCCATGGATTTTGTGACGGGTTTTCCAAAGAATTTGAAGGAATATGATTCGATTTGGTTGGTTATGAATGAATTGACAAGATTAACTCATTTCCTACCAATAAGGGAGAACCAGTCTATGCTGAAGCTAGCTGAGATGTGTATCGATGAAGTTGTGAAGTTGTATGAGGTGCCGTCGAATTTTGTGTCAGATGGGAACCTGAGTTCTTCATTGAGATTTTAGGAGAATTTTGCAGACGTTTGAATGTCATGTCGAAGTTGGATTCTTTCTAGCATCCGTGGACGAATGGGCAGACAGGGAGAACTATTCAGTATGTAGAGGATTTGTTGAGTTATGTTGATGTTTGTCCGGCGAGAGTGTTGTGCTCGGACATGAGATTGTGTAAGAGACGATTGAAAAGATTAAAAGGATCCAAGATAAGATGTGTTTTGAGAGTTACGATAGTAACTGGTGTTGGTCGAGCGTGAGGTCTCAGAAATACCACTATGTTTTGTTTATCTGTATCAGAGTGGCGCAGCGGAAGCGTGGAGAAAGTAGCATGCTAGGCTGTTTTACTGTTGTCGCTTGTGGGAATTGCATGATGTGTTCATGTGTCCAAGCTGAGGAAGTACATTGATTCAGATGGATAGTGTACAAGTGAAGGATGATTTGATTATTGAGGCATTTCTAGTTCAAGTTGATGGACGAGAAGCAACTTCGAGGTAAAAGGATTCTTTGGTAGAGGTAATTTGGAAGATTGGGATGCGAGAGTCGTATCCGGAGTTGGTTGAATCGAGGTAATTTTGAGGACGAAATTCTTTTAAGTGGGGGAGAGTTGTAACGCCCGTTTTATTTCGATTAAATCCAATTATGACTTTGCCATGTCTCGTTGCGTCGTAGTTATATTTGAGTATGAGTTCGTCTCGAAGAAAGGAATTGAATCGGTTGAATTGTCGGAAAAATTCTGGTTTTGTCGGAAAACTTTGAAAATTCATATCTCTTGATCCGTAAGTCGGATTTGACCCCCGTTCGAAGCGTTGGAAAGCTAAAGAGATGTTCTATCTGGAAAAAAAATGAAATTTTGCTGCTATGATGACCGTCACAGGAGTGTGACGACCGTCACACGAGCAAAAACTGCAGTTATGCAGAATTTGAACGTGTTCTGGTGGAATGAGAATTTGTAGCAAAAATATATTCCCGTAGACTCTTTTACCCTCAATTACATCATTTTGGGAAAGAAAAGACTGAAAAGAGAAGTTACGTAATGGAGAGAAAGGAAGAGAGAAAAATTGTCGATCGGTAGATTTGGAAGATTGTTGCAGAAAAATCACCGTAGAGCAGAAGCGGAATCGGAAAGCGTGGAATTGACCTCAATTCTAAGGTAAGGGTGGGGTTCAATTCTATAACTATGGATATGATCGAATTCATGTGGGGAATCGAGTCATAGGTATAGTTTTCATTAATCGATAAATATTAAGGAAAAGGTTTCCCTATTGGGACAAGATTTTTATGTAGGAATGAATGTGTTATGTAGTTATTAGTGCGATGCTCTAAGGTTTCCTTATGGGCAAATACGTAGAACGAATATGCTATACGGTTATTCGTACAACGCTCTAATGGTTTTCCCTAATTGGCCAAAAAGGACAGTTACCTGGTTGTGATTGATTTGTAATTAATTATGTGAGAAGATGTCGTAATGTTGTTATTACGATATGTTAAAGATTAATTGTTGAACTGATGTTGATGTTATACCTGTATAGGAATAGCCGTTTTGGATGAACACTTTGAGTTCCTATTTGTTGGTACGATGTTGTAATGTTCCTTTACATGAAAAGTCGTAAATGTTGAAATTATGTTGTTATTGTTCCCGTATGTGAACGGGTATAAAGTGATGGTTGTATGAGTTGTATGATGTTGTGATGCTCTGTTATGGACATTCTGGTTGTAGGCTTAATGCCTTGTTATATGGTTGTTATGGTTGTGTTGTAGTCCATAATAGATGCATTTCATGGCATGTCATTTGGCCTGGATTGGCGACGGTTGTGCCTGTATTGGCGTTATTTGGAGTGTTGGCTCCTAGATGGGTTCGGGGTGTTGGCCCTGTCCCGAGTTTTGGAGTGTTGGCTCCTAGATGGGTTCGGGGTGTTGGCCATGTCCCGAGTTTTGGAGTGTTGGCTCCTAAATGGTACCACATGCATATGCATAGTTGAGTTGCATTGATTGAGTCGCATTAAGTTGCATGATTATGTTGGTTGTAGGTGGTTGTGGTATACGTGAGATATGGTTTTTCTTGTAGATGATTGTTTCTGATATTTGTAAGTTTGCGAAGATTATATTACTGTGATACGATTTCTAGTATGACTTCTATCATGCCTTATGTTATATTGTTGATACCTCACCCCTTTACGTTGTATGTTACCTCCTCTGGTGGTAATTTGCAGGTAGTTCGGAATGAAGTTCCGCTTTGTCGTTTAAGTTGTCGTTGGTCGCTCTGATACGTAGCACTCTTGGGGGGATGAACGATTATTGTTGTTGCTCTTATTTATTTTCTTGTTGCTGAATTTTATGAAGTATTTTATTAAGTTGGGTGCTTTGTTAATGTGCCAAATATTGGTTGTACGCAATAGATCGATGGATCGGAAATGCGGATTTTATGGTTGAAATTAGTTGTTGTATTAAATATAAGCAAGATGATTACTTGCTGAATTTTAATGGAGTTCTGTTGTAAATTTCTGGTATCACGTTGATTATCATAAATGTTGAAAGTGCATTATGTTCCGCTGCAAATGAATATGTTGCTATGTAATTAAGATGTTATGTGAGTTGTTATTAGTTGTTCATCCAAGATTATGTGCTATGTATCATCACTGAATACATGTTGTCCAATTAAATGGTGAAATGTATGTTTTTGTAAGTCAAATATGTGACACCTCTGTTGCGTCTCAGTTTTTGTGCGTGTTACGGTCGTCACGACTCCATGACGGTCGTCATGCCTGCAAAATTTGTGCACTCTGATTTTGATTTATTTTAAATATGCGTTGGGTTAGAACGGGGTGTTACATCATAGAGATGTGTTAGAACACAGATTGGTTCTTAGTTATATCTCTATGTTTTGATGATAACACTTATGAAATTTTGTATTAAGAAATTATATACTCTAAATTTGTTCAAGTATTTTTGCTGCAAATATTAAATATAATAATCTTCTGAAAGCAAAAATGGATTTGAACATTAAACTACGCAAGGCTCTGAAACGTCAGAAGCATCTCTACAGAAGACTCTGAGCGCTGCCTACAGAAGCATCTGAAGCGTAAACTAAAGACTTTGTATGAAGAGTTTCAAGCACTGTTTATCAGAAGACTCTGATTGTACTATTCGCTGCCAGTACTGAGGATCTGATCTCCAAACTCTGCTCTAATTAATTTCACGATGAAGCACACTTGCTGCAACACTCTGATACAACAAACTCTGAAGACATCAAGACTCTGATCACTCAAGGCTCTGACGTTGATTGCTGTGAAATAGAAACTTGTTGAAGAAGATTATTCAAATTTATATTCGTTGGTTATGCCAAACGACTCTTTCCTCTTTCATGCTAGACACAAGAACTCGGGCAAAAAGGATTTCTCTGAACGTTCTACTTCTAGGAAAGGTCAAGTGATGTGAAGACAAAGGCTACATCTACTTTGCAGTACACGGTCTTCAAGCTTGCAACGTCTTAGACTTCTAAGTCTATAAAAGCAAGTCTCCAACAACTTTCTTCAGTTGACGTACTTTGATAAAAATTCATTGAAAAGCTCTTATACAAATTATTACTCTTTGCTAAATGTATTTCATACGTTCTTAAACTTAAGTGTAAATCACAGTTGTGATATAGCTTTCTTAGAAGCATTTCAAACACTTGTTTAGTTTACATTTGATTGTAAAAGTTCCTTGAGAAGACCAAGTTGTGGTCAGTAGTTCTTGAGAAGACTAAGACATTTGTTCTTAGTGGTTGATATTGTAATCAGTTTGATTATAGTGGATTAAGTCCTTGTGGAGAAATGCAAATCACCCTTGATAGGGTGGACTGGAGTAGTTGAGTTCAATGAACCAGGATAAAAATCTTTGTGTTTCTATTGCCATAATATTTTCTAAATCCTTATTCAACCCCCCCCCCCCCTTCTAAGTATTTTCTCACCTTTAGTTGGCATCAGAGTTCCGGTTCTGTGTGTGCTATCACTTCACTGTGAACAGAAAAGATTCAGTGAGAAAACTCTTGATATACTTTGGTTGATACATTATGGCTGATGCTTCAACATCCAACAGCAACAACAGATATCAAGAAAGGGATAGAATCAGCACAAAACCCCCTATGTTTGATGGGGAGAAGTTTGAGTATTGGAAGGACAAAATAGAGAGTTTCTTCCTTGGTTATGATGCTGATCTTTGGGACTTAGTCATTGATGGTTATGTTCACCCCACTGATGGGGATGGCAATAAAATTGATAGAAAATCTATGACTGAAACTCAGAAGAAGGAGTTCAGAAATCATCACAAAGCTAGAACAATCTTACTAAATGCTATATCTCATACTGAGTATGAGAAGATTACCAACAGAGAAACAAAATTTGATTTGTTTGAGTCTTTGAAGATGACTCATGAAGGGAACTCACAAGTTAAAGAGACTAAGGCTCTAGCGTTGATCCATAAATATGAAGCCTTTAAAATGGAAGAATCTGAATCTATAGAAGTTATGTTCTCTAGATTCCAGATCCTCACAGCTGGATTAAAAGGGTTGGACAAAGGCTATTCAACTGCTGATCATGTGAAGAAGATCATCAGAAGTTTGCCAATCAGATGGAGACCTATGGTCACTGCTCTGAAGCTAGCAAAAGATCTGAACAAGATCACATTGGAAGAACTGGTCAGCTCTCTGAGGAGACATGAGATTGAACTTGAAGACGACGAGCCTCAAAAGAAAGGTAATTCAATTGCTTTAAGGTCTAACAAATCTATTAAAGCGTTGTAGGTGTTAGAAGAAAGTTCTGAAGAGTCTTCTTCTGAAGAAGAAGATGAACTGTCTCTACTGTCCAGAAGAATCAACAAACTCTGGAAGCATAAACAGAGGAAGTTCAAGAACTTCAAGAAGCCAGATCAATGCAAAGAGTCCTCTGGACATAAAAGATCTGGAAAGAAGGAGGTTGTTTGCTATGAATGCAAGGAACCTGGTCATTACAAGAATGAATGTCCAAAGCTTTAGAAGGAGAAGCCAAGAAGGAAGCTTGAGCATAAAAAGAAAGTTCTGATGGCTACATGGGATGATTCAGATGCATTTGAATCCTCATCAAAGTCAGAAGAAGAATGTGCCAACATGGCACTGATGGCTGGTGTGGAAGTTCAGGATGAAGAAACATCTAGATCAGAATTTGATTCTGAATCTGATTCAGAAGAGGTACTTTCTGATCTCCTTAGGGAAGAACTTATTAAGGTTTTATCAGAAGTCCTGAAAAACTATAACCAGATTAAGCTCAAATGCAAGAAGCTTAAATGCAATCTTGAATCTGAGAATAGTCTGTTAAAGTCAGAAGTTGCTGAGCTCAAAGAAAACAATTTGAAAATGAAAAACAATTTTGAAAAAGCTCAACAAGACTCTAAATCTGAAACTAAGTCAAAATGTAAAAATATTTTAGAAGAATATGACTATAGTTTTCAGAAGTTTCTGGCTAAAAGCATAGATAGAAGCAAGATGGCTTCAATGATCTATGGAGTTAGCAGAAACAATAGGAAAGGAATTGGATATGAATCTTCCTCTGGAAAGGATTTAAATCCAATGCTTGTTGATAAACTTATTATTAAGAAGACTCCCCTATATTCTCATTTTAAGTTTGGTTATCTGAATGATATTAAACACACACGTTCTGATCAGAACGTTCCTGTGTTTAAACCAAAAGTTTGTCAAAACAAACCTATTGTAAAAAGACAGAAGTTTAGACAAACTTTTAAGGCAACTAACCCAAAAGGACCCAAAAAGATCTGGGTACCTAAGGATAAGATAATACCTGTTCCAGATGTATTTAGCAGCAAAGTCAAGACTCCAGTCATGGTACCTGGACTCTGGCTGCTCACGTCACATGACGGGAGAAAAGTTTATGTTCCAAAGCCTGAAGCTTAAATCTAGAGGAGATGTCAAGTTTGGAGGGAATCAGAAGGGCAAGATAATTGGCTCTGGTACTATTGGCAATGGTAACCTTCCCTCTATATATAATGTTTTACTTGTAGAAGGATTAAAGCATAATCTATTGTCCATAAGTTAATTAAGTGACAATGGTTATGACATAATCTTTAATCAAAAATGTTGCAAAGCTGTTAGTCAGAAGGATGGCTCAATCCTATTTAATGGAAAGAGGAAGAACAATATTTATAAAATCAATCTTTCAGAACTTAAGGTTCAGAATGTAAAATGCCTTATGTTTGTTAATGATGAGCAATGGGTCAGGCACAGAAGATTGGGGCATATTAATATGAGACGTATATCTCAGATTAATAAACTCAATCTGGTCAGAGAACTTCCTAAGTTGAAGTTCAACTCAGATGCTTTTTGTGAAGCATGTCAAAAAGGAAAATTTTCAAAATCTTCTTTTAAAACTAAAAATGTTGTTTCAACCTCAAGACCATTAGAGTTACTTCACATTGATCTGTTTGGACCAGTGAAAACTGCATCCATCAGAGGCAAGAAGTATGGATTAGTCGTTGTTGATGACTATAGCAGATGGACATGGGTGAAATTCCTAAAACACAAGGATGAGTCACATTCTGTGTTCTTTGACTTCTGCAAACAAGTCCAGAATGAAAAAGATTTTAAAATTGTTAAAGTCAGAAGTGATCATGGTGGCGAATTTGAAAACAAATATTTTGAAAAATATTTTAATGAAAATGGCATTGCTCGTGATTTCTCTTGTCCTAGAACTCCACAACAGTATGGAGTTGTAGACAGGAAAAATAGAACTTTGCAAGAAATGGCCAGAACCATGATCAATGAGACTAATCTGGCAAAGCATTTTTGGGCAGAAGCAATAAACACAACTTGTTATATTCAAAACAGAGTGTCTGTAAGACCTCTTCTGGAGAAAACTCCCTATGAATTGTGGAGGAACAAGAAGCCCAACATTTCTTATTTTCATCCTTTTGGATGTATATGTTATATGTTGAACACTAAAGAGAATCTAAACAAGTTTGATTCTAAAGCACAAAAGTGTTTCATGCTTGGGTATTTTGAATGCTCTAAAGGCTACAGAGTATACAATACTGAAACATAGATTGTGGAGGAATCTATACATGTTAGATTTGATGATAAGCTTGGCATTCAAAAGCCAAAGCAGTTTGAAAGTTCTGCAGATAGAGAAGTAATTCTCACAGACTTTGAAGGCTCAGAGGCAGAAAAGGCTCAAGTGAAGGAATCAGAAGCAATGCCAGATGCAACTCCTTTGGCTACTCAAATGAACAACTTGAATATTTCTGAAGAACTTAATGTTAGAGGATCATCTTCCAGAATCAAGGCCTTTCACCTAGAGGATGTGATCATTGGAAAGAAGGAATTGATTACACAGAGACTTATGCTCCTGTGGCCAAGTTATAGTCTATTCGTTTACTCATTTCTTTTGCTGCACAAAATAACATCACTCTATATCAGATGGATGTTAAGAGTGCCTTCTTAAATGGGATTATAGAAGAGGAAGTCTATGTTCACCAACCTCCTGGTTTTGAAAGTGATAAATTTCCAGAACATGTTTTTAAACTTAAGAAATCTCTTTATGGTTTAAAACAAGCTCCCAGAGCTTGGTATGAGAGATTAAGTAATTTTCTTCTGGAGAAAATTTTTATCAGAGGCAAAGTGGACACAACTCTCTTCTGTAAAACATTTAAGAAAGATTTGTTAATTTTTCAAATATATGTAGATGATATTATATTTGGATCTACAAATGTTACGCTGGGAAAGGAGTTTGCTCAATGTATGCAGGCTGAATTTGAGATGAGCATGATGGGAGAATTGAGATTCTTTCTGGGAATTCAAGTCAACCAGACTCCAGATTGCACTTACATTCATCAGACTAAATATGTAAAAGAGCTTCTGAAGAAGTTCAACATGACTGATAGTAAGTTGGCCAAGACTCCAATGCATCCGACAAGCACTCTCGGTAAGGAAGAGGTAAGTAAGAAAGTAGATCAGAAACTCTATAAAGGTATGATTGGATCTCTTCTATACTTAACTGCTTCAAGACCTGATATTTTATTCAGTGTATGCTTATGTGCAAGATTCCAATCAAATCCCAAAGAATCACACTTAACTGCTGTTAAGAGGATTCTAAGGTATCTGAAAGGTACTTCTAATATGGGTTTGTGTTACAGAAAATCTGATGAATTTAAACTAGTTGGATTCTGTGATGTTGATTACGCTAGAGACAAAGTTGAAAGAAAAAGTACTTCTGGAAGTTGTCAATTTCTGGGAAGAAATTTAATCTCCTGGTACAGCAAGAAACAACCTACAATTACTCTATCAACTACAGAAGCAGAATATATTGCTGATGTTGGATGTAGCACATAGATGCTCTGGATGAAAAGTCAGCTAGAAGACTATCAGATCTTTGAAAGTAATATTTCTATATTCTGTGATAATACTTCTGTTATATGCTTATCTAAAAATCCAATTTTACACTTTAAAGCTAAACATATAGAAATTAAACATCACTTCATCAAAGACTGTGTTCAAAAGGGTATTATAAATCTAGACTTTGTTGATACAGATCATCAATGGGCTGATATTTTCACAAAACCCCTTGCTGAAGATAGGTTTAAGTTTATTCTGAAAAATATTGGTATGGAACTTTGTCCAGAATAATATTTATCAGAAGCAACTCTTTCAGATGCAAAATGTTTAAACTCTGAAGTATTTCATCTGTCATTTATTTAATTTCTTGATTTATTATTTCTGTGTGTATCTGAACTAACCAATCTCAGAGGATCTGAACGTTGGCTAACGTTTCATTTCTCAAAGAATTTTCAGAAGCACATGCAAGCAAACACGTGTAACTCAGAATCTGAAAAGATGGAGTGCACAATACTGAAGAGACGTTTAAGGTAAAGTTTGAACAATTGGTTTCTTGTTTTTCCCCCAATTGTCAGAATCATTAATGGTTTGAAATGATTATCTTCTTTTTATTAAATGCCATTAAATGCTAATTGTATGTGTGTTGAACGTGTGACCTTCTGTGTGCCCTAAATTTCTCTATAAATTCCACAAGTCTCAATATTTCACACTTTTCACTCTCACAAACACGTTTATGCATTTCTGCTTGCTATTTATCCTTCATCTAAACCCTAAACCTTCATCATCTTCAACAATGGCTACTTCATCTTCAACCTCAGCTCAGTTTCAATCTTCTATGGCTGATGTTTCTTCATCAAACATGGGTGTTGTCCCCTTTAAGGAACCTGAGAGAACTCTTTTAACACCAGTTGATAAGCTTGAAGTCTTATGTGAATCAATGGTGGAATTTGACTCCTTGGCTGATAATGGTTTTGATTTGCGTCCTATCATTAATGCTCAAGGCTGGGTGAAATACTTTGATAGACTATTTGGACCAGTTTATCCACATTTAGTGAAAGAATTCTAGATTCACGCATCTGTCTACCCCAAGTTCATAATCTCTTCAGGTCTGGGAAAAGAGATTATTATAACTGAAGATTTAATCAGAAAACTCATTGGGTATGAAGAAACTGATGGAGTTTCTCATCTGCCAGCTGGGCGTGTTGACATGGATGAAGTTTATGCCGAAGTAATTTCATCTGGACATGCTTCCAACAAGTTTAAAGATCTGAAACCTGAATACAAGATCTGGGCCAAGATTTTTCTGGGTTGTATAAACCACAGAAAATCCACAAACTCTCCTGACTATGTTAACAATGAACAAATTTACTTCATGTACTGCTTGAGTCAGAGTACTAAAGTGGATCTGCCACACATTCTATTCATGCATCTGTGGAATCACATTAATGCATCCATAGAATCTGTCAAGACTAAGGGTCAGAAGATCAGAACTTGGATCCCTTTTGGAAGATTAATCTCAAACATTCTGACTGAGAATGGTCTGGTAGCTTCTCTGCATGAAGCTGAAGTGAAAGAAGAACTTGCTTCAATTATAGGAAAACCTTTGAATGGGAAGAGTCTCCAAAGACTGAGAGTTGTGGATGAACTCACAACTGCTCCTACTAAGCTGAATATTGCTGAAGTCAGTAAAAGAAGGATTCCAATAAAAGACTTTCCTATTTTTGGTGCTGAGGAACCTAGAGACGCAATTCTTACGTACATTCAGATGTGCAAGGCAGATGGAACACTTGTACCTGCTGATATTCTGCTACGTGCAAGAGAACTAATCCCAGATGTTTATGAGGAGAATATGAGGAAGAGAAGACAGTTAGAGGTGGAAGAAGCTGCTGATCAGAAGAAACAAAAAACTGCTGAAAAACCACAGAAGATGAAGAAGAGAAAAGCTTTTGGAGAAGCTCCTTCTGCTCCTACCAAACGCATCAAGAAAAGAGGTACTAAAACATCTTTACCTATTATTTCTGAAATAGCAGTAGAATTATCAACAGTTAGCTCTATTCCTGAACCCCCTCCTTCTGAAACTCAAACCACTTCTGTACCATCTAAATCATCTGAACAACCACCTTCATCCTCTAAACAAACTGCACCTGACACAACACCATTACAATCATTTGAACCACTAACTTCTGAAAAATCTGAACAACCAAAACACTCTAAATCAAAACAATCTGAACCTCACGTTCAAACACCACCAGAAGAACCAACTCCAAAACAACCAAAACAACAACCAGAACAACAATCAGAACAACAACAAGAACATTCTCCACAACAACCTGAACTTCAACAAACTTCTGTACCTGAACCAATACCATATGAACCTCTTGTATCTGAACCACCAAAATCTATGCCTTCCAATCCACAACCTAATCCTCAACCAGAACAACCCAAACCTACTGAATCATACATATCTGATTCTGAGGTTCTGGACATCCAACCCCTTAAAATCATGTTTGATGTATCTTCCACATCCTGTCCCTCATCTACCTCATATGATTCATCTGAATCTGATGTTCACCCAGAAGTAAGCTCACCCCCCTCTCTCAGAGGATATGAACCAAAGTAACAAGATACATCTATTTCATCTGATGTTATCATTCCTGAACCAATGCCAACACTTAAACCAAACCCATCAGCTTTTGTTCCATACTTTGATGATCCAAGAGTTGTCATTCCATCCATACGCAAAATAAAACCATTCTTTCATCTCATACCTACTCAGAAGACACCATCTTATCCTCGTCCTCTGTTCATCATCCCAACATTTACCATACCACCCCCACCAGTTCAATCCAAACCATCCATTCTGGAAGCCTTTCTTAAACCTAAACCAAGGCTAAATGTTGATATTTTATTTGCTAATTTTATGAAAGAAATAAGGATGAATTTAGACTCTCTGAAGATGAGATGCCTTTCAACCATGAACTCAGATGAATCTGATGCTATTTGGAATAGGTTCAAGTCCAGATTCAACACTGTTGCTTCAAATCTAAAAAGTGTTTGCTCTGATGATACGAAGATCAGGTTTGCTGAGACTGCCAGAACCATGCTGTGGAATTTGAAAAGATCTCCAACTTTGCTTCTTGAAGATGCACCTTCAACTTCTGGTGTGTCTGCTACTTCTGAGACTATTGAAGGATCTGCTTCTGAAGTCATTCTGGAAGAGAATCTTTTAGCTCTAACAATTATGGACAAACCATCTGCATATGTGGCTCCAGATTCTGCAACTCCAATGGAAATTGACTCTGCTCCTACTCCTACATCAGAATCTGCTCCGTCTACTTCTTCTGAGATTAAGAAAGAGAACCCAGACTTAGAAGATAAGATTGTTGTGCTAGAAGCTGGTCAATCTAGTCCTGGATGGCAAGACAAGATCAGAAGACTGACAATATTGAGAAATGGATGTCCAAACATGAACAATCTTCTTCTAAGATCACCCACCTTCTGAAGATGCTTCTTTCCAAACAATCTTATATTTATGTTTTCTTTATTTGATGTTTGAGCACTTGTTTTGCATTTCTTATTTGATGTTTTGTCTGTTCTATCTGAATAGTTATATGAATGAATGAATCTGAATGTTTTTCTCTCTATGATTATATCTTTTCTCTCTGTTTCCTTTTATTTGTCTTTAAAAGTTTTATTTTTGATTATGACAAAAAGGGGGAGAAAATGAAATTCTGACTGTTCAAATAAACTTTACCTCAATGGAATTTAGACATATCAAATCATAACTAACGTGAATTTTTAGTCTTTCAGAACTATAATGATAAATCTAACAAAATTCTTTAAAGTAACTCTGAGATCCCCAGATCAAGTTTTAACCAAACAAGCTCTGATTCTGAAACGTTCATCCAAATCAAGCTCTAATTTTGAACATTCAGGCTCTGATTCTGAAAAGAATACTCATGCAAAAAGGGAAGTTTCTATTCTTTCTTAGTATTCAATTCAGGGGGAGATTCATAATCTCAGGGGGAGTTATAATTTATCTCTTTATTGAACAAAATTTCCTATGTTTTTGTAATCATCAAAAAGGGGGAGATTGTTAGAACACAGATTGGTTCTTAGTTATATCTCTATGTTTTGATGATAACACTTATGAAATTTTGTATTAAGAAATTATATACTCTAAATTTGTTCAAGTATTTTTGCTACAGATATTAAATTCAATATTCTTCTAAAAGCAAAAATGGATCTGAACATTGAACTACGCAAGGCTCTGAAGCGTCAGAAGCATCTCTACCGAAGACTCTGAGCACTGCTGATCGGGACTTTCTATGTCTAACTGAACTAACTGCAAGTGCACAGTCTATTGCATAGTAATAAAAGATATCGATCCCACAGGGACTCGTAATCAAGCTAGTATTTTCGGATGTTACTGTGTTTAGCTAGGTTGGTATGGTTTTAGGGGAATAAAAGCAAAATAAGTGTGTAAACTATAGGGGAACTAAAAACGTTACTTAATGTATAAAGGCGTGAATCGGTATGTAATATGTTGGTCCTTCAAGGATTCGACAAGTCACCGGCGATTTGGGTGTTTTCAAAAATAGTTTAAGAAGAAAATGACGGTTTAAAGACCTTTGTCTCACGATGGTTGTTGACGCTAGTCGTAACTCTAAGGCGAAACGTATGTTGTCGCTATCCCGTTCGTGGTTAAAACTACTTTTTGAAAACCATTAAGCTCTAATCATTTTTAAAGCATTGTCGCTATTTTTAAAATGAATGCTTAGTTTTTACCATCTGGACCTAACCTCAGTTGTCGCTTGTTGGTTCGTACCTTTATGAATTTCCCACTTTCGTGGCAAAACTGCTTTTAAATAAGTTCTTGTTGTCGCGACGAACATTTATTTTAGAAAAATCGATTTAAAAACTAAAGCCATAACTAAGTTTGAAAAAGGAAAGTATACACCGGTTATTATCGAATCCCATCTGACTACCTATTACATACCGATTACTTTAATTTAGCCTGACATGGAATATAAACTAAGAACACGTAAACAATGGTAGAATATATAAACATGCATCATAATGGGAAATAGAAATCAATTAACGATTATAATAAGAACCTGTAAATAATTCAATTGGCTTTTGGGAAATCCTCCAAAATGACGGCAGGATTTAATCTTGATGCCAATTACTCGTACGGAATAGAATTTGGAAAGTAAAACAACAATTGCAAGGCAGGAAAGAAAAAGGAAACAATAAACAATAAGAAATTCTGAAGCTCAAAAATTGCTCTGAAAATAAATTGGCAGCACTTCGTGTCTTCAATGCGGCTCCCCTATTTCAGTCCCAAAGCCCTCTATTTATAGTGTATGAATGCTACGTGAACTGCTGTTGGAAGTGTCTTTGAGGGTCAGAAAATCTAGGTAGTCGTGTGCTGAATTTTGGGCTTCTGTTTTGCACGTCTCTGAAAGTGGACAATGGGCAGAAAATGTGCCTATGACGGTCGTGGAGGGCCATGACGCTCGTCATGTCTGTGACGGTCGTGGTGAGACCATGACGCTCGTCACGCCTGTGACGGTCGTGGTGAGACCATGATGCTCGTCATATCAGCAAAATTGGAATATGCTGCTTTTCTCGCTCTTTTCTTCTGTTTCAAGTCATTTTTAGCTTGTTTTGCCTATCTTGCCTCATTTGGACATTGACTTCATAAACCTGCAAAATATTAAACAACAATGCGAATATGGTATGAAATCGGGGTGAAATCGACCGTTAATAATATGAAATAATGGCATTTTAATCTATATGTTTTCGAGTTATCAGCTGCCTATAGAAGACTCTGAGCGCTGCCTACAGAAGCATCTGAAGCGTAAACTGAAGACTTTGTATGAAGAGTTTCAAGCACTGTTTATCAGAAGACTCTGATAGTACTGTTCACTGCAAGTACTGAGGATCTGATCTCCAAACTCTGCTCTAATTGATTTCACGCTGAAGCACACTTGCGGCAACACTCTGATACAACAAACTCTGAAGACATCAAGACTCTGATCACTCAAGGCTCTGATGTTGATTGCTGTGAAATAGAAACTTGCTGAAGAAGATTATTCAAAGTTATATCCGTTGGTTATGCCAAACGACTCTTTCCTCTTTTATGCTAGACACAAGAACTCAAGCAAAAAGGATTTCTCTGAATGTTCTACTTCTAGGAAAGGTTAAGTGATGTGAAGACAAAGGCTACAACTACTTTACAGTATACAGTCTTCAAGCTTGCAACGTCTTGGACTTCTAAGTCTATAAAAGCAAGTCTCCAATAACTTTCTTCAGTTGATGTACTTTTGATAAAAAAATTCATTGAAAAGCTCTCTTACAAATTATTACTTTTTGCTGAATTTATTTCATACATTCTTAAACTTAAGTGTAAATCACAGTTGTGATATAGCTTTCTTAGAAGCATTTCAAACACTTGTTTAGTTTACATTTGATTGTAAAAGTTCCTTGAGAAGACCAAGTTGTGGTCAGTAGTTCTTGAGAAGACTAAGACAGTTGTTCTTAGTGGTTGATATTGTAATCAGTTTGATTATAGTGAATTAAGTCCTTGTGGAGAAAGGCAAATCACTCTTGATAGGGTGGACTGGAGTAGTTGAGTTCAACGAACCAGGATAAAAATCTTTGTGTTTCTATTGCCATAATATTTTCTAAATCCTTATTCAACCCCCCCCCCCCCCTTCTAAGTATTTTCTCACCTTCAAGATGGGCAATTTTCAGAGACGCCAGCCCCACAGAGTGATACAGAGAGGCCAGAAGGAGCTTGCCCAGGGCCACCCATCAACCCTCGTGGATTTGAATAGCCAGGTTGATGTAACTTTTTGCTATCTACAAAGAACATGGGCTAAAGAGGTAATACAAGAGCCACAAAGTCAAGAAGGCAATGTGTTCTTCGTCCGATACCTCGACGGAGTCGCTGTCTTGGTGGTCTTCGAGAAAATTCTGAAACCCAGCACGATAAAAGTTTAAAGAGGCCTCTGTCTCAATGGTGGGGTCAAAAGTTTCGCCCACTGGAGAGAGACTGGTGATAGCTGCCACGTCGAAGAGGGTAGGTGACAACATCCCACAGGGTAATTGGAATGTGTTTGTCGAACCCTCTCAAAAGAACATGGATGCCAAAAGGAGACATGGGTTGACCCTGTGAGCATTCCTCGACAGCTGGATGCCGTCGAATATGCCAGACTTTTTCCATTGGGCCTGAAGTTTGTTTTGAACCTTGTTCAGCCAGGCCAAATAGTCCTTGTTGTTAGGGGTGGGCATCAAACGGAACACCCTTGATTTTGGTGCCATAAACTTCAAATCGAGTTTTCCACCTTTGCAGAAGGCTGGAGGCATGGCTGCAGGAAAGCCGGGAAAAACGGTTGCATGGTTTCATGGCTGGGCCTGCCAAGGGGGTAAGGACCGTGAAATGCATGAAGTTTTCCAGCATAAGTGGGGTTTGGTAGTGGTTTGTGAGCGTCATCCTCTGACAGAATGAAGGTAATGGGGTTGTTGTCGGTGGTGTGAGTTTGAGAAGAAGGAGATGCCATTGAAAATGGTGGAGTTTGAGAGACTGGTGTGATTATGGTAGCTGAAGAAGAAGGAGTGCAGGAAAAGTACTAAAGGGAAAAGTTCTAAAGTGAGACTTATGGGGTATTTATACTAAATGTTAATGTAGAAGACGAAAGGTAAGGGGTTTTTCAATTACCCACTCGTGGGGGAAGTAATGAGTGGAAGTTGGTACTAACGTGGGGAAGTGGAAAAGAATGATGGGAATTCTTAAAAGTTGTGACGCAGAAAGGTGTCATCATCACGTCAGGAGGCGACTGACACGTGGATGCTTCGAAAGAAAAGCCATGATGATGAAAACAAAATGATGTATACCTCGAAAACACCAAGCCTCTCAGTCGGCAGAAACCTTCGTCGAAGCTTGGGTTTTGGTGGGGCATCTTGTTGGCTGAAAATTAGCCAACTAGGAACATTGACCTCGACAGAAGCTAGAGGAAGGAAGAGTGAAGATCGACAAACTCCTTCTTGCATTAAGTTTACCAAGTGTTTATGTTATTTAAAGTACCATTTTGTTCAGAATCTCTTTAACGTTTTGCTTCAGCATTTGCTTTATCTTAACTAAACTTTATTTGCCTAGAGTTTATCTACATACATCGCGAAGTACATAACCGTCAAAGATGCATCATAACCCAAGTAAAACAATCCATCCAAAACCAATTGTCCTGGGACTAGTTTGGCCGGTCCCGCAAGCAAACCCGCGGAGGAAGGTCAGAGGTTGTCCGCGCGAAAATCACGTGCGAACAACGCAAGAAAATTTAGAAAATAAAAAATATGCGGTTGATGAGGATCGAACTCATTACTTTTTAATATATAATCTCGGTTTTATTAAAACCGATGTGACAAGTGATTGCTTTTCATGTCGTTGTTCATTACATCGGTCATGTAGCCAAGGTTAAATGCACTTCGCGGCCAACATTAGATGTGTTATTTATAGTAGTGAATTAGCACTACGCCAGAAATGACATTTAGCAGCGCATACAAAGACAGCGCTTTTAGAAAAAGCGCTGCTAAAGAGGAATAAAAAAAAAAGAAAAAAAATTAATAACCAAAGACAGTGCTTTCTCAGAAAGCGCTATTAAATGGGGGTCCTAAGACAGCGCTTATAAAAAGCGCTGCTAAAAGGGGGGTCTAAGACAGCCCAAAGACAACGCTTTTTAAAAAGCGCTGCTAAAGGGGGGGTCCTAAGGCAGCGCTTCCAAAAAGCGCTGCCAAATGGGGGGTCTAAGACAGCCCAAAGACAGCGCTTTTTAAAAAGCGCTGCTAAAGGGGGGGGTCCTAAGGCAGCGCTTCCAAAAAGCACTGCTGTAGGTATGGTCTACGAGAGCGCTTTTTCCATAAAGCGCTGCTATATGGGTTACATTAAAAGATCTTTGAGAGCGCTTTTTAAAGCGCTGCTAAAGCTATTAAAAAGCGCTGCTATAGGTTTATTAGAATTAATTTAAAATACCCACCAGAATTTTTATGAGAAACAGAACAGTCATATTATGTTGCTTTCTTTCTTTCTCTCTGGCGAACAAAGAGTGTTGCCCTATAAACCACCGTTGTCGTCCAACCGTCGTCGTCCGTCCAACCGTCACCGTCGCCCTCGTCTGTTGCATTTGCAGCCGTTCACCGTCCCTCTGCTGTCTGCATTGCATTTCCGCCATTGTTACGGTATTTGAAGTTTTACTCTGGTTTTCTTTTTTACGTATATTTTCACCATTGTTGTCGTAATCTTTAAGACAAACTGAATATGTTTTTATTATTTGAATGCAATCAAGTTAAGTCATTTTCTGTCATCTTGTTGTATGGATATCTACATGTTAAGTCTCTCTGTTGTATGTTATATATTTTGTATTTTAATCTACATGTTAAGTCTCTCTGTCATTGTTACGGATATTTTGCATGTTTTAGATTGACAAACAAGAGTTTGGATTGAAACTAATGAATTGCCCTGGGAACTGTTTGTTGTTTTTATATATTTTGATTCAATGTACTGATAAATTCAGAACAAGAGTACAATTAGAAACAAGGTGAATAGAACCAATACACTACGATAGTGAGAGATGAATAGAATCAAAAAAGTGAAGATAGTGTGTAAAAGTTGTACAAATGGAGAATGAAAATTAGTGGTGAGTTTATATGATGATGAATGTTAGTGTTGTTAAGTGATGGCTAGGTGATAGATAGTTTTGCAAGGTGAATAAAGAATGGAAGAGATTGATAAAAGTTGTACAAATGGAGAATGAATAGAATAAAAAAAGGAAGGGAAAAGTGAGAGAAAATGAATAGTTAATTAATTAAAAAATATTAATGTAACTTGATAGAGCATATTTTTTTCAATATAGTTTGCAAATTCCTATTTTTTAAGAGAGTAGCCAACATGAATATGGTTTTATATGATATGGTTTTATATGTTATTATGGTTTTATATATTGATGGTTTTATATGTTGATATGTTAGTATGGATTTCTCAATGATTATATGATATGTTATTATGGTTTTATATGTTTAGTTAGGATTTCTCAATATTTAGTAAGGGTGTCATTTTGGTTTAAGGATTATCTAGTATTTTTAATATGATTTGTTTTGGTGGATTATCTAGTATTTTTGTCTTGGTTAATTATTAATATGATTTTAATAAAATTTATATTTTGTCTGCTATAGGGGTTACCTGTGAAGAGCAAAGTTGTGATTGTTTCCAAGCATCCTATTGCGTAGCATTCTTAGAAGTTAGTGATTTCCTTACAGGTATTCTCTGTTTTGTTTAACTTTTATAGTTTAGTGTAGATTACTCAATTAGTATGGATAAAAAATGGATGTCTGGTAATCGATTGTCAAAAGAGTACGAGAATGGGGTATCGAAGTTCGTTAAGTTTGATGTTGAACACGCCAAAGACCCCAGTAGGATCACATGTCCTTGCTTAGGATGTTGTTATGGGCGTCGAGTTGACGCCGTTCAGTTGGAATCTCATTTAATGAGACATGGAATTGATTGAAGTTACATATGTTGGACATTACATGGTGAGATAAGTAACGAGAATGTTGAGCCCCAGAATAATACGACATGTGCTTCAAAGGACAATGGCAGAGATACATATGATTGTGATCGAGTCGAAGAGATTGCAGAAGCACTTGAAGAAGATCTTCAAGATTGTCCCAAGATGTTTGAGACGTTGGTAAGCGATGCAGAGAAACCGTTGTATAAAGGTTGCACTACTTTCACAAGATTGTCCGCGGTATTAAAGTTGTACAATTTAAAGGCGGGTAATGGATGGTCGGATAAAAGTTTCACAGAGTTGTTAGCCCTACTTCAAGAGATGCTTCCGGAGGATAATGTTCTTCCCAATCGAACCTATGAAGCTAAAAAAATGTTATGCTCTATTGGCATGAGCTATGATAAGATACATGCTTGTCCAAATGATTGCATTTTGTTTCGAAATGAATATGCATCATTAAACGAGTGTCCTAAATGCGGTGTATCTCGGTATAAGAAAAAGTTGTCACCAGCAAAAGTATTATGGTATTTTCCTATAATTCTGAGATTCAGACGCATGTTTCGTAGTGAAACAGATGCAAAACACCTGACTTGGCATGCAGATGATAGAATTGTAGATGGGAAGTATCGACATCCGACAGATTCACCACAGTGGATGAAAATTGATAATGATTATCCTGATTTTGGAGAAGAAGCTAGAAACCTTCGCTTGGCATTATCGACTGATGGAATGAATCCGCATGGTCTGCAGAGCATCTCACATTCCACCTGGCCTGTAATTATTATGATTTATAACCTACCTCCATGGCTATGTATGAAGCGTAAGTACATGATGTTATCTATGTTAATTTCTGGCCCTAAACAACCAGGGAATGACATAGACGTATACCTGACACCTCTAATCGAAGACTTAAAGAGTTTGTGGGAGAACGGTGTGGAGGTTTATGATGGATATAGGAAAGAAAGTTTCAATTTGAGGGCGATGGTGTTTGGCACAATTAATGATTTCCCAGCATACGGAAATCTATCGGGGTATAGCATTAAAGGTCAATGTGAGTGTCCTATTTGTGAAGAAAACACAGATTGGACGCGGTTGGAATTTGGTCAGAAGAATGTCTTTCTTGGTCATCGTAGATTCTTAAATTCTAGTCATCACTACCGTGGGTGGAGAAAAGCATTCAATGGAGATTCAGAACAACGTAAAGCTCCACCTACATTGACCGGCGAACAAATTTTTGAAAAGGTGAAAGATGTGAGTACTAAGTTTGGCAAGCCTTTTGCTCATACGCTTGTCACGCGTGGGTGGAAGAAGAGGTCGATTTTGTTTGAGTTGCCGTATTGGAAGTCCTTGTATGTAATACATTTTCTTGATGTTATGCATATTGAAAAAAAATGTATTTGAAATTGTTATTGGTACGTTACTCAATATACAAGGAAAGTCTAAGGATGGCCTTAAAGCAAGAAAGGACTTGGTAGAAATGGGAATAAGGAATGAATTAGGACCCTTGAAGAAAGGAAACCGCACATATCTACCACCTGCTGCTTATACTCTATCTAGAAAGGAGAAAAAGATATTGTGTAAGTTTCTGAGTGAAGTTAAAGTTCCAGAAGGATACGCTTCAGATATTAGAAGACTTGTTTCTATGAAAGACCTCAAGTTAAAAAGTTTAAAGACACATGACTGCCATGTTATAATGGAACACTTTCTACCAATAGGTATACGTTCTATTTTGCCAGAAAAAGTGAGAGGCGCAATAACTAAATTGTGTTTTTTCTTTAGGTCAATCTGTAGTAAGGTGATAGATCCTGCGATCTTACCAACATTGCAAAGAGAAATAGTTATTACTTTGTGCGAGCTTGAAATGTATTTTCCTCCATCATTTTTTGACATAATGGTACATCTAGTTGTTAATCTTGTGAAAGAGACACAACTGTGTGGACCTGCCTATATGAGATGGATGTACCCTGTTGAACGTTATATGAAAATATTGAAAGGGTATGTGAAAAACCGAAGTCGACCAGAGGGATGTATTGTTGAACGATACATTGTTGAAGAAGCTATCGAGTTTTGTACTGAATATTTGTCCAACGTTCAATCCATTGGCCTCCCAAAATATCATGTTGTTGAAAAAATAGATGGTAAACAGTTAATTGGAAATAAAGTTGTGACAGTTTCAAGGGATGAACGGGAGCAAGTGCATTTGTATGTTCTGCACAATGACATTGAGGTTGAGCCGTATGTTGAAATGCACAAGGACGTTCTCCGAGGTTTAAATCTGAATAGAAATGAAAATTGGATAGTACGTGAGCACAATCGAAGTTTTATAACATGCTTCAATGAGCATATTTTTTCAAAGTTTTATTCTGATCCCGCTTCAATAACAGAAAGGTTGAGATGTTTAGCATATGGTCCAAGTTTGCATGTGTTTTCTTATAGCGCATACACAATTAATGGATACACATTTTATACCAAGGAACAAGATGATAAAAGTACAATGCAAAATAGTGGTGTCACCGTGCTTGCCGAAGCAATGCACATTTCCTCGTATTATGGAGTTATCGAGCGCATTTGGGTGTTTGATTATGAGAAGTTTCAGATTCCTATCTTTGGATGCAAGTGGGTTGAAAATAATAGTGGCATACAAATGGATAAATCAGGTTTTTTGAAAGTGGATCTTAATAAGGTGGGGTACAAAGATGAGCCTTTTATTCTAGCCACGCAAGCTAAACAAGTGTTCTATGTCACTGATCCGACAAGTACGAAATGGTCTATAGTTCTTTTTTCCAACAAAGTAATCGATGATAACATTGGAGAAAAGGGGGATGTTTATGTTGAGAATGAATCTTATATTATAGATGATCCAGATGAGAATATTGGAGCGAACGAATCATATATTAGAAATGATCATAACGAGGGAATTTGGATCAATCCATCTGTCCGTGTTGTTAAGAGACAAGTAAACCCCGTTACAACGAAAAAAAGAAAGAGATGTTAAAGGTACTTGTAACATGTTTTTCTTATTTACACATGTCTTATTTATACCATGTTTTTGTTATTTCTTATTTATACCATGTTTTTCTTATTTACACATTTCTTATGTATATATTTGTAACATGTTTTTCTTATTTACACATGTCTTATTTATACCATGTTTTTGTTATTTCTTATTTATACCATGTTTTTCTTATTTACACATTTCTTATGTCTCATTTGATACTTTGGTTTTTCTGAATTACAGGTATATATATTATGGCCAGCAACGAGGAAACAGCACATGATGGAAAACAAACAACAAAAGACGTGGAAGGCGATATTAAAAGAGGCATAACAATTATGAAAAAAATCATCCGTGCGAGAGATAAGGGAGTAAAGTATGATGTCCATTGGAATGAAAGAGACCAGTTAGTTGAGCCTAACGGTGCGTTGCTAACAAGTTACATCGGAGCACTTGTACGTTCGCAAGTTCCGATTACTTGCGATAATTGGAGAATTGTTTCATTACAACCGGCTAAAGATAAGATTTGGACCGAGATTCAGGTATAATATTGGAATTGTTTAATTATTGTTGACATTTACGTCTTTAAATTAAATATACTAGCATGTTATATGTATGTGTGTTTGTTTGCAGAGATCTTTCAATATTGAAGATCGTAGGAGAAAATATTATATTCAATTGGCCGGAAAACGCTTGAGGGGATTTAGAGCGTTTTTAACAAACAATTTTCTAAAAGATTCTGAAGGAAACTTTGTTGACTCAGAGCGTCCGATGAAGTACGCGGATTTGATTTCGGAGGAAGAATGGGAGACGTTTGTTGCAAAGTGAAGAACAAAAGAATTTGAAGTAAGTACAGAAAGGGCATCAATAGTATATACTTATTCCATGTACAGGAGTTCTGATAAACTTATTTTTTCAGGTTGTTAGTGGCGTAAATCGTCAACGGGCATCAAATCCCGCATATCCATACAGAAAGGGCCGGTTGGTTGTTAGTGGCGTAAATCGTCAACGGGCATCAAATCCCGCATATCCATACAGAAAGGGCCGGTTGGGATATGCACGATTAGAACAAAAAATAGTAAGTACATATAAATGCTTTAATATAATATATTTACAAAAAATAGTAAGTATATATAATAGGATACAATGCTTTATTATCCGTCTTAATGCGTAGTTGGAAGAGGAGAAGAGTGATGCGACATCTCTTCCGGACCATGTTGTATGGAAGGCTGCCCGTGTGGGACGAGATGGAGTCATTCAGGAAGAAGTTCAACAAGTCTTTGAACAATGTGTAAGTACAACGTTATCTTTGTCAATAACTGATAAAAAGTGTGTAATATATTTATATATGTTTTTATCTATATTTCAGGAGACTCTGTCCCAGACCATAACTCCCGCCGAGGACAATGATTGCAGGAGCTTAATGAGCCGGGTGCTGAATATTCCTGAGTATTCTGGGCGTGTGAGGGGTAAGGGATTTGATGTCACTCCATCCAAACTGTATAAGCAGCCAAAGAAAAAAAATCCAACCAATAAAGAAGTGATGGAGACTTTGGAGGAATTGAAAGCGCAAATCCGTGAATTACAGAAGAATAAGGAGAGATACATGGCGGAAAGACGCGCTCCAGAGGGTAGAGCTACTAGTGACAAAGATAGTACCGGTTGTCCACAGAAGCTTCCAGAGGTAATTGTATATATTACATTGAAATTAATTTAGCACACTTTACTTAATTGACACATTAACTGATCATTATTTGTTTAGGGCATTTCACTTTGCCGGCTATATTTATCGTCACCTACTCATCGAATGGTTGGCAAGGGAAAGGTGCATAACTTTCTGGGAGACTTACTTCACCACAAACCGCTCCCTTCTGGATTTTTGAAAGTATCTATTGATATTGCATTAGAGGGGAGTGCGTTGTTGCCTATACCAGTGATATTTCAGGCGCAACAGTGGTGGGAGACGTAGTAGGATCGTATGTGGCATGGCCGGCAAATCTGATTTGCATAGATGATGAGGTAGGTTGAACCTTTTAATACTCAAATGTTTTATGATTCATACATGAAAGTTATTCTTACATCTACATTTTCTTATTTACATGATGATCTTAGACTCCTACAAAATCCAAATCAAAAGATGATAGAATTATTGTGCGGGATACCGATTCAGCTGCATCAAAGAAACAGGTACTACTACAGTTACATGACTATCTTGTTATACAATATTAATTACTGAACTTATATATGACTTTTAGGTTCATGACCAGCAGTCGCAACAAGTCAGCAAGAGTAAGATGCCTGAAACTTCCAAGATTCCCAGAAAAGCAATTGTTCCTCGATTTAGGATGTGCCTTGAAACATATGTCGGAACATCAGATGTGCCTGAGGGTGGCGTCCGTCAAATACATATGGAGGCAGGTATTTTCGGTTTTGAATATCCCGAAACAATTGCTAAGGAGGATTTTGATCAGGTTTTCAACCATTCTGAACTGGGCATCGGTGTTATGCATTCATACATCAGGTACTCCGATCCATTTTTATTAAATAATTGAACATTTTAAAATTTGCTCGTTTAACTTAATATTCTAATGTTGATTATGTTTTTTTAGGTTCTTGTATGACAACTTATTGGTCCCGAATGAATTGACTTCAGTATTCGCATTCTTATCTGCTAGCTGTGTCAACTCACGTATAATAGACCAGTCACTAGATACAGTCAAAGAGTACACAGTGCAGATATTTATGCACGAGACTACGGAGAAGTTGTTCTTGTTGCCATATAACACTGGCCATGGGTTAGATTTTATTCTAAATTCATTTATTATAATTGTTCGATTTTTCCCTTTCTATATATATAACATTTCCGTCTAAACTGTTGTCTTATTTTATAGTGGACATTGGTTGTTGATCGTAATTAATCCGACGAAAGAAATAGTGTATTATATATATTCATTGGATGGCGATACAACAAAATATGAAAATCTGAGGAACTTTGTTGATACGTAAGTGATGACATATACTGTTGTCTTTAATTATATATCTTTATTTATTATGTGACATTGTTCTAAATATGCGTTTATATTATGTTAGAGTTATACAAATATTCAGAGCACAAAGAGATGCAACGGTGCCAAAAAGGAAGGCTAACAACATCAACTGGATCAGAGTAGAGGTATATTCTCGCATGTTTCTACTTGATAAAACTATTTCAACTATATATCCGGATAAATGTTCGTTTGTTTTTTTCATTTACAGTGTCCTCGACAGCGCAATGGTATTGACTGTGGATATTTTGTATTGCGCTTTATGAGGGAAATTATTCTTTCTAGTCAACTTGAGATTCCAGTCCTGGTATGGATCAATTCATTATATAAGTTATATGATTCATTTTGATAATTATCCGATACTTCATCTGAGTAATTAGTTTTAAACTTAAATCTTATTCGATCTGTTATATTATGTAGTATTATGATGAATTCAAGTGCGCTACTTACACGAAAGCAAAATTGGAAGAAATTAAAGAGGAATGGTGTCAATTTATTCTTGGGTTGAGAATTGTATAGAGTTATCAGATTGGAAGACTTGTAATTATATGTGAATTGAATGTATTTGTGTTGTTGTAATTCTGAGGATCGAATTTTGTTGTAACATATTTAAACAGGTTTATGTGTATATTAAAATGTTTATGAACAAAGTCATGAGTTACATCCAAAGTTTTGAATTGTACATATAAGGCCAAAGTTTGAATCGTATATTTAAGGGCAAAGTGCTGAAATAAAGGTCTTAATTATAAACAGGTTTGTGTAATATAAGCAGGTTGTTGGTAAAATATACAAAACAGGGTGAATATTTTATAAAAAAAAAAATTTTAAAATCTAGGACATTGGACAGCGCTTTTACATAAAAGCGCTGCTAAAGGTCACAAATATTACGCTACAAAAGCACTGTTATTGGTTTGGAAGGGGGGGTCTAAGGCAGCGCTTGTAAAAAGCGCTGCTAAAGGATGGGCTATGGCAGCACTTTTGCAAAAGCGCTGCTAAAGGGGGGGGGGGGGGGGTCTAAGACAGCGCTTTTTTAAAGCGCTGCTAAAGGGGGGGATGGTTGGGGGAATTATGCAGCGCTTACAAAAACGCTGCTAAAGGGCTAAAAAAGCGCTGCTAAAGGTGCTGCTAAAGGGAGCTTTTAGCAGCACTTTTTCATTGAAAAAAAGCGTTGCCTTTACCTTTAGCAGCGCCACTTTTTGCAGCGCTTTAAAGCGCTGCTAAAGGTCTTTTTTGGCATAGTGTAGTACATTATAAAAGTTTGACTAAAAAAATTTCTAAAAAGAATTTCAATATTTTGTTATTTTCATCTCGAGTTTTAAGTAATTACCTACTCATTTGCCTTTTATCTTTGATCTTTCATCCTATTTAGTAAAAATAGGAGTTAGTTAATAAGTTAGCTGATAGTTTATAGCTGATCAATGATAGTTTATAATTTATAGTTAATGACTGATGAATTATAGCTAATAAGCTAATTGAAATGTTTGACAAAATTAGCGGTTTAATTACCTCATAAATTAAAATAATATAAAATATATTTAATAATAAATATTTTATTTTTAATTACAAGAAATTATAAAGGATAGTAGTGAATTTTAGTTAAAATAATAAGGACAAATGTATAAGAAAAAATAATTAAAAAAATAAAATATAAGCTAAAACACTACTTAAAATAGCGTCTAAAAAAATAAAGTATAAACTAATAAAATAAGTTTTAAAGTTGTGATAAAAAAATTATCATCAAACATATTTTTTTTTATATGAACTTATAAATAAATTTTTTTATCTTCAACTTATAAACTATACACTATAAATTTTAAAAATATTTTACCAAATAGAATCATACAGTTCATTTTTTTTAATCATGTATACTCTTATATATAAACTCAAAAACTCAAAGCATGTACTAAATGAATTTTAATATTTCTTAATTTATTAAGGGTAAGAAGATTGCAATGTCTTTAAGTTTGTCGTTTTTTTTAAAATAAGTATGCCCAAACTTTAAAGAATCAAATATAGTAAATTTTTCATATTTAATTCCTTTCATGTAGGAAAGGTTTTTATAATAATATAAACATATTTGGAAAAAAAATAATATAAATTAAATTTAAATACCATTGTAGAATGGTAAAAAAACTTAAAAGAGAAGAGGGGAAGATAAAATACAGAACAATAATCACTTATTCATTAGAAGAAATTTACACCAATTATATAGTAAAAAGAGAGATAACTAACAGCATAACAGAATGTAACTAACTATATAACTAATAATTAACTATTTCTATTTTTATCATCTATTACTTTTTAAAAGGAGGATAGAATAAAATTAAATAATTTATAGAAATTAAAATATATTTAATCCATCAATTTATTATTACCTTTTAAATTTATTATTGAGATACTATTTATATTAAGTTTTGAAAGAAAAAAAAAGTAAAATGTCTTAATAAATTAATCGAATGGAAGTTGTTGATTTAGAATAAGGGAAACCACATTTATTTATATATTTGTATTAATGTAAATAGATAGTTAATTTTTATAAATTAGTTACATTTTTAGTTAAAAAAGGTGATGTTTTGATATTTAATAAAAGTGATCCAACTTTTATAAAAATAAAAAAAGAAAGTGTCCCAACTTAAAGAAAGCCACGATGAAAACACGTGCCCTCCCTTTCATTTTCTGGGTCCCACATTGTGCCATCAATCCCATCATTTTCCCACTGATCTTCCTATTATTTTTCTTTGAATAACATTTGAGGAACTCTCAAGGGAACAAGTGGGAAATTTTACACATAAGAACCCAGTCATATGCTAGGAAAAAAGTATACTAAAAAAAAATCTTTTGTCAATTATTAATTTTTTTTTATAGTAGAATCAGAGAAACTATAGTTTGGCCTAGTCAGATTATTTGACTTTTTTTAATTCGTTCATAACAGGACAAATATTTGATTCCAAATATGACCTTAAAAGTCCAAAGTCTCACTCTCTCACCAGTATTTTAATTAGTTAAGGTAGTTTGGTTTACCTAATTTATGATCCTGTTCATATTATGTTAACATTGTTGGGGGACTTCTATGGGTACACAATGCTCCAGAATCATAAAGAGAAGTATAAACCACATTTCTATTTAAAATTTAAGGAAATTAGCCGTTTTTAAAAGTGTGTATAGCCATTCACAACGTATGATTTTATATCTTTTCATGATTAAGTCATTATAAAAAGGGTTTGTATACAAATATTTTATTATTAATTTTCTATTAAATAAAATCTCTTTAAAAAAATTCATGACTCAATTGATGTTAATTGCAATTTTTTATACAAATATTTTTAAAGTTTTAGACCGCTTTTAGAAAGCATATAGATTAATGTAGGATTTAATCAGTCACATTTATATCCAACAAAAATCAGATTTTTTTTTAGATTACCTCCATAATGATTTTAAGGTTTTGAAGATTATGTACAAATTAATTACAATTCAACTCTGAAAAAATAAATATAATCTCTATTTTTTATAATTTATTGGTGACACACTATTATTAATGTAAACGTTTAATTAATCGTAACAAAATTTTGGATCATGTGTCTTAAGTCATCTATGAGCCTAAATTTTATATTTATATTTAATAATTTTTTTTATCATTAAATTGATCAACTTAATTTTTTTTTATACTGTATAACTCTGAATAAACTAATTGTTATTGTTTTTTATAAAGAAAATCTCTATACTGAGAACTTAAAATTGACTAAACTTATGGAATTCAAAATCTTATATGTCACACAAACAATATTTTACGCCTAAGAAACTTCAAAGAAATTTCCATAAGATGCCCTGAAGAGTTTGTATAATTATTGCACCATTTCTTAATTGCATCAAGATTCAGGAATGAGAATAATGCTTCAATGAACTATTGAACCAAGTTCATTGTCCCAAAAACTTTGTATAAAGCAAATACTACCTTGATTACTAAAGGTTACTTGCTAAAGAAATAATATTCTTTTACTTGGGATCGGCAGTACTCTTTTAACTTGCCTAACTTTTTTTGACTATACCTTTTGTAGTTTTTATATATGACAAAAAAAAATTATTAATCACCATTTAAGAAATTAAGAGTAACACCTTTGTTTCAAATTAATTTAGCTGTGTTCATGTGGATGCATTAGTCAGTAGGAAGTATCTGTCTCCATGGCAACCACATTTGACTCAAAATGAGCAAGATATAAAATAAATTATAATCACCATGTTGAACACATTAAGCTATAAATAAATGGTTTGTTGGAAATTTGTGATTGACTAGCTAAAATTTGAGTGTAAGAAAATGCACATCTATTTAATATATATATATATATATATATATATATATATATATATATATATATATATATATATATATATATATATATATATATATATATATATATATATATATATATATATATATATATATATATATATATATATATATATATATATATATATATATATATATATATATATATATATATATATATATATATATATATATATATATATATATATATATATCACTGTGCATATGTATGTAAATATTTGTCTATATAGTTTATAAATAACATGATGAGTTGACATTTGGAATTGATAAATTGTAATAACATTTAAGAAAAATGTAACATTATTGTAAATTGATGCATATTTAAGATTGAATTTGAATTTAAGATCTCTAGTCAAGAAAGAAGAGATCATTTATCATGTTATCAAACTCTTTTTGAATTTAGGTATGATAATGAGATTATTTATCATGTTATCTTGACAATTTGATAATTCGAGGAGGAGTAGTTCTCTATAATTGGGAGACTATGGAAATTTCTGTCTTTTTACCATTAGAATAATTCATTTTGCTTGTTAGTTTTATGTTTTCTTTAAAACTCTTGGTCTTGCCCGAAGCCTACGAATTATTTTGTATGGACCACTTTGCAATTTGAAAAATCTATGAATGAAAAGTGTTTTTGTTAAAACTCTTGTTTATTTTCTACTTATCATTTTCACTCTTTTTGTTAAAAGGAAAAATGACGACTTTTTTTGTGAAAACGTAAAAACAACCCTTCATCTGCATGTCTGTGTGTGTGTGTGTGTCTGATCATTCATAAAAATATAAAAACATGCAGAACACCTCTATTGCCCACAGAATCCCTTGATCTTTCGGTTCCTTCTACTAGTGGTTCATCTGTCTTACAAGCCGAAGAAGAGAGTGATGAAGACTCAGAGATTCCAGAAGAATTGAAGAGGATGACTGAATATGAAAATGCTTATCTCCAACCGTACAAAGAGCAGATTGAGGTCATCAACTTAGGGTGTGAAGAAGAGAGGAGAGAAGTCAAGATTGGAGCATCGTTGAAGCTAGAAGTCAAATACAAGTTTGAATGAATACTATTTGAATTATATTATAAATAAATAAAAAATAACAATTTCAAAAAAATTCAAAGACAAGTTTGAATAGATACTATTCGATTTATCTTCATATCTAATTGATACAGGTTTTTTCCATCAAATTCAGAACGAATTTAAATAAATCTCCGATTGCCAAGTATACTTTGTAGGAATTCATTCAAAATGTATGATAATATTAATTAAAATGAAAATCCTGTCTTTTCTTAAGCAAGGATCTGATTAAGCAACAGAGACACGAATGGTTGAATTAATATGCATGTCTAAGTCCACAAATAAATATAGCTAAAGATAAAAAGAACTTTCAGTCGGTTGTCTTATTCTATACTTATTATTTACGAGATAATATTCTTTTCACTAGCATAATTGTATAGTTAGGAAGGTTAGGTCTTTAATGCAGATACCATTATATGAATGTGCAAACTAATTTAATAGTTATTCAATGTATCAACAATTTTACAACAATCCAAAAAATAGTTGCTAGTGATTAAGCATAGTGGAAGTGGACGGTGACTCTAATCAAGTTTATTTACAATTTATGATATGCAATCAAGCAATTACCAAGAAAGAACTTTAACTAATTACTATATTTGAGGGTAATTTCCATAATTATATAAGCAATGATTCCAACATAAAGATGAAAGGGATTAGATATGTAAGATTAGTTTAAAAAAAACAAATAAGTTTTTTAACTCAAGCAGACTAATAACATTATATCACTATTTGTTTACAAAATATAACCAATAATATAACTAGCATATAGTATAAATTCGGTTTAGAGGTGAATCCTACTCATTTTTATAAATTTAATAAAAATATATATTTTTCAATTTTTATGATTGAGTGAATATTATTAAATATATAATTTTTTATGTTAAGCATTCGATATAATTGAAGTAGGTAGTTGTTGAATGAGTTAATCTCGACGGAATTAAAAATTTAGCATTCATTTTGTTGTTAGTTACTTTGAGAATTACTTAGTGTGTAAGTAATCTCATCCATAAATAGGGATGTACCATACTATTGTATGTAGTTGAATAAGATAAATTCATTGAGAAAAAACGTAAAGAGAAATTTTGTATAAATTTTGATCCAACTTCTTCCCATTTCTCCTACACTACTACGGAATACATCTTCGATAACACTAATTCTATTACGGTTAGACTTCTACCGTGATGATATGTCCTAATTAACCCTCGATAATTTTCTTTTATTAAACATATCGACATTAGTAGGGTACATCCCTCTCATAGGTTCAAATCTCAGCACCCTCAATTGTTTTATTTCTTTAACATTTAGTCGCGTCTTTATGTTTTTTGTAACACCCATTTAAATATTTAGTCATTTTGTTATTTTATTTGTATGATTGGTTTGGCATTGGCTTAGTTAAGGGTATGTGTGTAATGGTGAGTGTGAGGAGTTAGTGTAATATAAGTTAGTTGGAATGAAACTTAGAATAGTATTATTATGATAATAATGATATAGATGTTAGTGGGGAATATCTCATTAATATTATTATTATAAATATTATTATTATTATTGCATGAAATATTCATTCCTAATAATAACGGTAATAATATTATTATTATTATTATAATTAAAAGAAATAAAGCATAATTAGAGAGAAATGGAGAAAGAGGTTACATTATCAGTTTTCACGTGAAAAGAGAAAGGAGAGGAGAAAGAAGGAGAGTTAGGGCAAGAAGTGATCAAGAGATTCCACCATTGTTAGAGAGCAAGCTTGGATCAAGGTAAAGGGGAAGAATGAGTTCTTTAATAGTAATCTTAACATGAGAGGGTAGTGAGGGTTCCTTTCCCTCTTAGGATTTTTTGTACATTCTTCCTTCTTCTTGTCTGATTTCCATGTTTGTGTTATTGTTGTTGTGGATTTGTGATTATGCACTGATATTGGTAGGATTTTTCGTGTAAATTAAATGTTGTTAATGTGTTCTGCCATGAAACAGATTTTATAAAAATGGGTTTTTGGGAGATGACGAAATCATGATTTGAATTGTGAAAATTCTTGAAAAAATAATAGTTAATTAAATTAGAATGAAACCATTAAAATTTAACTAGTTTAAGTATTATTTTGGGTCTGAAATAGGAGCTTGAAAGTTCTCAAATGGGAGAAAAATTGCATCGATGCGAAAACTGAATTTTCTACAGCAGACTGGCCATGCGCGTATGCCCGGGGGCAATACGCGTATGGGGGACTCTCCCAGGGGCATTACGCGTAGCATACGCACCCCGTCCCCATTGCCATCCCAGCCTTCTACTGTTCCACGTAAGGTACGCGTAAGAGGAAGTAGGTCATACACGTATGGGAGGTTTTAGGAAGGGTTTTTGAGGAAATAACCCTCTGGTCATACGCGTAAGGCATGTGCATGGGCCATTTTGTTGAAGCGGTAAAGCAGCAAGCAAAAATATTATTTTCGGAAGAATTTCCTCCGGGATTTATCGTCTCCACAGGGATTAGTGTGAGGGAAAGAATGTCGTTCGATAATCTCTACGTCTCTAAGCTTGGGTTTGAATTGTTTGGGATAAAAATTCAAAAGGAAAAACATAAAACAAGAAAAAAGGTACATTCTTAAGAAATGAGAAAACTCTTCAGGAGTTGTATTTCGTTCTACCTATCATGTACTAAAAAATATATGGATCAAATGCACGCAACCTAATTCACTCGTCAATATCATCACGTATCGCTCACAACAGAGTTTATCTCTAACACAAAGTCGAGAGATCAACCGTATCGTCTCATTGTTGATCTCTCACACAAATCGACAACACAGAGCATTAAGAATCGATACCCACGTGAATATTAGTCCTAAATCTATCTCTAGCATTTAGAATCTAATAGATGTTCATCTTAGATCGAGTTCGAACATTATATGTCTATCACAATCCAAACCCATTAAGTAAAAAATCAAGATAACCATCGATAAAGAGTTGTAAAAGATATTTTATACAAAGATCCATAAATATACATACAATCAAGATAAACTTACATACAAAACCCCAACAAATGAAAAATACATAGAGAGGAAGGAAAAAGAACACAAATCTCACGGTCTGTCAACTCCGATTGAAGTGGATTCGACTCCGGATCATCAAGATGCACCCTCCAATGTTGTTTCTAAGCTAATTTTGTTGAAGCGGTAAAGCAGCAAGCAAAAATATTATTTTCGGAAGAATTTCCTCCGGGATTTATCGTCTCCACAGGGATCAGTGTGAGGGAAAGAATGCCGTTCGACAATCTCTACGTCTCTAAGCTTGGGTTTGAATGGTTTGGGATAAAAATTCAAAAGGAAAAACATAAAACAAGAAAATAAGTACATTCTTAAGAAATGAGAAAACTCTTCAGGAGTTGTATTTCGTTCTACCCATCATGCACTAAAAAATATATGGATCAAATTCACGCAACCTAATTCGCTCGTCAATATCATCATGTATCGCTCACAACAGAGTTTATCTCTAACACAAAGTCGAGAGATCAACCGTATCGTCTCATTGTTGATCTCTCACACAACTCGACAACACGGAGCATTAATAATCGATACCCACGTGAATATTAGTCCTAAATCTATCTCTAGCATTTAAAATCTAATAGATGTTCATCTAAGATCGAGTTCGAACAGTATATGTCTATCACAATCCAAACCCATTAAGTAAAAAATCAAGATAACCATCGATAAAGAGTTGTAAAAGAGATTTTATACAAAGATCCATAAATATACATACAATCAAGATAAACTTACATACAAAACCCCAACAAATGAAAAATACATAGAGAGGAAGGAAAAAGAACACAAATCTCACGGTCTGTCAACTCCGATTGAAGTGGATTCGACTCCGGATCGTCAAGATGCACCCTCCAATGTTGTTTCTAAGCTAAATCTACTCAAGAATGTGTTTGATGAAGTTGGGGTAAAAAGTTCCCAAACATCATAACCTAAAAAATGCTGAAAAATCACTTAAATAGACAAAAATGGGTCCCAGTATTCGCCTGGCGAAGTCCCGTTCGCCTGGCGAACATATACAACTTTTGCTTCTGTAAAAACAGTGTTTTTCACGCGTTTTTGAACTTTCGGTTCGCCTGGCGAACTTTGGCGAACATGACAGCAAACCAACTTGTTTCGATCATAACTTTTTAACCGTAACTCCGTTTTTCGCTCGGTTCGAAGCGTTGGAAAGCTTATTCAATGCTCTATCTAACAATGCTCCAACATCAATGCTTTATTACCTACAAAAATGAACGAAATTCAATTAAACTCAATGATATTTACAGGAAAACATAATATATACACTATAACGTAAAGTAAACGCATTTATACACAAAGCGGGGTTTATTCGAACGATTTTAACATAAAGTAACGTTAAGTGCAACAAAACTTATATACAAAAATAGGTAAACTTTGCACTTAACACATACGCACCCCGTCCCCATTGCCATCCCAGCCTTCTACTGTTCCACGTAAGGTACGCGTAAGAGGAAGTAGGTCATACACGTATGGGAGGTTTTAGGAAGGGTTTTTAAGGAAATAACCCTCTGGTCATACGCGTAAGGCATGTGCATTACGCGTATGAGGCCTGAGCAGATGAGGCCCTACGCGTAGCATACGTAGGCCTGGGGTGAGGGAGCAGGGCCATACGCATATAGGCAGGGTTGTATTGAAATTTTCCTGTTTTCGCGATTTCTTTTCCGATTTCGCGTGCGGTGCAATTCTTCTAGATGAAACTTTCCATGCTTAAAGCACATGTCTAAGTCTTTTCTTTGCTCACACCATCTGACTGAGCCACCTGCTCATCCGTCTTTTGGATGAGACTTACCTTTGCTTAGAGCACATGTCAAAGACTTTACTTTTTCTCAATTAGACTAGCTTAATAAGACTTTCACAGCTCAAGCACTTAAGCAATGCGACATACGTGGCTTAAGCATCTTAGATCAAGACTTGTTGCTTGAATCCCAATGAGATAAGACTTTTTACTCTAGCACATAGCAAGAGACTTAATCTAAACTAATGAAGGATCAACAGAATAGAGAACAAGGTGTACATGATGCGAGCATCAGAGGTACAAGAGATTACCATAGAAAGACTTAAAGCACTTAAGATTTCTAAATATATACAGGGATAAGAAATCTTAAGGATTTTACAATTACAACCTACAACAGAAAATCTGCCTATTACATATAGTTGACAATTGCTTGATCTTGCTACTTCGTTAACAGAAGAATCCTGGTTAAAAATTCAGGCTTGAATCTTCAGCCATATATATAGCCTTTTGTAGCACCCCAAAATTTGTCCAACCTTTTCTTTTATCTTGGCTTATGTTTCATAGCATCTTGCATTAGCATTTGTGCATAGCATTGGTTCTAGACAAGGGATAAATATGTCATATTTACTACTTAAGAGGGAAGCTTCATGTTCAAAGTTCAATCAAGGGTACATTTTCAAGTCACCAAGTCATTATTATCATCAGAGTTGGTCTCAAAGTTTCTTGAGGAGAGAAAGTAGGTGTTTGGTTATCTCCTCCTATGGTTATCTCCTTGGATGAGACATGGTTCAAAGGCTCAACGTACACCCTGAGGGTTCTCTATGGGGGTCACATGACTACACAAACTATTTTCAAGAAATCTCAATCAATGGATAAGGTGTTAGGGTTTCATCTGGTCAACAAAAGTCAACTATGGGTTTGAGAGAGCTCAAGGCTTAATTCTTGATCATTGAAGCCATGAGAAGTCATCCTAAGTCATCTAAAGTGTCATGTTGAAGCTAACTTAAGGAGATTCAAGAGTTCAAGAAGTTGCTAAATTAGGGTTTCAGATGATTCTATGTGTAAAATCCCCTCTTTTGGTATCTAACTTCAAGGATAAGTTTCACTATGGTACAAGCCTTGTCTCATTTTCCATCAAACATGAGATTTGTTCCTCATCATCCTAGATTTATTTTTAGTACAAGAACTCTTCCATTGGGTTCATACATCTCAGGTTATGATGTCTACAAGTTGGTGTCACAAAATGAAGAGAATTTAGAGGCACTCAAGGGTAACCCACTTCTAAGGAATTTTTCACTTGGAATCAAGCTCTTCCTCATTTTTCAATAAACATGAGAGTTATTCCTTAATGTCTAAGCTTTCCAAAAAGTGCTAGAACTCATCATTCCCATGTGTGGAGCTCTAGTTATGATCATCTCAAGTCAAAGTCATTTTTGGAAACCTAGTTTTAGGTCTTTCACTTCAAGGATCAAATTCATGGACTTCAAGACTTCAAACCAAAATTCTTGCCACATGAAACTTGTTTGCTAAGACATTAACTCCATCATAACCTCAAATTCCATTACTTTTGGTAATTTGCAAGGCATTTGAAAGCATTATGAACTTGAAAACATAGATTTTGAATCTAATGTTATTTTATTACATTCCATGTCACCAAATGAGATTGTTTTTGTTCCTTTAATACCATTTCATCATCATGTCATGACCACTCTAATTTTTACCCAAAATGAGCAAGCATTAACTCACATTTTTAAGTCATTTTAAATTTTCATGCCTTATGAGGTAATTACTCAAAATGCATGACAAGCTCATTTCCAATCCTTCAAACCACACATATTCATTTCTTCACCCCATCTGACTAGAGAGTGTGATTTGAATGAGCTGTAAACCCCCCAAACCTGTGTGCATTCTTATTTTGGAATTTTGGCAAGTTTTTGAAATCAAGAGAACCACTCATCATGGGCCTGTAAAAAACTCCTCACAACTCTCATATATAAGCCTTAGAGAAACCCTAACGTAAAAAAAAAAAAAAGAGCTGGCTGCTGCAGAGGGAACAAAAAATCACTCAAATTTCTCAATTTTTCTTTCTCTTTGAATTGCATTGTTCTTTGGCTTTCTCTTCCATTCTTAGTTGGATTCTCACTCACTGAAGCATAAGGAGTAGATTGTAAGCTTTATATTGAAGCTTGTGTTGCATTTAAAGGACCAACGGAGTTGCTCCGTTAGGTAAATTTTCTTCATCTGGAACTATCATTCTAAGCATGAAAACATGTTCATATTGGTTGCATCTGAAGCCCTACCGTGTGTAGGAAATATTTGTATGCTTGTGGTTGCTGTTTGATTAAGTTTCAGTTTGAGTGTTCAATTTTCGTACTGCATTTTCAACATGTTAGAACTACCTTTTTGAAAAACTAATGGTAGATTCATGATCTACATGAAATTTCCTTTGAAATGGTGCCCAAAGTTTTCATTTTTACGTTGTTTTTCAGTCACCACCAGTGAAGCTCACCCGAGAAGGCGACCGGAGCTAGGGCTCTGGCGTCTGAGGTCAAATGTTGAGGTGGCTATGACTTGGAGGTTGACTTGTGTGCGTGTGCGTTGATAATCTGATGTGTCATGCCACGTTTTTTATTGAAACGATGTGTTTCATCTTATTCTGAGATTTTGTTGGAATTCTAGACTGGGCTTATTTCTTTTTACTATCCACACGCCCTTTTTTGGGGCCCATATGCGAATTGCAAGTGGATTCAGTTCAATTGGTTTTTACTTCTGCACCCTTTTGCTCATTGTTTTCTTTTTATTTTATTTTTACTCTATTTTCAATTTTAATTTCATTTTAAATAGTTTTAACCATTCTAAAAATCCACAAAAATAGTTTTTGATTAATTGACATGTTAAGATATTTTTCACTATTTTTATTTTATTTTTCATTTAATTTTATTATTTTTAATCAATTTAATTGGTGAAGTGGTTTTATGGTTTGTCCTTATGATTTAGGCTTGATGTTTGACCTCATTTGAATACCCCCTTTGACCAATTTTACTCTCACACTTGAGTGCTTGATTGAGGATTATTTGAGAACTAGTTTGAGGTCTTGATGATCATTTTTTGTTTGTTTTTCATTGGATTTTATTTGACCCTCGAGGTGTGCTCGACAAGTTGGGTACCTTGCCTTGTTTGATACAATTGAGGGTGTTTTGATACCTTTCTTGTTTTGATCCTTTGTGTTGCACCCCAAATTTTGACCCCTTAGATCCTCATCATCATTTTAGGATCATATTCATTTGATTAACTAACCTTAACCCATTTCAAGTTTATCTTTGTCAAGATGCAGATAAATCAGGGTTCCGTACCGTCAAAATCGAGGCTTCGGTGGTTTGATAAATCAATGTGTTGGATTGATTCAACTATAAACAAGATCAAGGATACTACATGGGGTCAAGTATGAATCCAATTTGAGGTTGTCACCCAGGAATTGAGAACGGTGCAGTTTAGGATACCCGATTAGGGTTTTCGATCAGGAAAAGTCAACCGTAGTTTGAATTTTGATTTAAAAAGTGTTCCAATGGTGGGATAATGGTACATGAAGTTCCTATGGCTTATTAAATTCTACTCAAGAAGTTTCAAGACCTCAGAGGACCCAGAACACCAACAGTCAACTCATAGTTCTTCAATCAATCGGTTCGTCTGACTGAAAAGTCAACTCATTGACCAACATGGTTTTGACCAAACATTGAAGGCAATTATGTTCCTAATGGTATACCACACCTCCCCATAAAATTTCATGGCCATCGGATCAAGGATTGAGGAGTAATCAAAAAGTTGGGAAATCAAGGTTTTGAAAAGGGCAAAGTCATAACTCCTTAACTACACAAGGGTTTTTGACCTAGTTTCAAGGGGAATGAGTTCCTAACACAAGCATAAATATTTTAGTAACTAATTGGGGCTTTCTAAAAAGTACAAGTGGGTTCCATAACTCTTCCTGGTTAGAGAGAACCGAGGTCCACAAGTTGGCAAAAACTCACATTGGCAAAACCAGGTCAACATGAGTTTTTTTTATTCCAAAACCTCTCCAAATTGATGCTAATCAAAGACTAAGCCTCATTTATGATGTTTACATTGTTAATAAACATGTTTAACATCAATTCCCACGAAAATGGACCAAAGATCAAAGGAAATCATTATTTAATGCAAGTTGTAAAAGTGAATAGTGAAGAAAGAGAAAAAAGGTAGCTACCCTTGTCAAATCATCAACTTTAATTCAACAAGTCACCTTCTATCCTATCAAGCATGATGGAAAAAATCTATGGGTCATGGAGAATATCTTATTAGAGTGTCTTAAAGACAAAGATGAAGATTGCATTGGAAAACTCAAAGATTTTCATGATGGAAGGTTAAAATTGGCAATTTGCTTCACTTTTGCCCATACCTTGATCCAAGGCCTTTGGCTATAAATAGAACTCACTTCTTACATCACAAACACACAAGTTCCATGCTAGAAACCAGCTAGAACTTTCTTTCTTACACAATCACAAGTTCTTACAAAATCTCATTAAGTTTCCAAAATCCCTCAAAATTTGCTTTTGAAAAACACCTTTCAAAACCATTTCCAAACTTCTTCCAACTCAAGAAACACTTCAAACACATAAAGTATGATGTCTTGAAGCTATCCAAGTCACTTCCACACTTATGTAACAAGATCTTGGAAGAGCTCTCAAGATCTCTGGTTTTCTTATTGCTTAAGTTTGCTTCAAGAGGTAAACCTAAAATTCATAAATATGAACTTTCCACTTGCATTCCACATGTTACCATGATTGTTTTTTTTACCATGATGATCTTGAAAATTTTCAACTTGTAACTTGATTTTTCTTGTGAGATTGATCTTGTATTATTCTTAAAATTTTTTTAACATGTTTAAATAATCAAATTTGTTTGATTCATTGTCTTACCATGTGCATTTTATTCCTTTTATCATTTAGATTTTCATGTTTTGTTCATCCAAACTTCAAAAACTCATAACTCATCCATTTTTCATCATTTTGAACCCATTCTTTTTGCATTGTGTTTGTCTTGATGCCTACTTTCATGTGATATTTTTTAATTCCATGTTTGTTCATATTTTCATGCCTTTTGTTTGCTTGTAAGTTTCCTTTGTATTGAGATCGTTATCTCGCGTATGCAGATGAATTTCTTTTTCACCGTGATCATTTGTGTTATGATATTCACTCATTCTCATTTATACTATGTTAGTTAACATGCTAGGGTACTCTACCTTGGTTGTTACCATGATTTCATATTGCTTTCCTCCTAAATTATGAGGTTAAACTAATTTGCTTGTATTTGATTGTCATCGATACATGTGGTTGTTACCTTCAACCTTTGTTAAGATATACCTTTAATCTTTGTTAAGATATGGTTTCATCTTTGTTAAGATACATGATCTTTGGTTGTAACCATGCCCCTTTTGTTTAAAGTATTGATTACTTTGTTAATTATTTCTTCCCCAAGTGATGGAACTTTTTTAGTTCTCATCCAAGTTGTCTCATCTCCCTCCTTCCAAAGGAAAGTCTCTCTATTGACCCTTGGGTCATAGATAGCTCAGTACCCTCATTGGCCTCGAAAGAGCCTTAACCCCCTTTTTGGTCTGGATAGAACCAATAGGATATAAACTCATAGGTCTGGATAGAACCTTCCCCTCTTTTGGTCTGGAAAGAACCAATTGATTCCTTAGTTCGAGCCCGAACTACGACCGCTCTGATTTCTCATTGGACAATGAGAATACGTAGGCACAAGATGCGATATCTTGATGAGCAACCTTCCCCCTCACTAGGAGTGTTTACAACTAGAACCCTAGGATAGAGTTGTTAACTCTATGTAAGGATCGTGGATATGATCACTTACTTCCCCCTTTGAGTGTTACAACATAGACATAGAGAGTTTTGTGAAACTCTACACAAACATTATTATGTTTGTTCCCCTTTGAACCTTGATCACAATCAAGCGTTCTTCAACCCTAGTGAGGTGAACTACGATTGCTCTGATTCTATCCTAGTTAGGATACGTAGGCAGAGGACGCGATGTCTTTGCGAGCAAACTTAGAAACAATCTTAGGTCTTCATCTATCATAACCTTCACCTTTTTACCCAATACCCAAACCTTAGCAAATATTTAACAAACTTAGCATACAAATAAACAAAAGGTTCCTGTAGAGTACTACAGATGTTTAGGCTGTGAAATACCTACCCTATGCATAACCAACCCCCGATCCCCGAATCTCTTAGCGTTGTTGTAACATCGCGCAAAAGGTTCTTTCTTTCTTTAGACCTTTCCTTTGGATAAATTAAAGTCCGGTTGTAAAAGAATTAAGGTTCAAGTTAATTCAATAGCTTAATATCCGATTTTCACCGCAACAGAAATGGCGACTTCACTGGGGAAGCTTAAACTTGAGGGTTTAGCCTATTTTGTTTAATTATATGCTATATTTGTGAATATTTGCTTAACATGTATATTTGTCAATATATTTGTATGTTGGATATTGGGTGCTTTGAGTGGTGAGACGGTCCTATACCCGGACTCGAGTGCACGTATGATAGGATGGTGGTATATTCAAGAAGGCTTATAGGGAGTTGATTCCCGACCAAGTTAACTTGAGAAACCACTGCTCAGTGTAGGCACTCTTGAAAGTTTAGTGTTGTTGATCGAGTATTCGTGAAAACAATGCTACTTTCAACGAAGGAGCCCATGACACTGTGGACTTTAGTTACCTTTTTACCCCACTTTGGCCTTATTAGGACGTAGTGCGATGATCATAAGGGAGTAATTCCGAAATGGTTGATACGCGATACTACACTCGGACGAGACTCTCTTGAGAATATTATCAATTATCGAGTAATTTGGGAAATTGGTAATATCCGAAAGATGGGTTGATGACTCTGGGAACCGTGTTAGAACCCGTTCGGCAGGTACAAACAACTCATAGTACAAATCCTTGGGGATGGATAGACCTTTGACCCCATGCTAGGGAGCCTTTGTGTCTGCATATACATTGTATTTGTAAATACTTGCCTTTGTGTTGTGTGTGCATCATCCCACCATATCACCATAAGCATATCATGTCGCAACTAGTTTTGTAAAACTCAGTCGATCTCTGGTATTCTAAAAAAAAAAAGAAGTTATAACTTTTCCAACGATTGATGAAATGAGGGCTTTTAACATAGTCAATCTTCTGAGTTTTGTAAAACCAGTTTGCTTTCGCATTGCATTTGCATTATGCATTTGCATTTCTCAGCCTTGCGTCGCTTTTGATCAGAGATAGAGAAGGGATACCTAGCACATATCCAGGACAAATGGCAACAATTGAGGGACTTTTAAAAGCCCAGAAAATGCTGAAGGAGGACATCAGAATTCTCAAAGGTCAGATGAATTGGGTTCTAGAGACATTACAGAACATGATGAAAGAAGAGGGTCCCCTTGACCATGTGACGTCCAGAGAAATTAGGGATGCATTATCTCCGATGATTCCCCCAACTCAAGGACATTCTCGGTATCAACCACCAGATAATCGTCGATCGCGTCAGCACGCTTAACAAAGACCAAGGAAACCAGAGAGTTCGTTTCCGATGCCGTACGGTCAGATATTGCCAGATTTGATCCAAGGCGAATTGATAATACAGAAGGAGATGAAACCAGTAATTCCTCCTCATCTTATGGACTTCGATACCAATGCCAAATGGGACTATCATATTGGGGCACTAGGGCGTTCAACTGAAGACTCTCACCAGCCGATGTTTGTTCCTCCTCAAGGTTCTCAAAGCCGGAGATTGAACAAGAAGGATCATGTCAGGAAAAATAAGACTTACGGTAGACCAACTCCAGTACCGTTAAGCAAACTTTACCCGCTATTGATTCAGAATTCGCTAGTGACTCCGCGATTAGCCAAACATGTGCCAGGACCATGGCATAATGCGAACCTGACCTGTGAATTTCACAAAGGAGCTGAAGGACACAACCTAGATGCATGTCTAGCATTAGGGTTCATTGTTAAAGAGCTTATCATTGACAAACACCTGATTCTCGAAGAAGATCACCCAGAAGTAGAATGTGGATATCGTACCGGGACAATAGGGCACCTAGTCGAAGAATGTGAAGGTTTTAAACTGAGACTGCAAGAGTTGCTGAGACCTCAGGAGGATAAATCAAATGACGACGCTGATATTCCTAAATCCAAAGGCAAAGGACCCGTGAGACCCCTCACAATTCTATATCACAAGGAGCAAGTGGTGGTTAGAGGTGTTTCCCTGCATGGGCCTGAAATTTGAATTTTGTTTTGTTAAACAATTTTAATTCCCTAAGGCTGCCAGCTGTAGACTGTTTCAGCATTTTGTTGCGTTTTCTTTGCATTTGTGTTGCTTGTAAACTGTTGTTTATTTGAATTTGGCAATATTTAATGAAATGTTTATGCATCTTTTGATTAAGTCCATTCGTTTCACTCTTTCTTTTTTCATTGTTATGAAATACCAAAAATGCAAGAAAATTTCTTTTGTTTACTAAACTGTTGTTTAAAACAAAGATTGAGGAGGATGATGAAAACTATATCCATAACTGTTGTTGATATGCTTTCAATTTAACTTTGCCGATGATGTAAGGCATTGTTTCAATCCCTAAACACTGGAGAAATAAGGAAGATAATCCCTCGTTAACCCCTTTGAGCCTAGAAGTAGGAGTTTTCTTTCTTTACAAAAACAAAACCTTAAATCTCAAACCTGGGGCGGGTAGTTCTCGGTTAACTTAAAGATATGTGCATACAAGACACTTTTCATATAAAGGTGGTGCACTCAGGTTTTCCTTCGTACACAACAAGTGTCGAAGATGCTTTTCAGCATAAAAGACGATGATGGTTCACCGTATCCATTAAACTAGGTAGTCACCTCCTTTCTCAAAAAAAGAGAGAAGAAGAAAAGTGAAAAAGAAAAAAGCCCGCTAAGTCAAAACCTATGAAGGAGACTTAGGCAAAAATGGGGCATCCCATTGACAATATATTCGAACAAAGAAGTTCAGACAAAAGTCAGGGATACAAAGAGAGGAATTTTGTAAGATTCTTCACTCTAAAAATCCTCAAATGGAAAAATCTATCAAATACTGTAAGGGAGTAGTGACTACCCGGGGTTTGTAAACCATCACCAACTATCATCAGTTCAATTCTTAAAACCTATAAGAACCTGAACGTGTATTTAACTGAGCGTAGGATTGGAGTTCATCATGGAGAGTGGGTGGGACCAAATCACTTTGAGCCTTTATCCTTTGTTTCATGAACCATGAACCGAGCCACGTTACAACCCTTAAAAGACCTAATTGAGGTAAGGTTGTTTTGAAAGCATATTACAGCAAGATTGGATAACCTGACTCCTAATGATCTTTGATGTTTGTGTGTGTTAATCACTTTATCCATCATTTGCAGATGATTGGATCACTTTCACTTTGATCACTTAACCACTCCGCCGTGTGTGTTTTCATCAAAAAAATGTTTTTTCAAAAGATTGCATGAAGTTTACATTGAAAATTGCCAATTTTTAATGAACAACATTGTATGCAAAACAATCCAATGTCAAAGGAATCCCAACAAAAGCTTCCAGCTAGGGAAATTGACTTGATAAAAAAGGCTCAGCCTGGGGCAATCAATTTGAAGGATTTGTTAATCATTTGTTACAACGTTCAGCTAATCAAAGCTAACCAGGTCAAGATCAGATGAAGCTCTCAATGAACAGTTTAGTCTGGGGCAAACCTTTTGCAGTTACCAGCTAGCAGGGGCAATTTTGTTCCCCAGTCGTTACTTCCACAGTCCGAGACTTTGTTGTGCAAGCACCGTTAAACTGGGGCAATCACGTCGAAATTTGTAAATCTCTCTCTATAAGAGTTTAAAGACATTGAAGCATCTTTATGCTAGTTCTCTCGATGGTTTCTTCCCACAAACCATGTAATCTGGGGCAGAAAAGGTTAAAGACTGTTTGTCGCAATAGTCGTTGCTCACTGAAAGAGGATTGTTATACTATCAATGGGGCAGAAATATTTTGGTCTCATGATACCCTTTGTCAGCTCTCTGATTAAGTTGTTACTTCGGTTGATCTTGGAACTTCCCTTGGTGATTTTCCTTCAACAAAGAATTCAAACTCATGATGGCAATCCAAGTGAAGTCATGATGTTGTGTCCTAAGTAGATTACTCTCTCCCAGAGATGGTTGTAACTTTGAAGTGGAATTTTTGTTCTTCATGATCATCCCTTTGATGTCCAATTTTGGTTGGGTCTCCGTGTCGAGATGCTTATTTCATCTCCAGTTTTGTTTTGTCTAATTTGTCAGCATAAACATAAGCATGGCATAAAGCATATGCATAACATCCGTGCATTTTTGCTATCTCTGGTTGTCACTTGTTCCTGTTTCACTTTGATTCCCTCCTCGGTGAATGGGTATGTTGTCTCTCTCCAATAGAGTTGTCAGCCCTTAAGCATAAAATGTCCATCCTTTATCAATTCCCCACAGAGTTTAATCCTCGTGGATGATGGTTGCTTCAGTTATCTTTTTCCATGATTGGATAAGATGGGTCCCCATTCGAGTTCATTTCTCAATGGTTGGAGTCTTGTTTGAAAGTTTCTTTCTAGCTTGATCCTAGATTGAACTTCGGTCCCTGTCGGTCGCCGAACCTACCTAGATGTGCATTTATTTTGCACTATCTATCAAGAAGAACATCTTACATGGTAATACAGATAAGTGGCAATCTTTGACAAGAAGCTTATCGTCTTCAGCGATAAATGGCAGTCTCTTCGGAGAAGTTTAATCGTATTCACAAATAAGTGGCAATCTTTGACAAGAAGCTTATCGTCTTCAGCGATAGATGGCAGTCTCTTCGGAGAAGTTTAATCGTCTTCAGCGGTGAGTGGCAATCTCTTGGGAGAAGCTTAACCATATTCAACGATAAATGGCAGTCTCTTCGGAGAAGTTTAACCGTCATCAACAGGTGAGTGGCAGTCTCTTGGGAGAAGCTTAACCTTCATCAACGATAAATGGTAGTCTCTTCGGAGAAGTTTAATCGTCTTCAATGATAAATGACAGTCTCTGTAGAGAAGCTTAACCTTTCTCAATGATAAATGGCAGTCTCTTCGGAGAAGTTTAATCGTCTTCAGTGGTAAGTGGCAGTCTCTGTAGAGAAGCTTAACCTTCATCAACGATAAATGGAAGTCTCTTCGGAGAAGTTTAATCGTCCTCAACGATAAATGGCAGTCTCTTCGGAGAAGTTTAATCGTCTTCAGTGGTAAGTGGCAGTCTCTGTAGAGAAGCTTAACCTTTCTCAACGATAAATGGCAGTCTCTTCGGAGAAGTTTAATCGTCTTCAATGGTACGTGGCAGTCTCTGTAGAGAAGCTTAACCTTTCTCAATGATAAATGGCAGTCTCTTCGGAGAAGTTTAATCGTCCTCAACGATAAATGGCAGTCTCTTCGGAGAAGTTTAATCGTCTTCAGTGGTAAGTGGCAGTCTCTGTAGAGAAGCTTAACCTTTCTCAATGATAAATGGCAGTCTCTTCGGAGAAGTTTAATCATCCTCAACGATAAATGGCAGTCTCTTCGGAGAAGTTTAATCATCTTCAGTGGTAAGTGGCAGTCTCTGTAGAGAAGCTTAACCTTTCTCAACGATAAATGGCAGTCTCTTCGGAGAAGTTTAATCGTCTTCAGTGGTAAGTGGCAGTCTCTGTAGAGAAGCTTAACCTTTCTCAACGACAAATGGCAGTCTCTTCGGAGAAGTTTAATCATCCTCAACGACAAATGGCAGTCTCTTCGGAGAAGTTTAATCATCCTCAACGATAAATGGCAGTCTCTTCGGAGAAGTTTAATCGTCTTCAATGGTGAGTGGCAATCTTAACCTTCATCTCAACGATAAATGGCAGTCTCATTTGAGAAGTTTATCTTAAGGATGTCGACGCACGGTTGTAACCAGAATTGTTTGAAAATCCAGTGGATACTAGTATAAGTAATTTTGGTGATGACCAATCATATTTCAAGAAAGGCCCGTTGGCAACTGGCGTTATGAAAATCCATGAACAACAAATACTGACAATTTGGTTGTATATCATTCCAAACTAAGTCACGATGGTTGCCATCCCAAGCTCAGGTTGTGTACCTTTGGAGATGTATTGTTTGATCCCAAGCTCAGGTTTCGTACCTTTGGAGATGTATTGTTTAATTCCAAGCACAGGTTTTGTACCTTTGGAGATAGATTGTTTGATCCCAAGCTCAGGTTGTGTACCATTGGAGATGTATTGTTTAATTCCAAGCACAGGTTTTGTACCTTTGGAAGAGGTTTGTTTCTATTCCGAGCACAGGTTGTGTACCTTTGGAGATAGATTGTTTGATCCCAAACTCAGGTTTCGTACCTTTGGAAGATGTTTGTTGCCAGTCCAAGCACAAGTTTTGTACCTTTGGAAGATGTTTGTTGCCATCCCAAGCTCAGGTTGTGTACCGTTGGAGATGTATTGCTTGATCCCAAGCTCAGGTTTCGTACCTTTGGGATGTATTGTTTAATTCCAAGCACAGGTTTTGTACCTTTGGAAGAGGTTTGTTTCTATCCCGAGCACAGGTTGTGTACCTTTAGAGATAGATTGTTTGATCCCAAGCTCAGGTTGTGTACCTTTGGAGATGTATTGTTTAATTCCCAACACATGTTTTGTACCTTTGGAAGAGGTTTGTTTCTATCCCGAGCACAGGTTGTGTACCTTTGGAGATAGATTGTTTGATCCCAAGCTCAGGTTTCGTACCTTTGGAAGATGTTTGTTGCCAGTCCAAGCACAGGTTTTGTACCTTTGGAAGATGTTTGTTGCCATCCCGAGCACAAGTCGTGTACCTTTGGAGATGTATACTTTGGATCCCGAGTTCAGAAATTCCCAGAAGCTAAAGTGGTTACATTTGCATGAGTATTATATATCCTAATGTATTGAGGATGTATTTTGATCCTAAAGCAGTGAGGGTCTTCACCCAATCCTATTGTGTTGAGGGTTGTGTCTCTGCTGTATCCTAATGTATTAAGGGTATTAGTTTTTGTTCCTAAGGTATTCAGGGATATATTCGGTATCTTGATTTGGTCGTCACCAACAATTTTCCAAACCCAGTCGTCACTGATTCTGTTATAAAGCCAACCAATCGTCATTGGAGTCCTTTTGATTCGGTTTTCACCAATCTTTGCTAAAAAATCTAGTGGTTACTAGTATTGCCTTCTAAAACCAATGGTCATTGGTACTTGAGTTGGTCGTCACCAAAATTCCCTAAAAAGTCCAATAATTATTGGCATCGCCTGGAATCCAATAGTTATTGGTACCTGTTTGATTTGGTTATTACCAGTCTTTTTGAATCTAGTAGTTACTAGTATTACCTTCAGATCCAATTGTTATTGGTGGCTTTTGATTTGGTTATTACCAATCTTTCTAAGTCTAGTGGTCACTAGCATTGCTTGGAAAATCTAGTTTTCACTAGCAGTATCCAGTACCAGTTGTTATTGGTATACCCATGGATTTGGCCTTCACCAGTTACCATAAGTCCAATGATTATTGGCATCGCTTAAATCAGATTGTTATCACCACTTTGGTCTGGTCGTTACCAAACTCTGTGAAAATCCAATGGTCATTGGTCTCCTAGGACTCGGTCGTTACCAATTTCTCCATTTAAGTCTAGTGGTTACTGGCATTATCCAGAATTAGTTGTTATTGGTATATCCTGATTTGGTCATCACCAGTCTCCTCTAAGTCCAGTAGTTACTGACATTGCTTGAAAGCTAATTGTTACAAGTTGATAGTTACCAACTTCCCCAACCGAAGTCCTGTGTTTTACCAATATTGTTTGGGAATTCCCAATTGAAATTGGAACTTCGATTTGGTTGTCACCATATCCCCAGGAAGTCTAGTAATATTTAGCACGTTTTGGAAACCGAACTTTGGATTGGTCATCACCATCCTGCCCAGTAAGTCTAGTGGAAACTAACACTGTTTGAAGCTATTTGTTATTCTGGTCGTCACCAGTTTCCCTGGTTGAAGCTTTTGCTTTTCCAGTCGAGTCTCGGAGAACTAGTGGGTACTAGTTTCCCCGGCACGTCCGGTTTTGTTTCTAACCTTTTCTTGAAGATCCCGTTTAAACTCTTCGTTATAGGAAATTTCTCATCTGGTTATCCTCAGTGAGACTCGTGTCTCCATTCTGTCTTTTCCCTGTTGAAGTTGTGCTTCCCCAGTGGATTTATTCCCCAACAAAGTTTTCCCCATTGGGTTTCTTCCCCAGTGTGGTTTGCGTTTCTTTTCTTTCGTTTCCCCAGTGAAGAATTATTATCTTCCCCGATGGACTTCCTCATCTGGTTATCCCCAGTGAGATTCGTTTCTCCTTTCCCCAATGAAGATGTGTCTTCCCTGGTGGAATTTGTGTCCCCTGTGTGAAAGATTTCCTTGATAAGCATCTTTAGTCATGTCTGAACTATCTTTCTTACTTGGTCGTGAATCTTTCCCCAATGTGTTGGGTCCCTTGTGAGTGGTTACTCGTCTTATTGTCGTTCTTTTAAATTTGCTCGTGTGTCTGCATTTGTCTTGCATTCAAGCATCATAAAACACCATTTAGAACTCATTGCATTTCAGTATTGGTCCTTTTGCATACCATCGGATCTAAGGGACAAAATTTTTGGTTTGCTATATTTAAATACCTTTCACTACGATTTTATGAGGATTGTCATCTCTCATTGCCATCTAGTGAAGATATTTAAATAGGGGCAACTGTTGCACCCCAAATTTTGACCCCTTAGATCCTCATCATCATTTTAGGATCATATTCATTTGATTAACTAACCTTAACCCATTTCAAGTTTATCTTTGTCAAGATGCAGATAAATCAGGGTTCCGTACCGTCAAAATCGAGGCTTCGGTGGTTTGATAAATCAATGTGTTGGATTGATTCAACTATAAACAAGATCAAGGATACTACATGGGGTCAAGTATGAATCCAATTTGAGGTTGTCACCCAGGAATTGAGAACGGTGCAGTTTAGGATACCCGATTAGGGTTTTCGATCAGGAAAAGTCAACCGTAGTTTGAATTTTGATTTAAAAAGTGTTCCAATGGTGGGATAATGGTACATGAAGTTCCTATGGCTTATTAAATTCTACTCAAGAAGTTTCAAGACCTCAGAGGACCCAGAACACCAACAGTCAACTCATAGTTCTTCAATCAATCGGTTCGTCTGACTGAAAAGTCAACTCATTGACCAACATGGTTTTGACCAAACATTGAAGGCAATTATGTTCCTAATGGTATACCACACCTCCCCATAAAATTTCATGGCCATCGGATCAAGGATTGAGGAGTAATCAAAAAGTTGGGAAATCAAGGTTTTGAAAAGGGCAAAGTCATAACTCCTTAACCACACAAGGGTTTTTGACCTAGTTTCAAGGGGAATGAGTTCCTAACACAAGCATAAATATTTTAGTAACTAATTGGGGCTTTCTAAAAAGTACAAGTGGGTTCCATAACTCTTCCTGGTTAGAGAGAACCGAGGTCCACAAGTTGGCAAAAACTCACATTGGCAAAACCAGGTCAACATGAGTTTTTTTTATTCCAAAACCTCTCCAAATTGATGCTAATCAAAGACTAAGCCTCATTTATGATGTTTACATTGTTAATAAACATGTTTAACATCAATTCCCACGAAAATGGACCAAAGATCAAAGGAAATCATTATTTAATGCAAGTTGTAAAAGTGAATAGTGAAGAAAGAGAAAAAACGTGGCTACCCTTGTCAAATCATCAACTTTAATTCAACAAGTCACCTTCTATCCTATCAAGCATGATGGAAAAAATCTATGGGGCATGGAGAATATCTTATTAGAGTGTCTTAAAGACAAAGATGAAGATTGCATTGGAAAACTCAAAGATTTTCATGATGGAAGGTTAAAATTGGCAATTTGCTTCACTTTTGCCCATACCTTGATCCAAGGCCTTTGGCTATAAATAGAACTCACTTCTTACATCACAAACACACAAGTTCCATGCTAGAAACCAGCTAGAACTTTCTTTCTTACACAATCACAAGTTCTTACAAAATCTCATTAAGTTTCCAAAATCCCTCAAAATTTGCTTTTGAAAAACACCTTTCAAAACCATTTCCAAACTTCTTCCAACTCAAGAAACACTTCAAACACATAAAGTATGATGTCTTGAAGCTATCCAAGTCACTTCCACACTTATGTAACAAGATCTTGGAAGAGCTCTCAAGATCTCTGGTTTTCTTATTGCTTAAGCTTGCTTCAAGAGGTAAACCTAAAATTCATAAATATGAACTTTCCACTTGCATTCCACATGTTACCATGATTGTTTTTTTTACCATGATGATCTTGAAAATTTTCAACTTGTAACTTGATTTTTCTTGTGAGATTGATCTTGTATTATTCTTAAAATTTTTTTAACATGTTTAAATAATCAATTTTTTTTTATTCATTGTCTTACCATGTGCATTTTATTCCTTTTATCATTTAGATTTTCATGTTTTGTTCATCCAAACTTCAAAAAATCATAACTCATCCATTTTTCATCATTTTGAACCCATTCTTTTTGCATTGTGTTTGTCTTGATGCCTACTTTCATGTGATATTTTTTAATTCCATGTTTGTTCATATTTTCATGCATTTTGTTTGCTTGTAAGTTGCCTTTGTATTGAGATCGTTATCTCGCGTATGCAGATGAATTTCTTTTTCACCGTGATCATTTGTGTTATGATATTCACTCATTCTCATTTATACTATGTTAGTTAACATGCTAGGGTACTCTACCTTGGTTGTTACCATGATTTCATATTGCTTTCCTCCTAAATTATGAGGTTAAACTAATTTGCTTGTATTTGATTGTCATCGATACATGTGGTTGTTACCTTCAACCTTTGTTAAGATATACCTTTAATCTTTGTTAAGATATGGTTTCATCTTTGTTAAGATACATGATCTTTGGTTGTAACCATGCCCCTTTTGTTTAAAGTATTGATTACTTTGTTAATTATTTCTTCCCCAAGTGATGGAACTTTTTTAGTTCTCATCCAAGTTGTCTCATCTCCCTCCTTCCAAAGGAAAGTCTCTCTATTGACCCTTGGGTCATAGATAGCTCAATACCCTCATTGGCCTCGAAAGAGCCTTAACCCCCTTTTTGGTCTGGATAGAACCAATAGGATATAAACTCATAGGTCTGGATAGAACCTTCCCCTCTTTTGGTCTGGAAAGAACCAATTGATTCCTTAGTTCGAGCCCGAACTACGACCGCTCTAATTTCTCATTGGACAATGAGAATACGTAGGCACAAGATGCGATATCTTAATGAGCAACCTTCCCCCTCACTAGGAGTGTTTACAACTAGAACCCTAGGATAGAGTTGTTAACTCTATGTAAGGATCGTGGATATGATCACTTACTTCCCCCTTTGAGTGTTACAACATAGACATAGAGAGTTTTGTGAAACTCTACACAAACATTATTATGTTTGTTCCCCTTTGAACCTTGATCACAATCAAGCGTTCTTCAACCCTAGTGAGGTGAACTACGATTGCTCTGATTCTATCCTAGTTAGGATACGTAGGCAGAGGACGCGATGTCTTTGCGAGCAAACTTAGAAACAATCTTAGGTCTTCATCTATCATAACCTTCACCTTTTTACCCAATACCCAAACCTTAGCAAATATTTAACAAACTTAGCATACAAATAAACAAAAGGTTCCTGTAGAGTACTACAGATGTTTAGGCTGTGAAATACCTACCCTATGCATAACCAACCCCCGATCCCCGAATCTCTTAGCGTTGTTGTAACATCGCGCAAAAGGTTCTTTCTTTCTTTAGACCTTTCCTTTGGATAAATTAAAGTCCGGTTGTAAAAGAATTAAGGTTCAAGTTAATTCAATAGCTTAATATCCGATTTTCACCGCAACACTTTGCACACTGATTTTTGATGAACTTAACTTGAGTTTGGAATTTTATTTGGATTTTATTTGGACATGTTTCTATTTTTGGTTGATGCTTCAAAACCTTGTTGTTTTAACTATGTGTGTGTGTGCATGGCTTGACCTAGTTTTGAGGTGTGATCTTGTGTGATCCCATGAGTGCTTGTTGAGTCTTGTTTGCTCTTGATAACATGTTTGAGTTTCTGATCTTCATGATTAGGATTCCTTTGAATGTTTGTTTCATCTCATATGCTTTGTATGATCATGTTTTCCACTTGTGTTTGACTTGTGAGATGTTTGCATGGACTTTGGTGTTCCAATTTGAGTGTGATCCTTCTTGATCTTGTTTGATAAGTTGAATTTGAAATTGATGCATATCATTTGAAGTTACTTCTGATCTTTTTGAGTGGATACTTGATCTTGATGTTTTTGTGGCATGTGTCTTACTTTGAGAATGATGTGAATATTTGAACTTCTTTGGAGTTGTGTTTGGATGTTTTCTTTTGATTGATCATGAATGAATGTGTGACTTTGATAATCATGATGTAATTGCTTCCCCACTCTATTTCTCCCCTCATTTCTTTGTTTGTGGTTCAATGTTTGACATCATTCTTCTTAAGATGTCTAAGGCATGTGATCTTGTGTGGTTTCCTTGTTTGCCTTGGTGTTATCACTTTCATTTTGTTGATTTGAGTTTATGATATGTGTGTGTCATGGATGTGTGTCTCATGTTTACATGATCATTGTTGTTGGTGTGTATGCTTCTCTCATATCTTTTCATCTTTCATGGCTTGTTTAAGTCTTTCTTTCTATTTTCATTTGTGATTGATTAGTGATGTGTTTACTTATGCTTGTTCACATGATCCCTTAGGATTCCTAGTCCATCTGTTTAAGATGGGAGTAGGAGAGATATTAGGCTTTCAATTCTTTATATGATAACATTAGGTAGACTTCCCTTTCATCTCAACTTTAGGACCACTTTGCATGACAACATTAGGGTTCTCAGTTCCCTTTAGTATCCTTGTGTCTTCTCTTCTCATCTCAAACTTCTCTAAGACACTTAATAAAGAATGACAAGTGTTGTACGCTACAAGCCTTAAGTACATGAGAAATGATAAATGGGGAGGTCTCTCTTCACTTGTCTAGGTGTTTAGCGTATGCCCTTTGGGCGATATGCGACGCATTCGCTCTTGTGTCATAGTCTTTAGTGCAACATGAGTCTCAAATCAATTCAATCCACTTATTCTAAAACTCACAAACAAAATTCAAAACCTTTTCATCCTTCAGGATTGTTTCAAACTTCATTTTTAGAAAAGAGTACGTTACTTTTCCGTTCTACCGCAAACAGACATCGTCTCTAACTATTGGAATGGAATCTTAGCGTCACTCATAAAAAATACTTAACCAACCTTGTCCCATAGTTGTTCGAACTATGTTTGCTTTGATTTCTCATACCAGATGAGGATACGTAGGCACAATACGGCGATGTCTTGGCGAGCAACCTTCCCCCATCACCCGTAGTTTCCCGAACTACGTTGACTCTGACTTTCCCATTGCATGAGGGAATATGTAGGCATAGGGCGACGATGTCCTATCGAGTCTGTTCTTTCTCTTCACCCCCGTTTAGCAGTAGCTTTTAGATAGTTTTCACCCATAGATTAGACAACAAGCGTGGATCTCGTTGAGTACAACAGACGTGAGGGGTGCTTATACCATCCCCTTGCGTAACCGACTCCCGAACCCAAGATTTGGTTGCGATGACCTTGTCTTTCCCGTTTCTTTAGGTTTTCTTTGATCGTTTCCTTTCCCTCTCTTTGGGATAAATAACGTTCAGTGGCGACTCTTATGTTTGTTTCCGCCAGATCTTTTTTCGTAGTTGCGACACCTTTCCAGAAACTAGCCGTTGAGAAGGTGACTTGATCAAGTGTCTTTGCTTTTACTTGATAGTACAAGAGACATTGAAGTTGGATGCACAACAGATTTATGAATACTTTGTGTAACACGTTTGGTATGTTCTACACTAATAAAGTCGTTGGGACCAAACATCCATAGAACCTACCAGTTTTTCTTTAGCCTTGAAATCTTGTAGACTCGAGCTGACATGATGATAAGAAAATACATCATGCTTTCAATAGTACGGATAGTCCATAACTTTATCACCAACTCTGAATGGTACCAGAAGTTGAGATACAATTACTAAGTGTAGAAAATCATCTGAGTTCTGAGGCCTTCAGCTCAGAGTCTTCGTCAAACCACACTAGAAATTTTTCTTCAGACTCTGCCACCAGAAGCTAGCAATGAAGCAACTCCAAGTGTATCTTAAGTAAATAGATTCTTATTATTTATGTACAAGAACCTGCATAAATAAAACACACATCAAATAAACCATTGTTCTTTTAATACTTTTGTTATCATCAATACTAAAAGAGAAAATATCAAGAACAAATCTTGTTCTAACACTTCTAACGCAGCTTAACCAACATGAGTTACTTTTGGGATGAAGAGTGTCAGGTGTATTACCTTCGGATGGGCAAGCATGGTAAGAAAATTTACTACTTTGATGATCCTTCTGAGTTTGTTAACACAACTTCCAAGCCATATGATTGATAATCAAACTGCTGGAGCTTCTCATGGTGATGAATTCATGCAAGATGGTGATCATGAGGATGGTCAAGTGGGTGATGACAATAGAGATCAATCCTCTATTATATATATGATTCAAATTATGCAGATTAAGCAAGATGAGCACTATGAAGAGGAGTGTCAGAGGCGTAATGCTTTTGAAGCCGCTCAAGTTGAACAATTTTGTCTCATACAAGAGCGTGTGGAATCCTAAGACGCCAATTTTGATGCTTTTTCCTTGTATGTGACTGAGAGGTTGGTCTTTCTAAAGAGTGAAATAGATGCTAATCATGCTGCTACAATTGAAAAAATTAATCACATGATTGCTGCCCAGAATAAAAATCACCATCATTATGCTCAAGGCTGGTTTGATAGTTTAGGAATGATGGACAAGGATGGTTCAGTGGAGTAAGGCCTATAGGTCATGGAGGACGCTGAAGTGTCAAGTCTTTGAGTCCTTTGTGTCAAATGTCTTAGGAAATTTTCTATCATGCATTTCATTGTTTAAGTTTTCATGCATTTTTTTATTTGTTCTCGCTTTTTAGCTTATGTCTTGGCAATGTTTCAACCAATAATATAATGTGTACTCCCTTGATTGACTATTATGAAATGTTATATTATTGTCTTTTATTTATGTTATGTTCGTAACTATTGTGTATCTTCATATATGTTGTGAATATGTGAGTGCACGATCTTTTCTTTGCAATTGTCCCTGTTTTGATATATTGTATATGAGCTATGTTGTATCTATGTGATACTGCTAATGTGCTTGCTTTGTCTCTTTTTGATGTTGTCAAAGGGGAAGATGTATATGATGCTATGATGCATACATTCAGGATGAAATTTCACGGACACGAAACACATTGTCTCAAGTTTTGTCATCATAGAAAAAAGGAGTATGTGAGTGCAACTTTCCGTTTAGATGTGTTTTGCATGATGTCAAAACTATGAAGTTTTAGCATTTATGTACATCGGACGGTATCATCCGATTCTAGATGTGCATTGTGCATTTTAGCATTAGGAAGTATGTTAACATGTTTGGAAATGGTTTAGAAAGGATTCATGCATCAAGAAAATATTTGTATGCATTTAAAACTTTTTTTTGTGTGAAGAACACTCTACAGGTCGACACATAAGATTATAGGTAGACCTATAGAAGAATTTTTTTCAACTACAAGTCGATACATACGATGCATAGGTCGACACATGTGCTACAGTACTGAAGCTTGTAGTTTCTGTTTCATGTGTTGCCTATACAGGTCGACACAAAACATGTATAGGTCGACACATGAATTTGATAGGTCGACCTATATATCAAAAATCTTGAAAAATTGCATTTGTTTCTATTCCTTTTACATTCCTTTTTCCTCTCACTTCCTCACATATATATACTTGTTACATGCATCATTTTTCTCTCGATGATTTTGGTAAAATCATAAAAGAAACCTGGAACATACTAAGAGTCGTCATCATCTTCAACCTTGGTTTTATGTATACACATAAACAACGTACACATAATCATTCATTTTTTGGGTGTCATATAAAATCAAGTTGATAAGGTCCAATTTAGCTTGTGGTATTGTAAATTGGATTGAGATCTTATGGGGGTTTCAAATAAGAAAATCAAGATTGGAATTTCCTTTAAGATCAAAGTTTGGATTTGAAGGTTTTGGACAAGATTACTCAAGTTTATATTCGATCGAGTGAAGGTTTTGAAGGATTGCGGTTATTGCAAAAGCGTTGCGTGAGACGGTGGATCATCTTGGTAAATCTTGGGTTACAACAGGTTGTAATTCAAATTCGATCAAGTGAAGGCTTTGAAGAACTGCGATTCTTGCAAAGGATTAATGTGAGATGGTGAATCGAATTAGAATTGTTGGGTGACTTGATCAAGTCCAGATCAACGAGAAGAGAAATTGCTAAGTTCAACATCAAGCTTAGGGTTTGGTTGCATTGTTAAATTTCTCTTATAAAAATACTATTGCAAAGTAAAGTTAATCACATGATCTCAATTTGAATTCAAATTGAGGGTAAACGTATCTGTAGCGAGACCGATTATAGAACTACCTAAGCAAATCCTTGTGTACTCTCTCTATCTCTATCTCTTTTATATTTTATTTGCAAATTATTGTGTTCATCATTTGTGTGATTAATTTGTTTGGTGATTTCTTTTGAAAATTATTTGAAAAACGTTTTGTTGAATTGATCATAATCGCTTTGATTGTGGTTGGAATTAAAGATCAACAAAACTATACAAAATCTCAAACATAATTGATTGCACACAAGGTGTTCGATAAATTGCTTCAATTGTGTTTTTGTTTGATTTACCATTAGAAATATAGTTGTTTGTTAAGTAGCCTTCTAGTAAGTGAGATTAAAATATATTAATTAAAGTTGTTTATCATCATCTCTAATTTGTTTTCCCATTTGTATATTCGAATTTTTCGAAAACAGTTCGATTTAGACAAATTAATTTAAATTAATTCCGCTAACCAACATTTTAAAAACTGTTTTCATCTATAATTTTTTTTAGATATCTATTCCCCGATCCCTCTAAATAAATTGCATTCGTCTAACACAATCTCCAAAACTAGAGAAACAATGGTAATATGAGTAGGAGAAAAGATTTCCTCACTTGCACATGTGATCCATCCTATAAGCTTATACAAAAACATATTTTAATTTAGATGAACGAAATATGTGAATCAAAGTCCCTTAAATAAGTTGGGTTTCTATTTCCAAAAGATAAGGATTTTAAATTTAAATTTGGATTCAATTTGCACTAAAAACTAACTATTTATACATTTGAAACTAATTATCTAAAAGTGTATTTTTGTAATAGGCAAAACTGATTTTAATAGTAAAAATATGATCGTCTAATAGAAACCTAATATAAAACATATTTTGTATATAAGAAAATCAATTTATCGAGCAAAACATTATTTGAACCTCAAATTTTTGGTGTTGAACTTCAACTATATAACATTAATAGAAGATAGATACAAAATATCGATATTGTTCTTGACTTTAAAATTATTTAAACTTGTAAAATATTAAAACAGTAAAAAAAACTAATATCCTAATTAATTAATTTACTCTACTTGAAATAAATGTGGCCACATGTCAAGTTCCTACTTGACTCTTTTTTAACTTTTACTTTTTTCATCTCTTTCCATCACCGTCTCGTTTTTATCTCAAATGCATTTTTTTATTTATTTTCTTTCTCTTTTCATTTTATTATTTTATTTTTTTATCCTTCTCATAATTACTAATTTATTTTTATTTTTCAGATCTATCAACAATACAAATAAAAAAACATAACAAAAACATGAAAAAATATAAAAATAAAACAAAATACCACGAGTGAATATAAATAAATATTATACACTTTTCATAATTACTAATTCACTTTTTATTTTCAAGTCTATCAAAAATATAAATGAAGAAGAAAAAAAACATATAAAGAAATAGAAAAACAAAAGAAACGAATAGGGTGAGTATAAACAATATTTTATATATTAATGTTTCTTCATTTTTATTTATAAGTTACAAGTTTAAAAAAAAATATCAAAATTTTGATATATATGAATCTATCTCATTTTATTATTTTTTAAGTCTTATATTGTTTTCACCGTATTAGTAAAAGAAATATATATTTTCTTTTTATATTAGGAAATATTATAATCTATAAGTAGACAAATTATTTGTATAGAAGCTATTTTTTTTAATTCACCAATACAATAGAGTATTTTTTACACTTTTTATGCATATATAATATTATATTTTTATTTATAGTGTTAGCATCTAATTTTGTTTTACAAAAATATTTATTCATTATTACAAAAAAATACCATTTAACATATTTTTAAATTTTAATTTAATTAAAATTTACTTTATCAAATTAGATAATATTCAATAATTGTGCACACAACTAACCCTTTATCTCACATATCACTATCAGCAAAATATCTATTTTATTTCAATTAACAATTGTCTTTATTTTAAAGACAAAATTTTTGTTTTTAAATGTCAAAATATCTCTTTAGTTTCTTTATCCATCTTATGAGTCCTATTTTATATATTATTTAATAGAATTGAATTTATATATATATATATATATATATATATATATATATATATATATATATATATATATATATATATATATATATATATATATATATATATATATATATATATATATATATATATATATATATATATATATATATATATATATATATATATATATATATATATAATATTATATTTTATTATGTCATGAGGACGTACTACCCCATTTTTGAAGAAGATTTGCGCGAACTTGAGAATCTGCTAGAACATGTTCAACTGCCTGCAGATGGGTTGTCTGTTGGATTTGGGCAATGAAAATATACAATTTTTTCATTGTAAAATTATACTATGAACACATCATGTCTACAGGGTCTCACGATACGTTGTATTTTGGATATTTTGTGAAAGACTAATATATCATTGAAAATCAAGGTGTTTACGTGGCGTATGATGTTGAATAGATTACTGACTTGAACGAATCTCATAGTTAGAGGAATTGTTGCAAACAACCATAAAAAGGTGTGTGTTTTTTGTTTCCTTGCAAATGATCGGATATTGATCATGCATTTTTCACCTATTTGAAAATCCAACCGGTGTGGAAGGTGTTTGATTAGGTTGGGTTGCCATAGATCAATATAAGGAGTTGATGTGATCATGCTATGGTATAGTATTTGAATTTGGTTTGTAGGTGTAACATTCATTCGGTATGTTTTATTTGGTTCATAAGATGCTGGAGTATCAGGAGGTCGAGAAATATAAATATTTTTAATGACGAAATTTGTAACCCTGAGACTATATTCTAAAGAATTATTTTGTCATTTTGGAAATGGTTGGTAGTAGGGACGAAAATATCGATGAGATGTAGTATCTATGAGTGGTCAAAAATTTCTACTGATTTTCCGTAAATTTATAGATGTTGAATTTTTTACTGTAATATTTGTAACTTAACTTAAGTATTCGGTTGGAGATCCCCTTACTCCTCTTTAACTCTCCTCTTTAACTCATTATCTTGCTTATAAAAAAAATATTTAATTAAATAAATTTATTTGTTGGATCACTCGAGTATCTTATTAGTATAACTAAAATTAATTTAGAAAGAATATACATTTCTTGCACGTTATAGATATTTTGAAGTCTTAGAGTTCTTGTGAAGCCAATAACAACTAAATTTTGTATTTACTTTCAAAAATAAAGAAGAGTGTAGTGCATTGAACAAGAAGAAAATGTAAAATATCAATATCAATTAGTATATAAATATGTATGACATAGAAGACGTGAAAGAAAACAAACAAAAGAAGCAAAAGAAATAATTTGTGCCCCTAGTTTTTAAAAAGGTTTCTGTATACAAGGTTGGAACTCTGCTATGAAACCATATATACAAGGGGCGATAGGTTGATTGGTCAATGTATCTAGCTCATGGTTATTAAGATTCTGTTTCTTACTACCCTTGTTTCAAATTATGACAATATTTAAAATGCACGAAATAATAATTTTGTAATTATGAATAATTTTGGAAGTTTTTAAATCTTCGCAAGGGTTTGAAAAGGTTTGTGATAGAAAGGAAAAGAAAAGTGAGAATAAATAATTGGCACAAGTGAATGGTAAGCATGATTATTGTGGCATGTTCCTTAAAATAATAAAAAAGTTATTTATAACTTTTGATGTCTTTTCGGTATTTTGTATGACAAACTCTATGCTAAAAAAAAGTAAAATATTAAACAATTTAAGCTAATAAAATCTCAGCTTCTAACATTGGTATTCCATCAATCAATTAGTTATGGATGTTAATTATGTTCACATTAAAGCCAGGTTCATAGTTCTCTTTCAAGAAATTGTAAGGAGGGGTATATTAAAATATTTTAAATTGAAAATGAGGTAGCACTCACAATCACATTACGTTATTTTAAAAATATTTTGATAGCGAAATTCAAATACACTTAGTATTGTAAAATAAATTGAATCTTTCATCCATCTTATTCTCTGTTTCTCTCTAACTTCCATTCTCATTTTCTTTCTAAGAAGGAATAATATATTCAAAAAGAAATTAGGATTTTCCAACTCATATACAAGAGATACTAACAAAGGTAGTTAATCCGTCAAAAAAATTTCTACCAAAATCTCCAACTACAAAAAAAGTAGAATGAGGTTTGTACTAATCATAGTAACTACATTTAATTTTGATCGTAGACCAGTAATCTAACCATCAGCATGACGTATGTATTGAATTAAGCGCGATATCAGATACATTTCCAATCGCGTCATTAAAAATAATTTGATTACGCGCCCATCAAATAGTCTAGCACGTAGTGATTCAAATGTTACACGCCGTAAATTTTGTGTTGAACCTCATCATCTTCAAAAACTAACTTAACAAGTGATCACCTACATTATCGCTTTCTATCCACTCGATTCCCACCCATTTTTAAATTTTCCTCCCAATCAATCGAGTACGAGGACATGAAAAAAACATATGATTATTATCTTCCACTGCATTAAAACATAACACACAAACAATATCATGGACATTTGAGATTATTTCCCTGGCAACAAGATTCGATTGCATAGGTAGTCTATCCAATGCCAATCTCCAACTAAAAATTCTTTCTTTTAAAGGAACCTTCGTCTTCCAAATCAAATCTAAAACTGTCTTGAGATTAATCTCCAAATATAATACCACACCCGTGTTTTGCAGCGCAACGTAGCTAGAGTTAACATTAAAACTCCTTGAATTACAACCTTTCCAATTGAAGTAGTCTTCAACTCCATGACGCAGTCTAACTTCCATGAGCAACTTCAGCAAATCAGTGTACTTCTCAAGCAGATTACCAATTAATTCAAGATTCCCCAAGTGCAAATTCCACGTCCATATTTCCCCCACCCAATCACCCATGTCCATGACAGAGCCCACTTTCATAATAGAGGCAATGTACAAGTCGTAAAAACAACCCTTAGCGATTCATGGCCCATCCAACATGCATGCCAAAAGGATACAAAACGACCAATCCCAATCTTGCAAGAGACTTGGCTCAAAAAGCTCCCCTCCTCAATTGAGTTACCAATACTCGTTAAGTCTCTCCGCCATTGTGATTCTCTTGGCCTATACATTGGTTCCCTCTTCACCATGATTCTTATGTTTAGATTTTCATTCTCTCTTAATTATATATGTTTTTTTTAAACAAAAAATAGAGTAAAATTAATAAAAACTAGAAAAATTAAAGAGAGAAAGAGAAAAAAAGAAATAACCTTTACTCTCTTTAAGAAAAGTAAATTAAATATCCCTACAATTTTTTTTTAATGAATTATGTGACAAACAAGTATGTTTGTACCATTTAGGTTTATTCTGTAAAAAAATTTATAAATAAAATAAGGCAGAACGAGCATTGTTGAAGGTGCGGGTTTAAAATATTGGCTTGTCTTGCGAAAAACCGAAGGTTGGGTGGGGCGGGCTTGTTGTCCCTACACTTTTTTAACTTAAAATTTTCAAAATTTTATATTAATGTTTGTTTGAGTAAAAGCCCACAAAAAATGGACGGAATGAGATAGACATATTATAGGGTGTTGAGCTAAAACTTTGATCTATCCTATAAAAACGTGTGTACAAAACGAACATGTTCGGAAACATGCCTGTTTTGTAACCCCTAATTATACTTGCGGGTGATGACTATTTTCTACCTTCCCCATACATATTTTTGATAAATTTTTATTTTCCATTCCGATCACTATGTTGTAATATAAGCGTGAGTTGAAAATCTCATATTGCTTGAAAAATTCGATGTTGAACACATTATAAGTGATCGAACCCACATATCTAATGTATTAGTATTTCGAATGAATATGTGATGTTTTTCTCACTTGTGTTGTTACACTTGAGTCAATTTGAATGTTGTTGCTCTTGAGTCAATTTGAATGTTGTTGAGAATGTATCGAGTGTGAGTAGTGTGGGTAATAATCCCACATTGGTTGGAAATGTGGAGACTTAAATATTTATAAGTGAGAGAACACATCCACCTATCACCTTAAGGTTTTGGGTGAATATATGATGTATCTCTCACAAAGGTGTTGATGTAAGAAAAGAAATCCCACAATGTTCAATGATCCTTCGTGAAAAAACTCTCCAACACATGATATCAGAGGTTTTGGATTGAAAAAGGGACCAACTTAGTTGTATCGAAAGTCAACAGGGCCACAAGGGTGGTGAGTAAGAAAGTTATGTGCGGTAGAAGAGTTTATGGAAATAAGAAGAACTTTCACTTGAGGGGGAGTAATGTGGGCTCACACTTGAGGGGAGTGTTGAGAATGTACCAAGTGTGAGTAGTGTGGGTAATAGTTCCACATTGGTTGGAAATGTTGAGACTTAAACATTTATAATTGATAGAGTCCACCCACCTATCACCTTAAAGTTTTTCTTGAAAATATGGTGTGTGTCTCACAAAGGTGTTGCTCTAATAAAAAAAGTCTCACAATGTTCAACGATTCATAGTAAAAAACTTTCCCAACAAATATTTCTCTCGTTACCCATCATCCCATTATGGAAGAAGAATTGAACCTCAAACGAATTTGGGTTGGACTCAGCTATCCTATCTCGCTCTCATCTCAAATACGTCTCAAATAAATTTGAGTTTAGTTCGAATATATCGCCTCGGTCTTATCCATACAATGAATCAATTTTTTAATAGAAAACATCCATTTCTCTAAATACTAAATTACATTATCAAAATTAAATAAAGTTTATGGATATAAATAACACGACTTTGAAATGGACATTAGAATTTCCATTAATAAACTCGTTCTCATATTTTTGCGATAGAGAAAAACTCTAATTCAATCGAAACAAATTTTTGTTGTAAAACTCAAAGCTGGGTACCTAATTATACTTTGGAGTGCATTCCACAACAATTTTTCATAATGTGAAAGGTAGTAAATTAAGCATAAGCTACTTCCATACAATATTATTAACAAATATGTGAACTATATTAAATAAAAGACACCAACATATACATGTTCATAGGAAAATTAAAATACACATGTGGTTGGCAATTGTTGCACCCATGAAAATATTAATAATTATAGTTTGTTAACATACGTGGTCTTTCCCCATTCCAGAAGCTAGTTTAACAAGATTTTTCTGTTGTTTAGTCTTGCTGGCAATATCATAGAAATTCCCTTTCTCTTAACATTGTTCTTTTGATTAACTAAAACCACAAGGAAAATTAATCCATTTTTTTATTTGCTTAATTAATTCAAAACTTCATATTCTAATTCCCCATCTAACTTTTTTAGATAGGTAGGTAGAATCTGGCTAAGATAATTGGATTGAAAAATGATACTCTTTATCAAGAATTTTATTAATTTATAGTGTAGTAAAGAAATGTATATATGGTGTTGATTCTTCTAACAATTGAATAATTATTTTAAACAGAAATATCACATGTAAATAACTTATAAAATGGTAAATGCTGATTTGGTCTAATATTTAGAGGAATCTGAATTAATTCTATTCATATAGCTTTAATTTTCTTCTTCTAATGTCATTAGTCTAGGTCAGTGGTTAAAGCTAATACTCAAAGAATAATTGAACAAACTCAGAATACCAAATTCTCAATCTGTCATTATTTAATATTAAAATATTCATAATCAATCTTTCACTTAAAGCCTTGAGTTCATGTTTCTAGATGAAATATTTAATTAAAGGTGCTTTGTCAATTTTTTTATATAAATATTTGTTAAGACTGAATATCTTGAATTTTCAATAAAAATTTTAAATAGACAATACGATTCAAATCAATTACAACATCCAAATTAGGGTGACAAATTATATCCGATCCGTTGATTATTTCCTATTTTATCTACACTTAATGCAGGATAAATTAAGAGTTTAAGCTCACACTTTTTAATATATTTGCAGGTTTGTTCAACATCATCCTTACTTTTAATGCGGGACACATTAAAATTTTAAATCTGTATTTTAAATTATGTTCGTCTTACTCAATCCATTTTTTTATTTTCGAATATTTTGTGAGACAGTTTAAAATGAACACCAACCGCAAGTCGGTAAAATTCCTTCCAATCATGAATAAAAAATGAAAATGAAAAAAAGAAAGTTCTGTGAAATAATAACGTGGCCCCTCCTTCAATTTTAGTTTTATGAAAAGTACAAAGAAAAACAAAATAAAATAAAAGAAGTGTGTATTTTCGTCGGTTTATGCCGTGTAACGGAAGTTATAAATTGACTAGAGATACCCAAAACTAATTCATCACTAAAACCAACCAACTAGTAAAAAAGCAACTCTGATTCCTTTTTCTTCTTTTCTTTTTTTGCCTTTTCCTTTTCATCAAACAATTTCTCCCCTATAAAATCCCTCATTCAACACACAGAAACAAGCCACAAAACCATCTCTCTTTTCTTCTCTCTATAACTTATTTTTCTACTACAAGCCTTTTCCTTATTTTTTTACCGAAATGACAAACCAAAATGTGTTGGGGAAGCAACGCGTGAACGAGAGGCTTATCGAGATAGCAATGTCGTTTTCTAACTCTAATGTTTTACCGGCAACTGCTGTACCAGAATTAATGGCTTTGTTTGATGAGTTTTTAGCTCAGCAGAAAAACAATGTCATACCGCCTCTAGAAGATGAAAATGGCAAAAGAACAACAAAGACTAACAAATGGATTGATTCCATGAGAGCTTCTTCTCCTACCCGAACAAGAAACACTTCCGAGAATCGCGACCAAATTCACTGGAAGGTAATAGTCGCAAAATAATTCCTTTTTATGTATATCTCCAAAAATGCAGTTTGTGTCATATTTCTTGATTTTTTCTCTTGAAAATTGACTAAAGTTATGAGAAGTTAGAGAATTCAAAATTTTGAGAAACTTCTTCGGATATTGTTATGGTTAGTTACAGTGATTTGACTCTATTTTTAATTTGTTGCAGCTTTTTCATCCTTCTGCCTTAAACATGTTTGATCAAATAATGTTGAAAGCAAATGGAAAACAAATAGTTGTTTTTCTTGACTATGATGGAACTCTCTCCCCAATTGTTGCAGATCCAAATAAAGCTTACATGACTAAAAAGGTTTATATTTTTGTTCTATCTATAGTTTGATTTTGATTTTCATCTTTTCATAAAATTAAAAGAGTATAACTAATTTTTTTCTAATATATTTTATTTATTGAAAATTAGATGAGAATGACATTGAAGGATATAGCAAGACATTTTCCCACCGCTATAGTTAGTGGAAGGTGCTTAGATAAGGTACATTTTTTCAACAAAATAATTTATTATTTTTATGTTTTTTTTTACAAGTTAATTTTTATGTTGTATTATACTATATTTTAACTAATTAGATTTTGTTTATATTTTTTGTTTTTGTAGTTATTTAGCTTTGTAAGATTGACAGAATTATATTATGCTGGAAGTCATGGAATGGATATAAAAGGACCTACTAAAAAAGTAAAATAATTTCCTTAAACACATTATTACAATGAAGATTATTGTTTTGTTTTGTTTACTAATTTTGTGTATGTATAATTTCAGGGTAGTAACGATGGGGTACTTTTGCAACCTGCAAGTGAATTCTTGCCCATAATCAATGAGGTTTGCTACTTTTCATTAATTATTATTCTTATTATTACCACTAAATTGAATCTTCCTTCCCATTAGATAATGAGATTTTAACTAATTTTATTTGAATGCAGGTTTATAAAATCTTAGTGGAAAAAACAAAGGATGTTCCCGGAGCTATGGTTGAAAATAACAAATTTTGTTTGTCCGTTCATTTTCGTTGCGTTGATGAAAAGGTATTAATTGTCATGATACATGTTAATGATACTGATGAATATTCAAATCAAAATATATATGAAGCACATTAATTATATTGTTGAATATGCATATTTTTATTTACTTTATGTAATTGAGTTTTTAATTAACCATTTTTCTTTATTATTTATAGATTTGGGCAGCATTGGCCGAACAAGTAAGCTTAGTCCTCAATAATTACCCAAATTTAAAGTTAACTCAAGGAAGAAAAGTGTTGGAAATTAGACCAACCATAAAATGGGACAAAGGAAGAGCTCTTGAATTTTTGTTAGAGTCACTTGGTAAGTTTTTTATGCAAAAATAACCTTCCTTTATAATAACTAAAAAAATAATTAGTTGGTGCATATATTGCATAAGATTTATATATGTCCTAACTTATTTTTTTCTTAAATTTTAGGATTTGCAAATTCTAACAACGTATATCCAATCTATATTGGTGATGATCGAACTGACGAAGATGCTTTTAAGGTAAAAATGCAATCACCTTTCTATTTTTCTAAATAAGGATAATAATAAATATTATTTATTATGTTATGCCAACTTATAATTTTGGATATAATTATATAATAAAGGTTTTAAGCAATAGAGGCCAAGGGAGTGGGATTCTTGTATCCAAAATTCCAAAAGAAACCAATGCTTCGTACACTTTGCAAGATCCATCTGAGGTAAGAAAAATTCAAGCATTAATTTTTTTTATTGATTAAAATTACCTAAAATAAAAAATGTAATATTCATTTTTTTTTGTATATATTATTATAGGTTGGAGAATTTTTGCAGCATTTGGTTGAATGGAAAAGAACAAACTCTCATAGCCACAAGTTGTAGAGAGGTAGAAGAATCTATAAATGAGTTTAGAGATTTGACACCGACCAAAGAATTTGGTCAAGGGGTAGTTCAAATAACATCCCTTGTTTCAAAATAGGAAATAGTACATGTTATTGTTCCATAATTTTTAATTTTTAGGGACGAGAAAGTCCAAATAGATTCTCTTTTTTTCTTGTTTTAATGTATAATTCTATTCTTGATCTTTCACACGTTTGCATGCGCATGCGATAGTGAAAGAGAGATGTTTTATGCCTTATTTGTAAAATGAGACATTATAACTTTCTTGCTATCAATTGTACTTATTGTACGTGTGGAAAATGTTATGATGAAAATGATAATTGCCGACTTCAACTTGGAAAAGTTTATTTTTCATATTCATGAATCCAAAATGAGGACATAATAGGGAGTTTATAAAAGGAGATAATTTTTTTTTTATAAGTAACAAGTTTGTATTAACGGTATACTAGAAATACACCAATCAGAATACATGAGTCTTACAGTTTCATAAGAAAACAATCTTTACAGGTTACAATCCCTCAAACTTCATATTGAACAAAATAATATGCCGTAGATCATATAATCAATGGGGGATTTAAACCAATTGTAGAAACTACATTTAATATATGATGAATTACAGCAACCCAACTAATTTCAAGAAGTATGAATTACTCACATCTAAATATCTTTGAGTTTATCAACCAAATCATTGAAGATGATTTGGTTTCGGATCCACCAAATAGCCTAACAAGTCACCATCCAAATAAATGAAGCAGAAGATTTGGACGAATTTTTAACAACCTTTAAGAACCAATCTAAGAAGTGGTTGCAAGGAATGTTCACCCATTCCGCAATCTTACACCACACTAAAATAATATAAGGGCACCTACAAAAAAATGTGATTGATATCTTCTGTAGCATTAAAACAAAAGACACAAACTATATCGTAAGGATTGGAGATTATTCTTCTGGCCACCAAATTTGCTCTAGTTGGAAGCCTGTCCCAAACCAACTTCCAGGCGAAGATTCTAACTTTAAGAGGAATTTTGGTTTGCCATGAAATTTCTAAAACAACCTTGGGAGCAATCTCGAGCTCATAGACATCAACAATATCAACCAAATAATTGTAACGGGATTTTACTATAAATAAACTAGAGCAACCACCTTTCCGAACAAAACGATCCTTGACTTCTCGTTGCGGCGAAATGTCCAACAATAAAATTTGCAAGGCCTGGAACTCAGGCATATCCTCTACAGACAGGTAGTGCCTCAACATTTCAAAGCTCCAATGCCAAGAATTGTTCAGCCAATAACCTAGTTCTGAAACTGCAGCTTGTCTACATGAAGAGTGCAAGTAGAGATTAGGGAATAGAGAGCACATGGGTACCTGACCAAGCCAACAGTTTAACCAAAAATGCAATATGTGAGCCGTCGCCGAGCAAACAAAAAAGTTGGTGCAAAAAAAATCCAGGAGAGGTTGAGTCACATATCTTCATCAAATCTTTCCACCAGTAAGATTCGCATATGGCAGGCTTTGAATGTTTTTCATCGGTAGCCGTGAAAAGAAGCAGCCGTAACAAGAAACCAACAATGATCACCAAATAGGAGCTGGTTTTGTGATACAACGCCAAAGTCATTTAGTTAGAATGGCGATATTGAAAGATGAGAGGTCTCTGATTCCTAAACCTCCACAATTCTTAGGGAGACACACAGTTTTCCAGCTAATCCAAGCAATTCTCTGTTTCTCGAACAATCCCGACCATAGAAAGTTTTGTTGGATAGCCTTTAACTGATTCAAGATCTTAGAAGGAACTTTGAAGAAGGACAAATAATGCACTGGCAGGTTAGAAATAACATAGTTAATCAAAATTACTCTTCCACCTATCGAGAGAGATTTACTGCACCATGCCGATAATTTGGATCTGAAGTTGTTAACCACGTAATATCAAAAAGCAAAGCTACGGTGATTGCCTCCTACTTCCATACCAAGGAATCTGATGGAAATGTTCCCACTATACATGTTAAGAATTGAGTTGCAGCCCGTCAGTAGGAAGAGTCGAGACCTATGCAGTACACACTACTTTTCTAAAAGTTGATACGTAATCTTGACAGAAGTTTAACACCTCTCAACAATGCCTTTATGGCCTATAAATCTTCCCACGGACCTTTGCACAAGAGTATTGTATCATCGACGAACTGAACTAGATTCACGTAATTGTCTTTGTCAATTTTAAAATCTTCCAACAAAGCCTTAGAAGAACCATGACTTAACATAACCGCAATTGCCTCAGCTACAATAGAAAACAAGAAAGGGAATAGAGGATCCCCTTGTCTTAGTCCACGGAAAGCCTTAAAATCCAATGACGTTCCACCGTTTACGATCACAGACAGAGAGCAGTCAAGTGTGCTTCCACGAATCCAGCTAATCCATTTAGGACAGAAATTCATGGATCTCAAAATCTCTTCAAGAAACGATTAATCTACACAATCATACTTTCGGGATTAGAGCAATAAACGGAGATGTCAATGCTTTTGGTAAGTAGGCATGTTTATGAAAGTGGTTTATTACCCGAGAAACATCGCAACCAACAATACTCCAACTACGTTTTAGAAAATCGAGATTAAATTCATCTGGATCAAGACTTGTGGAGCTGTCCTCTCCAGAAACGGCTTCCCAAATTTCCTCCTGTGAGAATGAAGTCACCAACATTATTGAGATATCGAAATTCAATATGAATCTTTATAAATATATAGAGATATGGGAATTAAATATTGCGTATAAAATTTCTACATATAATTAATAACAAGAACTGTACTAAGAAATATATATATTTAAATTTGAATGTAAATACGAATTCTGTTTCTTGTAAACAAAAGAGTCATCACATATATTTATTTTACTCATGTAAGTTATGTTGTTAAATTTAATAAATTTGACCTCGATTGGTAAAAATTGAAGCTCGTTTATTGGTGTCAGTGAGCAACTACTCTATATGACATGTATATATTTATAAATGGAGAAAGAAACTTATGGATATGAGTGTTCTCGATCAACTTAACTGGTGTAGCATCCAATTAAGTGAAGGTTAATAGATTGAGAAAACTAAAGATTGTTTACAGGTGGTGTGGACCACATAAAGCCTCTATCTTGGAGGTGATTTTTAGGTAGACCAAGTGGAGGTTTGATTTAATGTTTGGAGCATAGTTCTGTTTTTAGGGCGTGGAAAATGAGTTATCTTATATGGTATAAAATTTATGATGGTTAAATAGTTGTTAGATATGATTTTATAAAATATTTTTCAATTTTAGTTTATGGTAAAGTAGAGTTTTTTATTTATATAATAATGAATATATCAATTATATGAATCAAAAATATTCTACACACAACAGGAAGAACTAAATCTTCGAATAGAAAGACGGAAAAATAATATTAATTTTTTAAAGTGCTCAATATAACGTGTATCTTCATTACCCTCCTTTATCCTTTCCAACACTAACAAAATTAATTCGTACTAACACTTATTGTAACAATGATTACAAAACAAAACACAAAAAGCATATGAAATGTTGAACATGGTGTTTTTACCCTTCTTTCCAGAATTATAGGCAGATAAATATACTCCTTCACAAGAGAAGTAGGGACAGTTGCATATAATTAATCAAATACAGTTGTCAAGATACCCTTTCTCATGTCATGTTGGTAAAATAGAAGTCACTGGTTTAGAAGTGCACGCGTGTATTGATATTTGGACTTTTCTCAAAAAGAAATAGGGTGGCTTTAATAATTGCCAAGTTTGTCTTTTTAAGAGGACATGCCCAGCACACTCACACAAATTATTTTAGTGGCTAATTGAGTTGGAAACCTTAGTTTTTTAGGATGAGGTGATGCATTATTCTAAAGGACATTATGACTCATTTCTTCACATACAATAAGAGCATAACATTGCTACTAGACTCTTGTATATATTTGTTTCTTATTGATGATTATAAGTGATGATGAACTTCTAATGTTATGGTACAGATCTCTGATATGATAGACGGAGTACGATCTGCACTATTAGCATTCTAATGCTTAAGTAAGTTATAAAGTCTAAAATAAGTGTGAAAGTATGAGAACAAAAAATATATCTTATGTCTCACGTGTATCAATTATATATCTTCGGCCTTGTGTAAGAAATGTCGCGTGGGACTAAGTTAATGGTTGAGTCGTTTTTGGTAATTAACAATTGTCGCATTAGTTTCAGTTCAAATGTTACCATTAATAATGAAGTAGCTCTCTTTTTAATGTTTTAGTGCCTTATTCTATCTATCAAAGTCCTTCTTTGTATATAATTCGTGTTAGTCTTTCATGACCTACTTTGATTTTCTCAAGCAATGTCAGCCCCCACTAGAGACTCTTCTGCGAGCTATACAACGTTCTTAGGAAGTAACTGCTCCTTTTCTTGAGCTCCTTATTTTGTTCCTCCCGTCCCAAGACTTTGTGTTGTTGGGCTTAACACCCGGGTCACGTCCTTATTAGGCATTTGTTCGGCCCAAAACAGTTTCCCCCAAGGCTTGTCGAGTGTTTTATTAGTCGGTAAATCTTTTAAAGTCGAGATCAGTCTTATATCATCACAGTCGTCCCCAAGGAGAAGCGAGAAAACCATGAGGCAGTTTCCAGAAGTTGTGGAGAACAAGTGCATTAAATACATTTCCCATCATTTAGATGTTTGCCGATTTTTCATGCATGTAGGCTTAGGCTCGCAGGTTAGGGTATGATGCTCTTCTCTAGAGAATTCAAGTACATTTAAGTTTGCTTGTGCTCCAAAGGTGAAATTGGATAGTTAATTTTTTCCTTCTCATTTTCCACTAATATAGACTATTAACTGTAATCATTTCTGCTATAAAGAGTTGAACTAGTTTTCAAATGTCCTTTTTACTTTGTTTGTCATTCAAAATTTGTCTTTTCCTCTGAATTCGCCCTCAGTTTGCAAGTTCCAAAGATTTTAACCAATTAACATCTCTATGTGGCAAATCCTACTTCTCGGTATCCTTGTCTTTCTAGAGCTTGTATGTCTTCCCTAAGGTATTTCTCTACTTCCCTTCGCATACCATTATGACCAACTTAGAGATTGCACTTATAAACGTGGCACTGTAATTTGACAGTGATGAGTCTTCATTATCTTTAAGAGTTGAAAATCCATACCTCGTGCACATTTTCTATGGGGTGGATCCTCCCATCCATGCTCAGAACACCCTAGTGGTAATTCTAGGTCGGGGTTATACTTTTCGGATAATGATGACGATCCTGGTGCTGTGAAGGAAACCACTACTCCCGCCTGTCTCTTGCCTGTACTTATTTAATTTGGGTATTGTTTTATCTAGGGGGACAAAATGTGAGACTGGTTGTTTCTTTCAGTCTCTTGAGAAAGACTCCACTCGTAATCGTACTAAGATGTATTTTTAGAAAAATTTATCTACCATGAAAGTAGTAATCATACAATTTATATATATATAAATATATATATATATATATATATATATATATATATATATATATATATATATATATATATATATATATATATATATATATATATATATATATATATATATATATATATATATATATATATATATATATATATATATATATATATATATATATATATATATATATATATATATATATATGCACTGCAGCATCCCGGAGAAATACCAACTTCTCCCCCACTGGAATCATTTCACTTCTACCAACAAAGTTTAAACAACAACATGTACCGACAGTGTTTTTACACACATGTCGCATACCAGGGAACAACAACACTAGACAACATTGGCCGGACGGACCGACCTGCTCTGATACCAATTGTAACACCCCACTTTCCAAATTAAATAAAATATAAACATTATAAATAAACATCAGAGTTTTCACAAAAACAGTGGGATATCACATCACCAATAGTTATCAAAAATACTTTATTCATTATTTTCAAAATAATACAGCGGAAATTATTATTCCAACATTCTCGGCCATCCGCCAGATTTACATAAAATCTTTATTATTATAATTCACCAAAATGTGATACGTCACAGGATTTTCAACAAGTTTAACATAAACAAATAAAACACCCATATCACGTGTTACGTATCAGAGCATCCTAAGACTCGACTTGCACACTGCTATCCAAGCTATCTATGTACCTGGATTATCTGTACATCCGAGGAAGCACAGACCACAACAACAACAACAAAGGGGTGAGAAAACACGATCAAAATATATCGGTAATTTAATACATGCAATAAAGGTAGTAAAACACACCAATATTCACCCCATCAACACCAATCACGAACCTACTGTTCAAACATCCATATAACATATAATAATGCAATATGCCACACAACACCATGCATGCGGTACCGACTCATTGGTTCATTCAATCGAACCTTGGACAGATCACTTACGCTCCTGCTGAGATATGATTTATCCCCCACCATTCTCCACGAAGGAGTACGGACGAATCACTTACGCTCCTCCTGAGATATGATTCATCCCACCAAAACACCATGATATGCACAACACCAATGTACAACTATTATATTCAGGCACACAAAGTGCACACGATCCTCCTGATCACATCACCACACATTATATATATTACACCACCAATAAACACAAGCACACTAAGTGCACAACAATTAAACTTAAGTAAATAATCAATAAATCATTTCAATCGATCCATGGTTTAGTTACTATTTAATTAAACAATGACTCCCCAAAAATATTGGATATAAAAATATTTGGCAAATAACTATATTATTTATACCATGTTATAGATCTATTCAAAAGCTTTCCAACGCTTCGAACGGGGACTAAATCCGACTTACGGATCAAAAGTTATGGCCAAAATCGTCAAAACAGAAAATTCACCAATATACAGCTTTGAGTCGACGCAAACAGCGCAGAATGCAGAAAATTTTGTGTTTTCCACCGTTGGAGGCCTTCCGGACCTCCGATTTCAATTCCGTAAAAGCCCCGGTTTCAGAATTCGAAATCCTACCATAATATGACAATTATAATAGCCAACAACATATTTTTAAAGATCATATCATCATATATCATATAACCATACTTTTCAACACCATGGAATTTAGGGGTTTCTATCCTAAATGTGATCCTACCCATCATACACTATCACACAATCCCCATGATCATACGAAAACCCACCCTTACTTCCCGGAACTATTATCTTGCTCAAATTCAAGCCGATTTCTCCACTTCTATCTCTTGTCCTCTCGATACTACAATTCTTATACGCTACACTAGTCAATTGTTCCATAATTTCTCCTCTCAGAACCTATAATTATATCCATCACCAACTCTACATAGTTACTCAGAACCCATATGCTCCTTAATTTCCTCTCGGAACCTATTTCATACTCATCGCTATTACTACGGAAATTATACCGGATTTCACCAATCTCATAACATCAAATACACCACTCTATCAGTATCAGAAACAATCATCACACTCTACTCTAATCAATTGTTCCTTAAACTATATCTCAAAACCTATATCATGGTCATTACCCAAGCCACAGAGGTTACACAAAATCTCACCAATACTCATGGTCATTATCCAAACCACAGATGTTATACAGGAACTCACCAACATCGTAACAATGTACGAATTTCATCACCATTAACAACAACAGCAACAAGCATAATGTCATAAATTCGTGTTCCTCACTAATATTACAGGAATTACACAGAATCCCACGATCATCATAAAATGTATGCACAAAACTCTTCAATCACAGCAACATTCATAAACACAGACATAATATCATATATCAATCATAATCATCAAATTCCTACGAGGTTAAGGAATCCCCTCTATCCAATTTCATGCATTATACCAATCCCAATCAGTTTCTCCCCCCTTACCTGGATAATTGTTCTGATCGGTGACAAATTCCTCCTAGATTGGCCAATTCTGACCTTTCCTCTTCTTCTCCGTTCTTCGCTCCTTTCTTCGCTCTTCTCTCAATTTCCTCTTCTCACGTTCTATCTATCGTGACTTCTCAACTTACTTCCTTCCTATCCCTAATAACCCCTTCCACTTCTATTTTCTTTTAATTCTGATCCCAATAATAATAATAAAAATAATATTACTAATAATAATAATTATAATAATTATTATAATAATAATAATACACATAGCAATATTAATAATATTATTTCACCCATAATAATAATATTAATAATAATAGTAATAATACTCCACCAATAATATTATTAATAATAATCATAATAATCATAATAATATTCTCCCACTAATAGTTATAATAATAGTAATAATATTAATAATAATAATATTCTCCAATATTAATAATATTACTACAATTAATAATAATAATAATAATAATAATAATAATAATAATAATAATAATAATAATAATAATAATAATAATAATAATAATAATAATAATAATAATAATAATAATACCACCATATTACTATTATTTATTTTATTATTATATTCACACCAATTCACCACCAATAATCCTCTCATATCAGGGACACCCACTAATCATCATCAAACACACCCCCACCAAAGGGCACACCAACATATAATAATTAAAATAGTAATAAAATGACTAAATAATTAAAATGGGTGTTACAACTCTCCCCCACTTTAATTATTTTCGTCCTCGAAAATTACCTGATGGAAATAGTTCCGGATACGCTTCCCGCATCCTTCATTCCAATTCTCAGGTCACACTGCCTTCTGCAGCACCCCCCTCAAGCCACTTTCACCAAAGCTATCTCCTCCCCTCAGAGTTGTTTCTCGTTCGTCAAACGAACTAGCAATGCCTCCACAATCAAATTATTTTTCACTGGTACATCATCCACCTGATTCAATGTAATTCCTCAATGAAGACACATGAAACACATCATGCCAATTCACAGCGACAGCGGCAAAATGATCTAACATGTTACTCCTCCCATGCCTCCGCTGCGCTACTCTGATACAACCACAGAACCCGGTGCGAACTTCCGAGATTTCGAAGCCTGACCAGCACCAGTCACCGACGTGACTCTCAAAACACATATTTTCTTATATCCTCTTGATCTTCTCAGCCATCTCAAGCATAATTCTCGGTCTGAGCACAACACTCCCACTCGACTTATTCCAACACAGAAGAGTTTTACACTCCATATCTCACCAAGCCATATATAGTGTCATTCCGACACTAGGATGGTAATCGTTATTATAGGTAACTCAATCAACGGTAATTACTCATCCCACGATCCACCTTGATCCAACACCCAAGCTCTCACCAATTCTCTACAGACTCAATAGTCCTCTCTGATTGACCATCAGTTTGCGGATGGTAAGTCGAACTCAACTTCAACTTAGTACCTGAAGCTTCCTGTAAGCCCCTCCAACATCTCAATATAAACCTCAAATTTCAATCTAACACAACATTCGACAGTATCTCATCCAACTTCACTACTTCCTCAATATGTATCTCATATATCCTTAACACGGAATAGTTCATCCACTCACAACAACCCAAATAAAAATTATGTCTTTCCAATTCTTTGGAAATCTCTACACCAAATCCGTGAAAATACTACCTGATTTCCACTCTGGAATATTCAACGGCTGCATCAGACTCAACAGTCTTTGATGTTCACTCTTCGAATTCCAACAATTCTAACCAGTATATTCAACCTCAACCACTCCTCTCCTCATCTATGGTCACCAAAACAATCTACTCAAATTCGGTTACTTCTTCATAGCACCAGGATGGACACTCCATCTACCTCAATGTATTTCTTCACGAGTACTCCTACTCCCCTCAACAATATCCGGTCCACATACCCCATCACAACATATCATGGTACTATTTCCACAAACCCGACAATCCACTCTTCGACTCTGATTTATCAATTTCAACTAATTCACCAACTCAACCCAGATTTCTGACCTCCTCGAATCTCCTCAAGAATACTACTAGTACAGTCTAACATACAAGGCTTAACTCCATAAGAAGTCTCTTCACAGACCAGACTCGCATCACAAAATTTCCCAACCGGTTCCAACTCTTTTCGCCATTTTCCTTGGTACAAGCAAGGTTTCCAAATCGAAGCATCAGCTACCACGGTATATACCGAAAACATATAGTAAGATAACACATCAAACGCACCCGATCACGACGCTAAAAGTTGACCAAATTACACGTTTCGAATATTATGCTATAATTGGATCATCCACTGACATAAAAACCATTTTTCCCGGAAAGAGCATCTCGTTAGCTTTCCAACGCTTCAAACGAGGGTCAAAACGGACATACAGTTCAAGAGTTATGAATTTTTGAAATTTTCCGAAAAACCAGAATTTTGCCGAAAAACTGCTACGGGATTTTGCATTCTTGTCCGAAAATTCGACCGATTCAATTCCTTTCTTCGAAACAAATACATACTCATACTCAACTAAAATATAGCCTCGAATTAGAACCATTAAACATGATTTCTACGACGTCCGATTTCGATTCCGTAAAAAGCTGTGATCTCGGAATTCAGCGTACAACAACAATTTCATACCTAGGAGACCATCCAACACACTTTCAATCTTTAAATATTTTAAAACCCAATTACTCCCAATCTCAAAAGCAGATCTTGGAGCCTCCCATTGCGATACAACTTCGACCTTTGATACCACAACCACAATAGCTCTACCCGAGCTCACACGACCAAGGAAAACTCACATCCTTCAGCCCGTTGATCCATCAACTCATCAACTCTTGGAAGCGAATGCTTATCCTTGATAGTCACCTTGTTCACTTATCCATAATTCACCCAAAGCTTCACAAAACCTTTCGTCTGTCTAACCAACAAAATTGGTGCACCTTATGGTAACACACTCAAATAAAAGAACCTCTCTTCCAGCAAGTTGACTCTTTAGCTTTCTCAATCCCAATGCAAACACACAATATGGAGTCACCCATATCGGACTAGTTCCAAGAACGAAGTCAATGTGTAAGCTTTACTTCACATTCCGATAGTAAACCATTTACCTCCTCAGGAAAACTTCCGGACAATCACAATTAAGTGATAAACCCCAATTTCTCACTTTCCTTAACATTCAAAGTTTCCGTCAAAATACACACCTCAACACCGTCTTACGCCAACTCCTCAAAATAATCCCTTAAGCACTTAGCTTAACTCAAGACAATTCATTGCTCACACCACCTAAGCTTGCAAGACACGTCTATCCCATCCAACACAATCCCGTCTACTATTAACAAGATATTGAAGGTGATCAGTTCCTCAATTTGTCAATAGACAGCCGAAAATCATGATGGGGTATAAACCATCTTTACCAAACTTTAAGAGCGTAACACACTAAGCCACAACACTGCAACATCCCAGAGAAATACAAACTTCTCCCCCACTGGAATCATTTCACTTCTACCGACAAAGTTTAAACAATAACATGTACCGACAGTGTTTTTACACACATGTCGCATACTAGGGAACAACAACACTAGACAACATTGGGCGGACGGACCGACCTGCTCTGATACCAATTGTAACACCCCACTTCCCAAATTAAATAAAATATAAATATTATAAATAAACATCAGAGTTTTCACAAAAACAGTGGGATATCACATCACCAATAGTTATCAAAAATACTTTATTCATTATTTTCAAAATAATACAGCGGAAATTATTATTCCAACATTCTCGGCCATCCGCCAGATTTACATAAAATCTTTATTATTATAATTCACCAAAATGAGATACGTCACAGGATTTTCAACAAGTTTAACATAAACAAATAAAACACCCATATCCCATGTTACGTATCAGAGCATCCTAAGACTCGACTTGCACACCGTTATCCAAGCTATCTATGTACCTGGATTATCTGTACTTCCGAGGAAGCACAGACCACAACAACAACAAAGGGGTGAGAAAACACGATCAAAATATATCGGTAATTTAATACATGCAATAAAGGTAGTAAAACACACTAATATTCACCCCATCAACACCAATCACGAACCTACTGTTCAAACATCCATATAACATATAATAATGCAATATGCCACACAACACCATGCATGTGGTACCGACTCATTGGTTCATTCAATCGAACCTTGGACATATCACTTACGCTCCTGCTGAGATATGATCTATCCCCCACCATTCTCCACGAAGGAGTACGGATGAATCACTTACGCTCCTCCTGAGATATGATTCATCCCACCAAAACACCATGATATGCACAACACCAATGCACAACTATTATATTCAGGCACACAAAGTGCACACGATCCTTCTGCTCACATCACCACACATTATATATATTACATCACCAATAAACACAAGCACACTAAGTACACAACAATTAAACTCAAGTAAATAATCAATAAATCATTTCAATCGATCCATGGTTTAGTTACTATTTAATTAAACAATGACTCCCCAAAAATATTGGATATAAAAATATTTGGCAAATAACTATATTATTTATACCATGTTATAGATCTATTCAAGAGCTTTCCAACGCTTCGAACGGGGACTAAATCCGACTTACGGATCAAAATTTATGGCCAAAATCGTCAAAACAGAAAATTCACCAATATACAGCTTTGAGTCGACGCAAACAGCGCAGAATGCATAAAATTGTGTGTTTTCTACCGTTGGAGGCCTTCCGGACTCCGATTTCAATTCCGTAAAAAGCCCCGGTTTCAGAATTCGAAATCCTACCATAATATGACAATTATAACAGGCAACAACATATTTTTAAAGATCATATCATCATATATCATATAACCATACTTTTCAACACCATGGAATTTAGGGGTTTCTATCCTAAATGTGATCCTACCCATCATACACTATCACACAATCCCCATGATCATACGAAAACCCACCCTTACTGCCTGGAACTATTATTTTGCTCAAATTCAAGCCTACTTCTCCACTTCTATCTCTTGTCCTCTCGATACTACAATTCTTATACGCTACACTAGTCAATTGTTCCATAATTTCTCCTCTCATAACCTATAATTATATCCATCACCAACTCTACATAGTTACTCAGAACCCATATGCTCCTTAATTTCCTCTCGGAACCTATTTCATACTCATCGCTATTACTACGGAAATTATACCGGATTTCACCAATCTCATAACAGCAAATACACCACTCTATCAGTATCAGCAACAATCATCACACTCTACTCTAATCAATTGTTCCTTCAACTATATCTCAGAACCTATATCATGGTCATTACCCAAGCCACAGAGGTTACACAAAATCTCACCAATACTCATGGTCATTACCCAAACCACAGATGTTATACAAGAACTCACCAACATCGTAACAATGTACGAATTTCATCACCATCAACAACAACAGCAACAGGCATAATGTCATAAATTCGTGTTCGTCACTAATATTACAGGAATTACACAGAATCCCACAATCATCATAAAATGTATGCACAAAACTCTTCAATCACAGCAACATTCATAAACACAGACATAATATCATATATCAATCATAATCATCAAATTTCTACGGGGGTTAAGGAATCCCATCTACCCAATTTCATGCATTATACCAATCCCAATCAGTTTCTCCCCCCTTACCTGGATAATTGTTCTGATCGGTGACAAATTCCTCCAAGATTGGCCAATACTGACCTTTCCTCTTCTTCTCCGTTCTTCGCTCCTTTCTTCGCTCTTCTCTCAATTTCCTCTTCTCACGTTCTATCTATCGTGACTTCTCAACTTACTTCCTTCCTATCCCTAATAACCCCTTCCACTTCTATTTTCTTTTAATTCTAATCCCAATAATAATAATAAAAATAAAATTATTAATAATAATAATTATAATAATCATTATAATAATAATAATACACATAGCAATATTAATAATATTATTTCACCCATAATAATAATAGTAATAATACTCCACCAATAATATTAATAATAATAATAATAATAATCATAATAATATTCTATCACTAATAGTTATAATAATAGTAATAATATTAATAATAATAATATTCTCCAATATTAATAATATTACTACAATTAATAATAATAATAATAATAATAATAATAATAATAATAATAATAATAATAATAATACCACCATATTACTACTATTTATTTTATTATTATATTCACACTAATTCACCACCAATAATCCTCTCATATCAGGGACACCCACCAATCATCATCAAACACACCCCCACCAAAGGGCACACCAACATATAATAATTAAAATAGTAATAAATTGACTAAATAATTAAAATGGGTGTTACAAGCCACACAAGCCTCACGTCCACATGCTCCCCATTTGGAGCATGTGAGCCACACAGGCCTCACGTCCACACGCTCCCCATTTGGAGCACGTGAGCCACACAGGCCTCACGTCCACACGCTCCCCATTTGGAGCACATGAGTGAATCACATGCGCTCCACTGAGCAACGATTCACCACGTCCACATACCATGCAAGACGCTATGTATAACCATACGGCACACACAGTGCACACGATCCTACGGATCCAATCACCACTCAACAACACGTCAATACAATGCTCACAAGGCATATTCGATCCTACTGATCACAACTACCACACAACATATCACACACTATGCACATAAGGCATACCGATCCTACCGATCCAGTCATATATCACATACATATTAAGCACACAAGTGCATCCGATCCTACCGATCCAATCATCACACAACATCACATAATCACAATGCATATAAGGCGTATCGGTCCTACAGACCCACTTACCACAACACATCACTACAACATACTCAATGCGTAACGATCCTACTGATCCGCATATTTAGCACACTGTGCATACATCTCACGTACGCATCCACACATATTCATTCCTAGTCGAAGGATACATAGCCACTTTGGGCATCACATCGTACTTCAGTTCAATCGTTCGTATCAACGAGTATTCAAGCACACGCCCTCTACATCACTTTCATTCTCTCAACCGATCCACAATAACCACGTACTCGCTCACGACCAACAAGGGTCCAACCATGCGAGAATGGAACAGCACAGCAGAAAAATCACAAAATGCTGTCATGTTCGCTGCCATTCGCCTGGCGAAGCCCCGCAGCGAACACTCGCTGGGACTCGCCCGACGAAACCCCTAGCGAAGCCAAACAGAAGCAAAAGGCAGCATTCACTGCCCAGTTCGCCTGACGAAGGCTCGCCCCCCATTCACCCAACGAATGCACACGAATTCTGCAGAAAATCTGCTGTTCAGAAACAACCCCACACCCCGATTTCGTCCGATTAAATCCCACGAAATCCTACACCATACCAATACAGTACTATCCCACAAGACTACACCGATTATCCTAATTAATACTCGATAAATCGTCAGTTCTACTCAATTCTTCAACTTCCGGCATTAACTCCGAATTTTACCGGAAACCCCAAATCACCAAATAACCACATGCAACGAATTTCAACATGATAACTATAATCATAACAGAATTATTAACATGCAACCATCATCAATTCAACATCATTCTATGGGGATTAGGGATTTTCCCCTTCTACCAATTATTCATGCAATTACCAAATTAACCGATCAATCCCCCCCTTACCTCGAAATGCTGTTGATAATGATAAAACCTTCGAGAAATCTACGCGATTGACAGCCCTGATGATCCTCCCCTTTGCTCAAGCTTGCAATTGATCAACCAAACTCTTCTCTCCTTCACGCGTGTTCCTCCTTTCCTCTTTTCCTAAATGCCAAGCTTGCCCTTAGTTCCAATAAATCCTTATTTCTCATATTTCCAATTAATAATAATAATAATAAGGACATTTTCTCTTATTTCTCAATTCTTTAATTAATTTTCCAATAATATTTTAAACATAATAATAATAACAATAATATCAATATTATTATTATTATCATTCATATTTTTGAATATTATGGAACTTAATTCTCCAAGAAATGACCACACTTGATTTATCGAAAACAAATAATACGAAAAAACTAAATAATTAAAAATGGGCGTTACAACTCTCCCCCACTTTAATTATTTTTGTCCCCGAAAATACCTGATGGAAATAGCTCCGGATACGCTTCAAGCATCCTGCTCTCTAGTTCCCAGGTCACGCTGCCCCCTACAGCACCTCCCCAAGCTACTCTCACCAACGGTATCTCTTTCCCTCTGAGTCGCTTCATCTTGCGATCCTTGATCCTCAACGGCAACGTCTCCACAGTTAGATTCTCTCTAACTTGGACTTCATCCCTCTGAATCACATGAGACGGATCGTGCACATACTTCCGAAGTTGCGACACATGGAACACGTCATGCAAGTTCGAAAGCTTCGGCGGCAACGCCACCCTATAAGCCACAACACCAATCCTTTGCAAAATCTGATACGACCCGATAAACTTCGGATCCAACTTCTTGGACTTCAATGCACGTCCAACACTCGTCACTGGGTTAACCCTCAAAAATACATGGTCACCCTCACTGAACTCCAACTCTTTCCTGCGGTTATCATAATAACTCTTCTGCCGATCCTGAGATGCCTTCATCTTCTCACGGATCATCCGTACTGTCTCAGTAGTCTGCTGCACCAACTCTGGTCCCAACACCACATTCTCCCCTGACTCATACCAACACAAAGGAGTTCTGCACCTCCTACCATAAAGAGCTTCAAACGGTGCCATCCCGATACTGGAATGGTAGCTGTTGTTGTACGCGAACTCAACCAAAGGCAAATGAGTATCCCACGTACCACCTTTCTCTAACACACAAGCCCGCAACAAGTCCTCTAAAGTCTGAATAGTCCTCTCCGACTGCCCATCCGTCTGCGGATGATAAGCTGAACTCAGCTTCAACTCAGTGCCCAAAGCCTCTTGCAAACTGTTCCAAAATACAGAAGTGAACCTCAGATCTCTATCCGACACAATACTCAAGGACACACCATGCAGCTTCACAATTACCTGAATGTAAATCTCTGCTAGCTTCTCCAACGGAAAAATGATACTAATCAGCACAAAGTGTGCAGACTTAGTAATCCGATCCACAATCACCCAAATCACATCAAGTCCTCTCGCCGTATTCGGCAAACCGGTAACAAAATCCATGGCGATACAATCCCACTTCCAAACCGGAATCTCTAACGGTTGCATCATCCCAGAAGGTCTCTGATGCTCCACCTTCGATTTCTAACATACCAAACAAGCATACACATAACGAGCAATGTCCTTCTTCATGCCCGACCACCAAAGCAACTTTTTCAAATCCTGATACATCTTCGTAGCTCCTGGATGAACACTCAGGCTACTACGATGCCTTTCGTCCAAAATCGACTTCCTCAGCTCATCATTATCCGACAGACAAATTCTGCCCCGAAACCTCAACACACCCGCATTATCCAACTTGAAATCACTACCAAAGTCGCTTCCGGCCTCACGCATCAAATTCACAAGTTTCACATCCAACTTTTGATGTTCTCTTATCATATCCAAGAAATCATTCTTTATTTGCAATTTACCCAACATTACACCACCTGCAGTAAACTCACAAACCATGCTCAAATCTCGAAACTGCTCAATAAGCTCCATCTCTTTTACCATCAAAGCTGACATATGAATCGTCTTCCTGCTCAACGCATCTGCAACAACATTCACCTTCCCTGGGTGATAACTCAAACTGAAATCATAGTCTTTCAAAAATTCCAACCATCTTCTCTGCCTCATATTCAACTCTTTCTGATCAAACAGGTACTTCAAACTTTTGTGATCACTGAACACCTCGAATCTCGAACCATACAAATAATGTCTCCAGATTTTCAAAACAAAAACAACTGCAGCCAATTCAAGGTCATCAGTAGGATAATTTCACTCATGCACCCTCAATTGCCGCGACGCATAAGCTACCACTTTTCCATTCTGCATAAGAACTCCGCCCAATCCCATTTTGGACGCATCACAATATACCACAAAAGGCTCACACGGATTCGGTAACACCAACACCGGCGCCGAAGTCAATCTCTTCTTCATTTCCTCAAAACTCTCTTCACAAGCCGCATCCCACACAAACACTTGATCTTTCCTTGTCAACTGAGTCAACGACAAAGCCAATCTAGAAAAGCCTTCAATGAATCTTCGGCAATAACCGGCTAAACCCAAGAAGCTTCTAACTTCAGTTACCGTCTTCGGTGGTTCCCACTGTAACATCGCACTAACTTTCGAAGGGTCTACTGAAACACCATCACCCGAAATAACATGCCCCAAGAAACTCACCGTCCTCAACCAAAACTCACACTTCAATAACTTAGCAAACAACTTGTTATCCTTCAACACTTGCAAAGCAATCCTCAAATGTTCCGCATGCTCTTCCTCAGACTTAGAATAAATCAGAATGTCATCAATGAACACGACAATAAACTGATCCAAATAAGAATGGAAGATACAGTTCATATATTCCATAAACACACCCAGCGCATTAGGCATTCCGAAAGGCATTACTGCATACTCGTAATGTCCATATCGAGTCCTAAACGCCGTCTTCTGAATATCACCTTCTCTCACTCTTATCTGATGATAACCCGACCTCAAGTCGATCTTACTGAACACATGAGCTCCCACTAACTGATCCATCAAATCATCAATCCTTGGAAGAGGATACTTGTTCTTGATAGTCACTTTGTTCAACTGATGGTAATCAATGCACAACCGCATGCTACCGTCTTTCTTCTTCACTAACAACACTGGAGCTCCCCACGGCGACACACTCGGTCTGATAAACTTTCTATCCAGCAACTCTCCAATCTGAGTCTTTAACTCGGCCAACTCCACTGCCGACATCCTGTACGGCGCTATAGAAATAGGCCTCGTACGAGGTACCAGATCAATGCTAAACTCAACTTCTCTCTTCGGAGGTAACTCTGTAATATCATCTGGGAATACCTCTGGAAACTCATTCACTACAGCTAACTCATCTAACAATGCCTTGTTGTCAACAGACATTGATGCAAATAAAGCAAACACCTGAGCTTCGTCTTCCAACAAGGTTCTCAGTTCCTTACTAGACAAGGAATCTGCCAAAGCTTCCTCTTCCGGAGTCAAAAACAATAACACCTTCCAAAAACAATCAATGTACACTCGGTTGAACTCCAACCAGTTTATACCAAGTATAACATCCAAACTACCAAGTGGCAAACAAATCAAATCCACGCCAAAATCTCGGCCAAAGATAGTCAGTGGACACTTCAAACACACAAGCGAAGTAGTCACTGAACCAATTGAGGGAGTTTCAATAGTCTTCCGTCGCTCAAGAGTAGCCGGCACCAAACCTAACCTCTTCACACAATAAACATAGATAAACGAGTGGGTTGCACCCATGTCAATCATAGCAGTCAAAGGAATGTTATTGATAAAACATGTACCTTTGATCTAACGCTCCTCGTCCGCCGACTGAGTACCCACCACAGCAAACACTTTACCGCTAACCTGAGGCGCTTGCGCCCTCCTTGGCTTCTCACAATGAGTGCTAATATGGTCTTTCTCACTGCAGTTATAGCAAGTAGGCATATTAGTCCTACAATCTGCCATCACATGGCCCGACTTCCCACATTTGAAGCACTTCTTAGTCTCCTAGGACAATCACTAGCACGATGCCCCACGACACCGCATCGATAACATTTCAAATCTGCCGATGCCCTCCTATCTCGGAATCTCTTATCAGACACAACCTTCTGCTTTCCCTTACCGGTCGACACACTGTAAGGTGTACCATCGAACCTTTGCTTACCCTTGCGTCACTCGCCGCCTTGTAATGTGCAATCCTCGCACGGTTGTCATTATCATTAATGCGACTTCTACTCACCAACTCAGGATAACTCCGAATTTTCTAACACGTAATTCCCATCTTGATCTCCGGCCTCAGCCCATTCTCAAATTTCAGGCACTTAGATGTCATAGCTTCCTCAGTATTGTAATGAGGACAATACTGAGCCAACTCTTCAAACTTAGCCGCATACTCGGCTACCAACATGCTGCCCTGTTTCAACTCCAGAAATTCCACCTCTTTAGGACTTCTGATATCTTCTGGAAAATACTTTTCCAGAAATCCAGATCGAACCACCTCCCAAGTAATCGGAGTCCCCGAAGCCTCCATCCTCTGACGACAATTGTCCCACCAAGCCTCGGCCTCCCCCTCAAGCATGTGAGTACCGAATCTCACCTTCTGCTCGTCACTGCACCCCATGGTCCTAAAGATCTTCTCTATCGCCTTCAGCCATTTCTGTGCAGCTACCGGATCTAAAATCCCACCTTCAAACTTCGGTGGCTTGTTGCTCTGGAACTGCATCAAGTCTCTGAACTGAGCACCCGCAGCCAGATTCTGATTGGCCACCACTTGAGCCATAGCCTGCATAGCCGCAGCCAACACCGCATCATTCCTCCCAGCCATACTGCTCAACAACAACAACAGGTTAACAGAAAACAACCAACTCTATCCTACAGACAGACTCAAAACACTACACTGGCCGGACGGACGGACCTGCTCTGATACCAACTTGTAACACCCGCTTCCCAAAATAAAATAAAACGACTAAAATAAGCACATATCAGAGTTTCTCCCACTTACGGGATGTCACAATTTTTCCACAAGATTCCACATAACATTTCTCAAAATCATTTTCAGTAATATTGCAGCGGAAAAATAAAATTAGTCTGCCATAAACCACATAACATGTATATATACATCATCATATATACAAAAATCGGCCATCTGCCCAATATATATATATATATATATATATATATATATATATATATATATATATATATATATATATATATATATATATATATATATATATATATATATATATATATATATATATATATATATATATATATATATATATATATATATATATATATATATATATATATATATATATATATATATATATATATATATATATATATATATATATATATATATATATATATATATATATATATATATATATATATATATATATATATATATATATATATATATATATATATATATATATATATATATATATATATATATATATATATATATATATATATATATATATATATATATATATATATATATATATATATATATATATATATATATATATATATATATATATATATATATATATATCCATCAAACATCATCACACATCCCACAAAAGAACAGATACGCCACAGGGGCACACATAAACAACAAATGACAACAAACTCCCAAAAGCCCCAATGTTACGTATCAGAGCATGTCCTACCACAACGCCACAATCCAAGCTAGCTAAACACCTGGATTGTCTGTACTTCCGAAGAAGCACAGACCACAACAACAACAAAGGGGTGAGATTCACGATCAAATATTAATGGTATAAACATACATGAAATAAAAGGCAGAAAGCAATAAATCATTTATTTCATATACCACATATCCGGACCTACTGTCCCATCATCAACAATTACAACACATACACAACTCACTATGCAACACATGCACTGGACTCCACAAAATGCGGTACCGACTCAACTCAGGATAGATCGCATACACTCCCTCTGAACAACGATCTATCCCTACCACGCTCCTCTTGATCTCATATAATCAAATATCAACGTCCCCCACTTGGGACACGGGTGGTCGCATACACTCCATCCGAGCAACGCTCCAAATTCCCGTCCACGCTCCCCCACTGGAGCACGTGAGCCACACAGGCCTCGCGTCCACACGCTCCCCATTTGGAGCACGTGAGCCACACAGGCCTCACGTCCACACGCTCCCCATTTGGAGCACGTGAGTAATCGCATGCGCTCCACCGAGCAACGATTCACCATGTCCACATACCATGCAAGATGCTATGTATAACCACACGGCACACACAGTGCACACGATCCTACGGATCCAATCATCACTCAACAACACGTCAATACAATGCTCACAAGGCATATTCGATCCTACTGATCACAACTACCAAACAACATATCACACACTATGCATATAAGGCATATCGATCCTACCGATCCAATCATATATCACATACATATTAAGCACACAAGTGCATCCGATCCTACCGATCCAATCATCACACAACAACACATAATCACAACGCATATAAGGCGTATCGGTCCTACGGACCCACTTACCACAACACATCACTACAACATACTCAATGCATAATGATCCTACTGATCCGCATATTTCGCACACTGTGCATACATCTCACGTACGTATCCATACATATTCATTCCTAGTCGAAGGATACATAACAACTTTGGGCAACACAGCGTACTTCAGTTCAATCGTTCATATCAACGAGTATTCAAGAACACGCCTTCTACATCACCTTCACTCTCTCAACCGATCCACAATAACCACGTACTTGCTCACGACCAACAAGGGTCCAACCATGCGAGAACGGAACAGCACAGCAGAAAAATTACAAAATGCTGTCATGTTCGCTGCCATTCGCCTGACGAAGCCCCGCAGCGAACACTCGCTGGGACTCGCCCGAAGAAACCCCTAGCGAAGCCAAACAGAAGCAAAAGGCAGCATTCGCTGCCCAGTTCGCCTGGCGAAGCCTCGCCCCCATTCGCCCAGCGAATGCACACGAATTCTGCAGAAAATCTGCTGTTCAGAAATAGCCCCACACCTTGATTTCGTCCGATTAAATCCCACGAAATCCTACACCATACCAGTACAGTACTATCCCACAAGACTACACCGATTATCCTAATTCATACTCGATAAATCGTCAGTTCTACTCAATTCTTCAACTTCCGGCATTAACTCCGAATTTTACCGGAAACCCCAAATCACCAAATAACCACATGCAACGAATTTCAACATGATAACTATAATCATAACAGAATTATTAACATGCAACCATCATCAATTCAACATCATTTTATGGGGATTAGGGATTCAACATCATGTTTGCTTAATTCGTTTTTGTGTCTGAATAATCATGTTTGCTTAATTCATGAAACTTTATACCGTTTGCTTAATTCGGACAATAGGATTATACATCTTGCAAACCTTATTGCGCTTGTCATTGAGTTTGTATCCAGATAGGAATGAACGCTTAGGATATTAAAATTATAACAATCAATGATAGTAGGAACCAAATCGGTAGATTAACTTATTTCATAATCACTTATTTCATAATCACTTATTTAATAATCACTTATTTCACAACAGCTTATTTCAATAATAATTTATTTTCTAAAATCAAAACCAAAATCAAAATCGATCCCCCCCATATTTTGTTAATGTAATTGGTTATTTCTACAAGAATCCTTGAGAACGATATTCCGAGTTACTGTCGCTGTACTGCATTTTTACAAAAACACTCGTTTTGACCCGCGCTCGACAACGGATCAAATTGGCGCCGTTGCCGGGGATTCCTGTCGATTTAGCCAATAGTCTAGTTTTAGGTTTTGTTTGTTTTAATTTTCTGCATTTTTGTGTATTTTCTTGCGTTTTTGCATCCAGCCATCCCGTTTCGCCCGTTTCTCGTCAGATTTAGTAAAAAAAAATCAGGTTTTGGGCAAATTGCCTTCCTTTTGAGATCTGTTTCGTGAACTTGAAGCAGAAAAATCGTGCGATTAAAAGACCGTAACTCTGAAAGAGTTATAGGAGTTGACCTCTAGAATCGTCAAATTCCTCTTTTTTCTATTTTTAATTAATTGTTTACTGTTTTCACGGTCTCAAAAAAATCCAAAAAAATTTCCAAAATTCTCATTTGATCTAATTAGGTTAAATTTTATATTTTTAGATTTTTTAGATTTTATTTTAACCATCTTCCTTCTTTGAGTTTGATTCTGACCTACATGGACATTGTGGGAATTATCGGATTTGTTGTTGCATTTGCAATCCTGGTCACAATCTTTGATGCAATGAGACATCCCATGGAAGAGCATTCAATATTTCAGATTGAGTTACTTTCTGAATTAGTAGACGATACACTTCTCGAGTTTTTATCTAATTTCCCGTCTTTACTGGACTATGATGATACTTTCTTCTGTGATGTATGCACTAACACTGATGTTTGCTCTACATGTGCCGAGATAAATATTGCATTGCAGACCGATATTTTGCAGGTGGATAAGGTTACTGATGAAGTGGTTTGTGCGATTGAGGCTTTGAACGTCCCTGCTGCCCCGATCATCCCATCCATTGAGCAGCTCCCTTCTTTAGAACTCAAACCTCTCTCAAAAAATCTCAAATATGCCTACTTAGACATAAATGATAAGTTTCCTGTTATTATTTCAGCTAAACTTGATTTCGATCAAGAAAGTAGGATTTTACAGGTTTTAAAGAGGCGCAAAAAGGCAATAGGGTGGACCTTGGCGGAAATTCCCGGTATTAGCTCTTCTAGGTGCATGCATCAGATTTTGCTTGAAAAATGAGCTAAGGTAGTGAGGCAACCCCAAAGGAGGCTTAATCCTTTAATTCTCGATGTTGTGAAAAAAGAGATCATATTCACGTGCCAATGCGACACTTTTACTTATCGAAGATTCTTCTTTGATCCTGGAATAAAAGGCAAATGCACTAATAATAATTTCAAGTTTAATGAATGCTACCCAAATCTATTGTATGAGATCCCCACTTTGAAAGAAGATACTGTAGGAAATCTCTCTTTGAGAAAGGATGTCTATGTGATCACTTATCCACCTTGACTCATCGGGTGTGTTCTTTCCTTTCTCTCACTCTTATTTATATTTATATTCTTTCGTTGAGGACAACGTATGCTTTAAGTGTGGGGGAGGGAAACCTTTGTTTTATTTGCTTGATTTTACTATTTTGTTTTGGTTTATTTTCAGTTATATTAATAAAAAAAATTACATCTTTTTGAAAGTTCTAGGCTAAAGACTAATTTGAGATTAGTTTGCGGAGACTTGGGAAAAATTCACAAGATCGGTATCGTCTTAACACCGTAAGTCTCCTAGATGTGGAAACTGATTTGAATACTCTTTATGTTTTAGCCTTAAATTTTCATTCTCTGACAACACTTGAGTAGTTTTTTTCAGCAGTCAGCACCATCTCATACACACTCTACATAGGGAAGCCGATGAATATAAGTGAGTGATCAAATTTGTAGCTTAAAAAAAATAAAAAAAGAAGAAGAAAAGAAGAGGAATACACCTTCCAACAGATGTAGAGCCTTCAAAAAAATTTTGAAAAAATTACTCGTTTTTAGTTGGCTCAGCGGGTTCTAGTGCTGAACTTGGTAGGGCGGATTACGGTCTGATCCCCCGCAGCTACAACTGAGTAAGCAAAGGGTTATGCCACGTAAGTACCAGAATCCCAAACAAAAAGGATCAGAGTCACTAACCGGTTGCCTTGCTATGAGTGTGTGGAGATAACGGGCTTAATGTGATTGCGCCTGAATGAAAAAGAGCAAAAAGGAGGAAGAGTAAGTTAGGCTTCAGCATAATAACATGATTAGAGTTGATTTGTATATTCAGGAGATTTATGACTGCACAATTATGGATTAGTGTTCCTACGATATCCTTAGTATGTAAGATTAGTACCTATCGATGCAAACTTAACCGAAGAAGACTTGTAGCCCGGAATGAGTAACTGTTGATGTGTTTGTGCTTTCTTTGTTTTGTTTTATTTTAATTTTGCTCGGAATGCAAAAGTTCAAGTGTGGGGGAATTTGATTAGTGCATCTTTATGCACATTCTCCTATATTTTTAATTAGGAATTTCTATACTTTATTTTGATTATTCTTATGTTTTATTATGTTTTTATATTTTATATTATTTTTGGTTTAATTTCATTTCCGTACTTTATTTTTCAGCTTTAGCAGTCTGCACGAAAACGATCATAACTGTAGTTCTGAGAATCCGTTTGAGGCGTTCTAATAATCGTCGGAAAGCTAAGAGAGAGAGATACGACTTTTGTGTTGGAGTCAAAGTCAAATTCTGAGCATATTTTCCCAGAATATTCGTTGAAGTTACAACATTAGGAATTTGTTTTAGTTTCGGGTCATTTAGAACTTGGCCTGGGTTATGTATTTGACCCAGTTGGGTTGTTTTAGTTTTCCCCTAATATACCTAGCAGCCAAAATCATTGTTCATGTACCTTTTTACATTTTAGACAATTTTTCATAAGTTTTCTTACGCTTAAAAAGAACAATGGAGAACTAATCTCTTTGGAGTCGGTCTACCGCAATTCAGGTTCTAACACTTGAGATTGTTATAATGTTAATTTTTGTTTAATTCCGTTCAATGATATTTCATATTCTTGTATACTTAATTCAATTGCATGAAATATATTGATTCAATTTGGTTGATTGTGTGATCCTAACATAAACACTTTTACGTTTGCTTAATTCGTTTTTGTGTCTGAATAATCATGTTTGCTTAATTCATGAAACTTTATACCGTTTGCTTAATTCGGACAATAGGATCATACATCTTGCAAACCTTATCGCGCTTGTCATTAATTTTGTATCCAGATAGGAATGAACGCTTAGGATATTAAAATTATAACAATCGATGATAGTAGGAACCGAATTGGTAGATTAACTTATTTCATAATCACTTATTTCACAACAGCTTATTTCAATAATCATTTATTTTCTAAAATCAAAATCGAAATCAAAATCGACCCCCCCATATTTTGTTACTGTAATTGGTTATTTCTACAAGAATCCTTGAGAACGATATTCCGAGTTACTGTCGCTGTACTGCATTTTTACAAAAACACTCGTTTTGACCCGCGCGCGACAGCTGATCACTCTGCCCTTGTAACAACCGAATTCTTCTCTTCTAAGTTCATGATTCTTCTAGAAGCTAATTCAAGTCCAATGCGAGTGTCGGGAAATCAACTGCGGGTTGGACAAAAGATGGATGAGTTTTCTGTTCCGGATGAGGATGGATATGCAAGAATGAGATGCAAATGCAATGCAAAATTCAAAAGTGCAACAAACAAAGGATCAAAGCCTCCACTGCTGTACTGTTGTCTGGAGAAGTTCATAAGTCTGCTTTGAAGAGAATACCAGAATACCGGGTTGGTTGAAGGTCAAGTTTCCTGCACAACCCTCCCACTCACAGGTATGTACCTAATCTCTTATAAGGTTCGACATCCTATACAGGTCGTCAATGTCACAGACTCTCGAGAAACGATGATAGGTTCACCATTTCTGCTTTGGAATCATGGTCAAGCGAGGAGGCCTCACTCAACTGACTTCCCAATGATCAGTCTCCAGAGTCGTTAGTTTTCAGATCTAACATCCCCTCAATAGTCCAAAACGCAAAGGATAGGACGTCTTCAGAGAAAACCTCGTCTTAACGCGAATTTCATGAGGACTATTGCACGCCAAACATGAAAGCCCGTGCTACTCTCTACACTAATACTAGATGTGTACTCAAGCCTGGGTATTGGGATTATCTCACAGTAGAACACCCACCCAACAGCACAACAACAACATATAAAATAATAAAGTGCGGAAAAAGTAAATGGAATAATGTACAGATACAACACATATGCACACATATATACACACCCACAAACAAAAATACACAAGCGCTGAAATTGACTCGCATAGGGAAACAGGGTCCCCAACAGAGTCGCCAGCTGTTGCATCTGCGAAAAAGGCGGGCAAACAGATAGAAGAGTCGCCACCGAACGTTATTTATCCCAAAGAGAGGGAAAGGAAACGATATAAGAAAACCTAAGAAAACGGGAAAGACAAGGTCATCGCAACCAAATCTTGGGTTCGGCAGTCGGTTACGCAAGGGAAAGGTATGAGCACACCTCACGTTCATTGTATTCAACGGTATCCATGCTTGTTGTCTAATCTATGGGTGAAAGCTATCTAATGCTACTGATAAACGGGGGCGAAGAGAAAGAACAGACTCGATAGGACATCACTGCCCTATGCTTACGTATTCCCTCGTGCAATGGGAAAGTCAGAGTCAATGTAGTTCGGGAAACTACAGGTGATGGGGGGAAGGTTGCTCGCCAAGACATCGCCGTCTTGTGCCTACGTATCCTCATCTGGTATGAGAAATTTGAGCAAACGTAATTCGGGCAACTACGGTACAAGATCTTGATTGCACGGGGGCGAGAGAAAAAAGGTTCAGAATAACAGGTTGGTCTCGATTATACTAGAGCAAGAGAAGGGGAGGTTAGTTGTTATTGTGCTCGTCAAGGATAGGGATCCTCGTGCCAATGTATCCTTATTAGGGAATAAGGAATCATAGCATCCGTAGTTCACGCTACTACGGGTCAAAAGGGGTCTCGATCGCACGGGTGCGAGAGAAAAAGGTCCTAGGCCTGAAACACCTAAACAGAAGAGAATCGGTTTCGTTTGGGACGCACACTATGCTAAACCCTAAGACATAGGAGCGAATGTGTTGCATATCACCCAAAGGGCATACGCTAAACACTCTAGACAATGTGAGAAGATACCCCCCACTTATCATTTCCTACGTATCTAATGCTTGGCTCACAACACTCATCGCGGTTAACGGGTTTGAATTAAATATCCAACAGTGTTAATGGATCGAATCAGGATACAATGTGACACTAAACCGTCGTAGCTCGACTTATGAGGGAAGTTAAACTATAGGAGGTCGCGTAATTGATATCCGTGCTACGGACAAGATAGAGAAATGATATTGAGGATCATTCTACGATTTAATGATGTCGATTAATCGAAGGTAGCCTATCGCGATCCCAAAGTAAAGAAAATGACCCAAATGGTCATTTTTCATAGATTTGAAATCGGGAAGGCTATCGACTCCGATAAGTTGACGCTTACGAATACAAGACTTCATTGATCGAGGAAATTAAAATAAAATCGAAAAGAAGAAGAAATGAGGAGAGAAAGAGGATGGTCTCGGATCCAACATTACTTATCACTAATTTGACTAATAACGGTTTACGGAAGTCTCGTCATAGACCAAAAAGCGACGAAAAACAAATAAAGATGAATAAAAATCGAGAATGAAAACGAAATAAAAACTCGGTCTCGGATCTATCATTTTCTCATCAATAATTTGACAGAAAAACATAGAGGTCTCTTCATCGACCCAAACGAGGAGTTATGAAAATAAATCCTCAAAAAATTATTAAAATCTAACTTCTAAAAGAAAAACATTATAAAACTCTAAGAATTAAATTAAAAGAAAATATTATAAAAACTAATTTAGATAATATATTATCAAAACTTTTTAAAAGACTAAAAACCTAATAACAAAACAAAATATTAATAGTTTTTTAGAAAAAAGGAAGGAGGGGTAGTAACTGAAATCAGAGGGTAAGTTAAATAAGAGAGAATCATTTGGGTTCAAAGGGCCCATCATCTCTCATGATTGACTGCAACAGGGGGGAGGGGTTAACAGCAACCAGGATTGGGCCTAGTCCAAACCACCAAACACAAATGTCCAAACAAAACCTCTACACTCCTCCTCACAATAAGATCCCCAGCCAGAAAAACAAACACGACAATGAAGTGTAAAACAAAAACATACGAAGCAACCAAAGTCCAATCTCTGAGATTTTCTTTTCAAGTTTTGTTGGGGGTAGATTACGGCCGAGGAATGGGTGAAACGGAGGTGTGATTGAAGTTGAAGATTTCTGGGTTTTGTAGTTGAAGTGGTTTGAAGGAAATGTGTTTTCATTTATTGTAGAAAGGGGTTTCGTTTGGGGTTCCAGCGAGAGATGGGTTTCGGTTGAATGCAGGTTGAACATGGTGATGTTGAAGAGTTTCGAAGGGTTGTTAATGGTTGTGAGGAAGAACGAAAATGGGTGTTGAAGATTGGTTGCGGTTTCGGAAAGCTGAAGGTGTTTCTAGGTTTCTGTTTGGTTTTAAGAAGGGTCGTCGCCAGAAATGGGTTGTCCGACGAAGATGGTGATGTTGATGAATCTGGGTTGAAGGTCATGAACAGGGGGCGGCGGATTAGGGTTTCACAAGGTTGATGAAAGTGAATAGTAGTTTTTGCTAGTTGCTAAGGTTTCCGTGTCTGACCTTGGGGATGATGAACATGAGCTATATATACCATAGAATGACACGTGTACTACCTGGCGGTTGTTTCCGAATTTCAATTAAATTAAATGATAAATATTAAGCTGTACTAACTAACTTAAACCTAGTTCTAACTATAATCTAAACTAAACAATATTCTAATAATCTAACTAATTAAAAAAATAATTCTAACTAATCCTAATTAATTAATTAACTTAATTCTATCCTAATAATGACTAATAAAATTAATCCTAAATCTATTTCTAAATAAAAATCTATTCTATTTAATTGAATTCTAATAAAAGCCCTAAATTCTAAATTCTATATCTAAATAATTAAAAATCTATTTCTATTAAAAACAACTATTTTATAATTAGAATAAAAACTTAAATTCTAAATCTAAATTCTATAATCTAATAAAATAAACCTAAATAAATAAAAAACGGAAAAAAACGGGCGAACACTGAAACCCTACAAAATTATCAGCACAGACTGAATCACCAGGAAGAGAACAACTTTCCCTCGATTTCGACATGGAACTTACCATTTGAACTGGCTTAAATTTCCTAAAATGCGAACGAAGCGGCTGAAATCCTGATAAATCCATTCCGGCTGATAACATGGACAGTATGCGAGAAATGAATGACCTAGATGATATGCAGATGAATGCGAAGCAAAAGACAGTCAAAGGTAGAAAAAGGGTGGATAAATTTTGGGGTGCAAAAACTATGACTTTGAATAATATCATGCATGTCCTTGAATTAGAAAAAAATATTATTTTTGGGGTTCTTCTAAATAAGGCAAAGTTTAGTTAGTTTATTGGGGTAGATTTTTACACCATCACTATGAATGATACTTTTGTGAAATTGATATGTTTAAGATTTTTATGAATGAAATCGAAAATAAATTTAGTAATATTGAAAGTGAAGGGCTTTATATGTTTAAAACTTTTTTGAATGAAATTGAAAATCAATTTAGTAAGAAAATTAAGAGTTTCATTGTGATATGGGAAACTGAGTATTATTCTAGTTTATTTAATAATTTTTATAGGAATTTTACATGAAACTACGACCCCATTTTTTCTCGAAATGAATGGTAAAGTAGAAAGAAAATTAGAACTCTTAATCAATTAGTCGTTACTATTATGTTGAAATTTGGTTCCGCGTATTATTGGTGAGGGAAACTTTTATTGACTATTTTTTATGTCTTGAATAGAGTTTCCAATTCTAAAAATAAGATATCTCCTTATGAGATATTGAAGAAAAGACAACCAAACTTGTCTTATTTTAGAACTTGGGGTTGTGTGTCTTATGTTAGAATTTTGGATCCGAAGCAAGTTAAACTCACTAGTATAGCCTATGAATGTATATTCATTGGGTATGCGATAAACAACAAGGCATAGAAGTTTCATGACCTAAATGCTAAAATGGTCATAAAATCAAATTCTATTCAATTTTATATAGATAAATTTCCTTTCAAATTGAGAAATAGTGGGGTATTACGGTTAGAATATGATATCAAATTATTAATTAATTTGAATCGCATCTTTAGTTCATAACCGCTCTTTGATTTATCCGAAGGAAAAGGTAAAAAGAAGAAAACCTAATTTTGCATCGTAAAGACAATGCGGGGAGAGATCTAAGTAAGGGGTTGGTTAAGCTCAGGGAAGGTACTAGCACCCTAAACTTCTGTAGTACTCTACAGGAACCTTTTGTTTATTGTATGCTTTTTTTTTATATTTTATTATCTGTTTTAATATATATTGAGCTAAGGGATAGAGTGACCTAAAGACCTAAGGGTTAGTCCTAAGTTTACTCGGCAAGACATCGCATCTTGTGCCTACATATCCTGACGGGAATGGAATCAGAGTAATTGTAGTTCCCCTCGAAAGGGAGGTTAGGAACTTCTTGACTGTGGTCAAGGTTCCAATGGGAGTAAACGTATCTTAAGGACACGCTTACGTGGAGTCTTGAAACTCTTATTTCTATGTTGAAAAGTTGAATTAAAATTAGGGTTGAAATTATGGATTCCACGGCGGGAAACCCTAAAGCAGAGTACATCGACTCTTTGACCTAAAACTAGGGTAAAGGGTATTTTCATCCATGGCGGGACACCTAGGCTCTTAGGGTTTGGAAATGGTCAAAGGTTAGGGTTATTGACTCGGCGGTCAAACGGCTAGACCTAATTCCTTCGGAGATGATTAACGGTAAACATGCAAACATGGCGAAATATTATATGGCAGAAATAAAATGCGGAAAGTAAATAAAGCATCGCGACGATCACTCGCGTAAATTACAAGTCCCAAAAAAATGCAAAATAAAATAAATCGCGACCATGGCCTCGCGTAAATTACATCCATGGAACAACATAAATTAAATAAATATTAATCGGAATTTAAGTATAATCTGAGGAGAAAAATAGAGAACACTAGTGAAAAGTTAGACAGAAATATGACAAATAATGAAACAGTTAATATTGAAAGAAAGACAAAATGCAATTTAGAATTTTAATTATAGTTTTATTAGTTTTAAAAAGGAATTTTAGTTTAAATTTTGAAGAAAATAATTTTAATGTTGAAAAAAAAGTTTTTTGTTTTTAATTTTAATTTTTTAAAAAGGCTTCAATGTTAATATTAAAAAAAAAGTCTTTAGTTTAAAATTTTAAAAAATGTTTTAGTTTTAATTTTAACAAAAAATTCTTTAGTTTAATGTTAAATTTAAAAAAAAAACAAGTTCTTAGTTAAATGTTAATTTTAAAAAAAGGTTTTAGTTTAATGTTAATTTAAATAAAGGTTTTAGTTTAAACATTAAAAAAATATTTTAGTTTTGATTTTAATAAAAGTTTTTTTTTTGTTAATGAAAATTTTAGCAGCTCAAACTCAATTATTTTAAAAAAGAAAATAAGATAATAATTTTACAAAAAAAAGAATAAAAATAAATAGGACAAAAAAACTAAAGGAAGGGGAAATAATAATAAACAATAATGAAAAAAGGGAAGGATAATGAAAAGGGAAGGCATTTAACCACTGGGGTGGCGATACATCCTTTATTTATGCTCATTTAACCACTGGGGTGACAATACATCCTTTGTTTTTGCTCATTTGACCCATTAGGATTGACTTTAATTTCTTTTCTTTCTGCTCATTTGACCCATTAGAGTTGCCTTTAATTACCTTTTCTCCTCTTACTCTTCCTTATCCTAGAAATGGATTACGAAAGAAGAAAAAAACAAAAAAAAGGGGATAACAGCCAATTAACGATGCTTACGGTGAGATTATTCAGATTCTCTGCTTTTGTTGTGATGGACGGTTGATTTTCGGAGGTGAATTTCTCGCGGTTCCGAAACTTCTTCTGATTGAGATGATGATGAAGCCTCGAAGATTTTTCTGATAAGTCGTGAGAACGGCCGCCGTTTTTTCTTTTCTTCCTCCGTTCTCTCTTTTATCAAATGCAACTCATGTTTATATAGGTAACAAATTAGGGTTAACTCTAACCTAATGCCTATTTTAAAGCCCAACTTAAATAATTAGTCAAATCTAAAAAACAAACTAAAACAAACTTAAAAGAATAAAATCTTTTCTAATATTTTTAATTTTATGATTTTTGGATGTTTTTATGAATAATATGGAAAAAAGTGAAAAAATAATATTTTTTAAAAAATAATTTAAATAAAATACGAAAATAATAATTAAATAATAAAAAAAAGTGAAAAAATAATATTTTTTAAAAAATAATTTAAATAAAATACGAAAATAATAATTAAATAATAAAAAAAACTATTTTTGTTATTTTTTTTATGAAAATAGAAAAGTTAGAATAAAAATAAAAGAAAAACAAAAAGTGAAGAAGGTGGGATTCGAACTCTCGACCTCTCACACTCACAACTCGTTACACACAGTCTCTGGCCAATTGTGCCATTTTATTCATTCAAAATAAAGTGGCACTAGAAACTATGTAAAGGTAGGACAAATTTGGGGTGCAACAGATGCCCCTATTTAAATAGCTTCACCGGATGATTTGAGCAGCGGAGACTCGAGAAATCACGGTGAAAGGGATTTAAATACAGATAACCGGAAATTTGGCCCCTAGATGCAGTGATATGCAATGATATGGAAAAAATAACACGAACTATAATGCTGACAATGCCATGAATCTAATATGATGCGTATGATGGAATGATGAATGTAAGGATGTAGACGACACGACGTCATAGGGGACAGCGCAGCGAAGAATTGCACTGGGGAAGAAGACACGCGGTGGTGACAAGGTAACATAGGATCCACACGGAGGCAGGACCAGGTAAACGACAGACGCTAGAGTTTTCGGGACATTCCTTGAAGAGATCGAGCGGGATCTTCAGGACTCACCGGAAAACATATAGGGAGAGACAAACATCAGAACATTTCGGAAGAACGTCGAAAAGGAGACACGTCGTATCTGGAAGAACGTCAGATAGACATGACACGAAATAGTCGATGTGTGCCAAGTAAACTGGACTTTGTCTACAAGGTAAGACACGGATAAAACACGACCTCGGGGAGAAAAATGCAAATGGGGATAAAACACCCATGCTGCCAAGTAACTAAATTCGTCCACAAGATAAGACGCGGATAAAACACGACCTCGGGGAGAAAAATACAAATGGGGATAAAGCACCCATGATGCCAAGTAAATAAATTCGTCCACAAGGTAAGACGCGGATAAAACACGACCTCAGGGAGAAAAATGCAAATGGGGATAAAGCACCCATGATGCCAGGTAAATTGGACTTCATCCACGAGGTAAGACGCGGGTAAAACACGACCTCGGGAGAAGAAGCAAATGGGGATAAAACACCCATGATGCCAGGTAGATTGGAATTCGTCCACGAGGTAAGACACGGGTAAAACACGACCTCAGGAGAAGAAGTAAATGGGGATAAAACACCCATGATATGCACATGTATAAGAATTATGCTATGATATATGATCAAATGCAAATGCAGATGTCGACGACAAGGCTCGACTCTTATGATGGGATAACAAGACTGGAAAACTAATTCCTCAACCCATACATCACTGACATTCTGCTAAACTGTATAAGATGATAGTCTCTGTAGGAAGGATGAATAGTCGTTTGGATATTTTTCAAGTACACTGCCCTAGATTAGACAAACTGATAATTGCTTCAGCTTATCTGATTCGTAAAAATGACTGTATTATTGTACCCTTGGAAGGCTTGCCCAGTATGAGTCTTGAAAATTTTCTGGATAAACCAAATCTGAACAAATCTTGAACTGATTCTTAGACAAGATGTAAGCGAAACTTGCCCCTGATAGGATTACTTGACCAAGTTTCTCATTGTTTGAAAATTCCTTAGAGGAAAGCCAGTTTGCAAACAAAAATATTCATACAAACATGGTAATGCAAAGTTCATGCGACCTTTGAAATCAATTTTTTTTTTTTGAAAAATGAAAAATAAGTCGTTGGTCAGAACACGGTGGTTCAAGACGCTCAAAATTTAAAACAAAAATGTATTGCCAAAATAAATGATTCACAAAGATCTTTTGGAGTCAGGTTACGCAACCTTGTTGTAGTATACTTTCAAAATAACCTTGCTTCAATTAGGTCTTTTAAGGGTTGTAACGTGGCCTAGTTCACGGTTTATGAAACAAAGGATAAAGGCTCAAAATTTATTTATACCCACCCCATCTACATGATGATCTCCAGTCCTATGCTCAGTTAACTCCTATTATGCATTCAGGTTCGTATAGATTAGGAATTGCACTGATGGTAGCAATGATGGTTCAGAAGTCAATGGACCTATGAAAAGCAGCCACTACCTCCTTATGATATTTGGTCATTTTGACATTGAGGATTTTCAGGGTAAAGATTTAAAACTCCTCTTTGCATTATCCCTAAATTTTGCCTGAGCTGTTTCTTGTGAAGATTACAGTCAGCGGGATGCCCCAGTTTTGCCTAAGTCTACTTTATAGGTTTTGACTTAGCGGACTTTTTTTTTTGAAAGAAAGTGACTGCCTAGCTTAATGATCACGGTGAACCATCATCGGCTTTTGACTTGGAAAACATCTTCGACACTTACTTGCTGTGTACGAAGGAAAACTTGTGAATTCAACCTTTGTATGAAAGGTGTATTGTAGGAAAGCACAACCGAGTTAACTGAGAACTATCCATCCCCAGGCTAAGATTGCGGGTTTTTTTGTAAAGAAAGAAACTCCAACTTCTAGGCTCAAAGGGGGTGACAAGGGGATAATTTCCTTATTTCTCCAGTGTTTGGGAGTTGAAATAATGCCTCACATCATCAATAAGGATTCATTGAAAGCATACTGACAGCAGTTATGGGTATAACGTTTTCGTCATCCTCCCTCCAATCTTTGCATACCAAAATTCGGACAAAAGTAAATATTTGAAAGATAAAGCATAGAGATGAAAATAATAGATAAAATGAATTAAATCAAAAGTTGCAACGCTCAGTTCATCAATATAAAAGTACAAACATAGTTCGAAAGAAAACAGCTAATAAAATAAGGAAAATACAAACAATGAGAAACAAAGGTCTGTGATTAAAACAATACAAAGATAAACTGTCATGTCTAAAACAAATAAATAGCCTGCTGAGGTCAGCCCGAAGCTTCACTTCTGATGCCCTGGCAAAGGATTCTTCTGGATGTTCGGAGGATTGTCTGGAAAATCAAGTATGCCTGCTCTCATTAGCTCACACACTCTGGCTTTCAGTGCAAAACAATGCTCCAAGTTGTGGCCTAAGGCACCCTCATGAAAAGCGCACTGGAAATCAGCCCTAAATCCAGCTGGAGGAGGATTAGGAGGAGGTGGTAAAGCCCTTGTAGTGATCAGCCCTCGTTGAACCAGGTAAGGATAAAGTTCTGTGTAAGTCATGGGAATATGATCAAATTGATTCCTATTTCGATACTGGTCTTGTCTAATAACTGGACGTTGAGGATTCTGAGCTGGCTGCAGAGCAACAACAGGTTGAGATCCCTGGAGAGGCTTTCTTGATTCAGTCATGACAGCATTGGTCTTCTCATCCTTCCTCCTATGGAAATTCCCATAGGATTTCTTTGCACCATTAGAAGATTCGGCAGCTTTGGATACCTTCCCATTTTTCAAACCTTCTTCTAACCTTTGGCCAATAGTCACCAGATCTGTAAAGCTTGAAGAGACACTCCCAATCATCTTTTCCCAATAGAAAGGAGACAAAGTATCCATGAATATTTCTGTCCGTTCCTTCTCTGCTATAGGGGGTTCGACTTGGGAAGCTAACTCCCTCCAACGCTGAGCATACTCCTTGAACGACTCTTTTTCCTTCTGAGACATACTTTGAAGCCGACGACGATCGGGAGCCATATCCAAATTGTATTTGTATTGCTTCATAAAAGCGTTGACGAGATCTTGGAAGCAGTGGACACTGTTATGCTCTAAGTTCATATACCATTTAAGAGAAGTACCACTCAAACTATCCTGAAAGCAATGGATGAGCAACTTCTGATTGTTGGTGTAAGCTGCCATCTTTTGGAAGTACATGACTAGATGGGCTCTTGGACATGAATGACCTTAATACTTCACGAACTTAGGAGTCTTGAACTTGGCAGGAAAAACAAGACCAGAAACTAGGCACATATTATCGACATCAACATTGAAGAAATCAGTACCCTCGACAGCTTGAAGTCTCTTGTTTATGATCTGAAACTGTTCACGGGTGATCTCAGGCTCAACAAAATCTTCTTGAACATCGGCAACATTATACTCATAGGGAGGATTCTCAACGGGAGCTTGGATAGTCTGATTAACCGTGTGGACCACAAGTTAGGCCTCGGTAAGGACAGGAGCTTGAAAAACCGGTCTAACAGCCTGACCAATCATAGCGGCAGATGCAACAGGTGGAGAGTAGTTAGGAGGTAAACCAAACTCAGGCCAACTAGAGGGAGGCACTGAAACAAGAGGTGGATCAACACTTGAAACTTCCTGAATGACAGTCCTCTAAGGTGGATCTCCTCTGGCAATCAACACTTGAAGCATCTCGGTAAGCCTGGTCATGCCTGCTTTCAACTCATCAATCTCCATTCGGACCTCCGCATTATGTTCCTCTTATTTTGACATTTGGCGTCTATAGTTAGCTCTAGTCTGATATCTGTGTCGAGGAATCAGCTTGACGACTCAACGGAACAGGTGAGATAAAGACAAACTAGACATGAGAAACCCGGGGAAAGATGCCATGCAAGACATGATGCTAATGCAATGCATTAGTTTCAAGAACTTCAACGGTCGATTGCAAACATTTCTTTTTTTAGGAAAGTTGGAACCAATTTTAAACTTTGAAATATAGGACTTTTGAATTCACAAAGTACTGTTGAATTCCTTGAAACTAGGAATGATGTTTTATGAATGCCATGCACAAATACACACAAACAACAAAGTCCTATGTTAGAGGAGCAATGAATGGAGTTAAGGTCTACCCTTCCCAAAAGGTATGTACTATGGGGTAGTTGTACGTACAGAACAAGGTTCTAAAGAGGTGCCCAAAGTCATCAGTCCATCTTTCGGATATTATCAATTTCCCAATTGACTCGGTGGTTAATAATATCCTCAAGAGAGCCTCTTTTGAGTGTAGTATCGCGTAGCAACTATTTTGGGATTACTCCCTCATAGTTCCCGCACTACGTCCTAGATAGGGCCAAAGTGGTGTTAAGGTACTACGGTCCCCAGTATCACAGACTCCAATCGACAATAGTAAATGTTTTCACGATTACTCGTTCAACCGAACCATTTTCGAAAGGGTCTCAACTGAGCGGTGATTCTCAAGTCAGCTTGGTCGGGATTCCACTCCCTATAAGCCTCGTTGAATATATCACCTTCCTATAATAATGTCACTCAAGTCCGGGTGTAGGACTTATCTCACAACAAAGATACCCCAAGTAAGGTACAATATATACAGATAATAAAATAAAATAGAAATATCATACAATAAACAAAATAGGGGCAACCCTTAAAAATCCGATAAATCCCCAGCGAAGTCGCCATTTTCTATTGCGGTTAGAATATGATATCAAATTATTAATTAATTTGAATCGCATCTTTAGTTCATAACCGCTCTTTGATTTATCCGAAGGAAAAGGTCAAAAGAGGAAAACCTAATTTTGCATCGTAAAGACAATGCGGGGAGAGATCTAGGTAAGGGGTTGGTTAAGCTCAGGGAAGGTACTAGCACCCTAAACTTCTGTAGTACTCTACAGGAACCTTTTGTTTATTGTATGCTTTTTTTTATATTTTATTATATGTTTTAATATATATTGAGCTAAGGGATAGAGTGACCTAAAGACCTAAGGGTTAGTCCTAAGTTTACTCGGCAAGACATCGCATCTTGTGCCTACATATCCTGACGAGAATGGAATCAGAGTAATTGTAGTTCCCCTCGAAAGGGAGGTTAGGAACTTCTTGACTGTGGTCAAGGTTCCAATGGGAGTAAACGTATCTTAAGGACACGCTTACGTGGAGTCTTGAAACTCCTATTTCTATGTTGAAAAGTTGAATTAAAATTAGGGTTGAAATTATGAATTCCACGGCGGGAAACCCTAAAGCAGAGTACGGCGACTCTTTGACCTAAAGCTAGGGTAAAGGGTATTTTCATCCACGGCGGGACACCTAGGCTCTTAGGGTTTGGAAATGGTCAAAGGTTAGGGTTATTGACTCGGCGGTCAAACGGCTAGACCTAATTCCTTCGGAGATGATTAACGGTAAACATGCAAACATGGCGAAATATTATATGGCAGAAATAAAATGCGGAAAGTAAATAAAGCATCGTGACGATCACTCGCGTAAATTACAAGTCCCAAAAAAATGCAAAATAAAATAAATCGCGACCATGGCCTCGCGTAAATTACATCCATGGAACAACATAAATTAAATAAATATTAATCGGAATTTAAGTATAATCTGAGGAGAAAAATAGAGAACACTAGTGAAAAGTTAGACAGAAATATGACAAATAATGAAACAGTTAATATTGAAAGAAAGACAAAATGCAATTTAGAATTTTAATTATAGTTTTATTAGTTTTAAAAAGGAATTTTAGTTTAAATTTTGAAGAAAATAATTTTAATGTTGATAAAAAAGTTTTTTGTTTTTAATTTTAATTTTTTAAAAAGGCTTCAATGTTAATATTAAAAAAAAAGTCTTTAGTTTAAAATTTTAAAAAATGTTTTAGTTTTAATTTTAACAAAAATTTCTTTAGTTTAATGTTAAATTTAAAAAAAAAAAGTTCTTAGTTTAATGTTAATTTAAAAAAAAGGTTTTAGTTTAATGTTAATTTAAATAAAGGTTTTAGTTTAAACATTAAAAAAATATTTTAGTTTTGATTTTAATAAAAGTTTTTTTTTGTTAATGAAAATTTTAGCAGCTCAAACTCAATTATTTTAAAAAAGAAAATAAGATAATAATTTTACAAAAAAAAGAATAAAAATAAATAGGACAAAAAAACTAAAGGAAGGAGAAATAATAATAAACAATAATAAAAAAAAATGGAAGGATAATGAAAAGGGAAGACATTTAACCACTGGGGTGGCGATACATCCTTTATTTATGTTCATTTAACCACTGGGGTGACGATACATCCTTTGTTTTTGCTCATTTGACCCATTAGGATTGACTTTAATTTCCTTTCTTTCTGCTCATTTGACCCATTAGAGTTGCCTTTAATTACCTTTTCTCCTCTTACTCTTCCTTATCCTGGAAATGGATTACGAAAGAAGAAAAAAAACAAAAAAAAAAGGATAACAGCCAATTAACGATGCTTACGGTGAGATTATTCAGATTCTCTGCTTTTGTTGTGACGGACGGTTGATTTTCGGAGGTGGATTTCTCGCGGTTCCGAAACTTCTTCTGATTGAGATGATGATGAAGCCTCGAAGATTTTTCTGATAAGTCGTGAGAACGGCCGCCGTTTTTTCTTTTCTTCCTCCGTTCTCTCTTTTATCAAATGCAACTCATGTTTATATAGGTAACAAATTAGGGTTAACTCTAACCTAATGCCTATTTTAAAGCCCAACTTAAATAATTAGTCAAATCTAAAAAACAAACTAAAACAAACTTAAAAGAATAAAATCTTTTCTAATATTTTTAATTTTATGATTTTTGGATGTTTTTATGAATAATATGGAAAAAAGTGAAAAAATAATATTTTTTAAAAAATAATTTAAATAAAATACGAAAATAATAATTAAATAATTAAAAAAAAGTGAAAAAATAATATTTTTTAAAAAATAATTTAAATAAAATACGAAAATAATAATTAAATAATAAAAAAAACTATTTTTGTTATTTTTTTTTATGAAAATAGAAAAGTTAGAATAAAAATAAAAGAAAAACAAAAAGTGAAGAAGGTGGGATTCAAACTTTCGACCTCTCACACTCACAACTCGTTACACACGGTCTCTTGCCAATTGTGCCATTTTATTCATTCAAAATAAAGTGGCACTAGAAACTATGTAAAGGTAGGACAAATTTGGGGTGCAACATGGGGGAACTAAATCGAATCACATCCATGTGATAAGAAGCAGCGAAAACAACAACGAGATAGAAATAGAACTTTGATGAATTAAGAAAGTAATAGTTTATAAATACTACGGGCCTAATTATGAGGTCTATATTGTATAAGAAGATCCAATAAATCTTCAAGGAGAATTGTCATCTCTGGATGCAGATTTGTTGCAAGAAGTTATTAATGATGTGATTGGTTCTCTAGAATCTAATAGGACTTGGTACTTAGTATTCTTTCCTCCTAATAGCAACTCAAACGGTTGTAAATGGGTTTTGAAAAAGAAACCAAAACCTAATTTTTTGCTTGGTGGTCAAAGGTTTTAGGCAAAGAGAAAATATAAATTTCATCAACATTTTTTCTCTACTCACCATAATTACATCCATTAGGGTAGTTATTTCTATCGTTTCTATTTATAACTTGATAGTACACAAAATGTATGTCAAAACTACATTTTTAAAATGAGACTTAGACGAATAAATCGATATAAACCAATTAGAGGAGTTTGTGATTCATGGGAAAGAAAATAAGGTCTATAAGTTAGATAAGTCTTTGTATGGTCTAAAACGACCTCTAAAGAAATGACATAAAAAGTTTGATAATTTAATACTACCGAATGGGTATAAAGTGATTAAAAGTGACAAATGTGTTTATTACAAATCTGAAAACACGATTTGCATTATGATATCTCCCTATATAAATATCTTACGTATATTTGGATTAAACATTCTAGCTATGAATTATGTTAAATTATTGTTGTTTAACAACTTTGATACGAAATAACTCAGATTATCTAGTGTGATTCTTGGAATCAATATCACTAGATCCAAAAAAGGAATATCTTTGGATCAATCTCATTATGTGCAGAAGATCTTAAAGAAATATAACTACTTTGAAATTAAATCTTCGTGTGCACCAAGGACTTAAATGTAAAATAGTTTAAGAACATCGGTGAAAATGTTAGTCAAACTGATCATGTGAGCATCATTATCAGTCTTAGGTACGCCACTGATTGTACTAGAATCAACATTGCATATGTTGTAGGATTGTTGTGCATTTTTACTAGTAGATTGAGCAATGAGCATTGGCAAGCCATTGAAACAGTCATGGGATACCTTAAAATGACCATGAATCTTTGTCTATATTGTCATATATTTCCTATTTTACTTGAAGGATACATTGATGCATACTAGAAAACATTATCAGATGATTTAAAAGAAACTAGTGACTATATATTCAGTATATCCAGATGAGTTTTATCTTGGAAATCAAAGAAACAAACTTTCTTTTCCTAGTCTATAATGTAGTCTGAAATGATAGCATTAACAACTTATAGTGAAGAAGAAGTTATTGGTTTAAATTCTTGCTGGCAAATATTCCTTTGTGGGAAATTTTTTGTACTTCCTAAATAAAAGTATAGATCCATGGAACCACTATGCTGGTAGGGGTAGCCAGAGTATTTAGAATTTGAAATGGCTTAGTGCAAGCTCACAGTGCTAAGAAGCCCTGTTTTGAGGTGTTTTCTATAAGGTGAGATCAAGATAACAGGGGTGAAAAGCTCTGTATTTTAGGGGTATTTTCATGGTGAATTCAGAATATCTTTCAAACTCTAAGGATGCAATATTTATAGAGGCCTATAGGCCTGAATTTGAAGACCCCTAGGAAGTAGTATATCTTCACCTTTACTAGGGAAGTTGTTGACTGCCTACTTCTTAGGGAATCGTGACCAAGACTTCTTGCACATGCGGTTATAGACGGTGAACATGCCATCCTCCATGTTTCTCATATTGGAAAGCCACATGCTAAGTGGGGGTTACATCTGGGTGATATATTCTGGGGAGGGCGCTTGATGAGGCTTGGCCTCATATTACTCTATTGTGTGCCTTTACAAATATATCACTATAAAATTCCTCAAGCGCGAGGACTTAAAAAGGGAGGAGTGACTAAGCTCTTCATCCCTCTCGAGCGGATCCCATAGTTAGGCTCGACTTCAATAATTATGGGTGATTCCCTTAGTTAGGGGTGAGTCCCTCGGTTAGGAGTGAGTCCCTCAATCAGGGGCAAGTCCCTCAATCAGGGGCAAGTCCCTCAACTAGAGGTGAGTCATCAAGCTCATTCCAAGTGTATCCTACATAACTCCTGTGTTAGAAGAGTGTTGTTAAACATTATTTAAGTAATTTTTAGAGATGTCAAAACGATAATCAATTATGAAAGCTTGAGCGTTTAGTGGGACAGATGCGTGTGTGGCATTTAATGCTGTTCGTGATGGTTTTCTGGGGGAAACCAAGTCTAGTTTCTTTCCATACATGTGTATTTGACGTGTGGAACCGCTTCCACTTCTTGAAACGGTTGTGCTATTAGACATGTATGTTTCTTATGCTATTCGCTTTTACCTATAAAGGATCTTGGTTTGCTTTTCAGAAAGACCTTTCCTCTCCTTCCCATTTTATAATTTTTTTCTTTTTTTAATAAAAGAAAATTTATAGGTGAAATGGTGCTTCTTTAAGTTTGGATAGGAAAGGAAAAGATTAAGGCGTTCATTAATCTCTTTGGGATCTAAGTACTGCATCATTTTAACCTATTCCCTATCATCAGAAACTTATGGCCAGAAAGAAAGCTAAGCGTGCCCATGTTCGGGACATTCTATCCCTATATTCTAACTCTAATAAGACCACAAGGTTCCTTCTGGTTATTGGGTTCTCAAGTATAGGGCACTAAGAGGATGTAATCCTGGAGCATTGTTCAAATACTGAAAGAGGAAACGTGGCAATCTTGGGTGGTTCATTTGTCCCTTATTTTTACTTGCATCTCCCTATTATTCATGAATTGGGGTTCTGATAGCTTTTACACCTTTTGAAGCAGACTTCTTGCCAATTGCTAATGTCGCCCTTCCCAAATCACGCCTAATGTAGAGAACATCATTAGAGCCTTTGAGATCATTTGTTATCATCTAGGTGTCCTCCCTACTACCGTGATTTTCCTTTCTTTTTATAGCGTAAATATCTTCCCCATCTGTGGTTGGGTAACTCTATGCTCTTTTACTAGTAGGCATTTGCTGGAGCCCTACGCAAAACCTTATAAGGATTGGAAATATAGATTTTTATGGGTCAAAGGGAGAGACGAGGCTTACCATGTGACCATAGAGGCGACAAGTTCCTTTCACTTTCCTTTGTCGTGGACAACAAATCCTCAATTCATCAAGGGAATAAACTCCAACGACCTTTACCCCCTTGAGTGAGAGGTGATCTAGGTGTTAAGTTTCTTCCAGCTTACGAGTTCTCATATCCTAATCACTCTAGATCGAGAAGACATCATTTGGGTAGAGAAATATATAGGTAAGATTTATGGTATGAAAGGAACCTTCTTAATGATTTTATCCTTGCTGCTTTATACATTTTAACATCATTTTTTTGTAGGGGATATGTCTAGAGTCTCGCTTGATGAAAGTATATGGTTCCTAGTTTGAATGTAGGATGAAAAGTGACCTACAACCATCCCTCTATATTACACTAGAGATTCATTGGTAGTTGGAAGAAAGAGGAAGAGAAAGGCGTCTCATGATGGCAATGCTTGCCCCTGCAAAGGGAAAAATATGGGATGAGAGTGCCTCAGAGCCCTTGGGAGACCACCAGACAGTGGTTTAACGAGGAAAGACAGGTGGGGATCTTGTTCTGTTGTTGTGGCTCCTCGACCCTGATTGTGGAGTGACCCTTCTTTTAATGCGGTAAAGTTCATCGGGCATTGGCTCCCCTTTCTAGAGAACTTTCCCGGTGACTATGGGTCACTTCACAACAAGTCTTCTTCCTATTTGACGAGACTCTCAGAGGTTCAAATGTTGAGATGTCTCTTGATATAAAGAGTCGAAAGGAAAAAACATCTTAAATTAATTGACAAGTTTCACTCCATGCTTGATTTTGTCATAAGATGCATTCAAGAGCATTAGAGGACGATGCCAACCATGGAAAAAAGTGGAATAAATTGAAAGTTCTCATAATAAGGTGGCTCTAAAAGCATAGGCCCACGCTAAGGAGGGGGACATTTAAAAGGATCGCTCGAACAAGCTTTTAGTTCCATAAAAGATATTGAGAAGGAGGCATCATCACTCAAAGACAAAGTTGTGGCCACTTTGGTCATTATTTTGAGACGGTGAAGAAACTGGTAACCTTCTTCTACCTGAACCTGGACTTAATTCGAAAGGACCTATTTAAGGTGTTTTGTGATGGGCGGTTGGAGGAAGGAAAGTAGGACCCATGACGGGTCCTCTGTGCCTTGGTATCTGTTTTGTAATATGTCTTATTATCTAAGATTTTATAATTTTTTAGGTTTTCCATCATTTTTGGATGTTATCTCCTATGTGTACATGTTTTTATGCGTATAATTTATTCTTATATCCCACTAGAGTGGTAGTGATCCCTATACGTGGGTCTCGTGCATTTGATTACCTCGGACGGGACGACAAGGGTGATTTGTTTTGAATTCAACATGTTTAATCACCTCAAAGGGCGGAAAGGATTCTTCTATAAGGATCCAACGTGTTTGGTTGCCTTAAAAGGCGACAACTATCCCATGTAGGGAGTTAGCATTTTTTATCTCTTCTAAGAGCAATAACGATCCCTCGTAGAGATCCAGCATGTTTGATCACCTCAAAGTGATCAATGATTCCTTGTAGATATCTAGGGTGTTAGATCACCACGAAGGGCAGAAAGGATCCCTCAGATGGATCCAATGTTTTTTAACGCCTCTAAGGGAAAAAAAGGATCCCTCATGAGGGTTGATCTTTATCTCACCTTTGAGAGTGGTTTCCTTTAGTTTCCTAAAAAGTAAGGTGAAGACGAAAATGCAAAAAACTCAAAATCATAAAATTAGGAGACTAATTAAAAAAACCATTTCCCCCATATGAGGAACAAGGGAAATGAGTGCTTCCCTAGAAAACTAACTTATCCTTACAAGCGACAAAGATATAATACTCTTATAAATAAAAAAATAATAGAAACCAAACAAACATACAATGATAACGTGAGGCTTCAGTCTCTTATCTTCTCGTTCTTCTAGCGAGGAGTTTGTCCACCTTTAAGAGTCGCATCTAGTAGCTTGATTCCCAAACCAACCTTCTTGGTTTCCAATCCTAAGGAGTCTTCGTTCTTTGGATGGATGTTTGCTGCATATTTCTCTAAAAAGTGATATCGACCTCTAGTGTATTAGTCTTGTCTTCGTTTAGATTTGTGGGAAGATTCTTTATATTTGATATATGTGAGCATATCTTCTTCGAGAAAAACTAGTATTTATTCCTCCAACTAATGATCATGCAATAGTATTCAGTGTGTGGCATACACCTATGTCACTCTCTTATTTGGATGACTCTTTTCTCTTTCTAGATCAAGGGCTTCCCGTATCTCATGCTCGCGAGAGCTGGCCTGGCCTGGCCCTTGAGAGCATTCTCCTTTGACATATTTCTTAAGATGGCCCTCCTGGATCAGACGATATATCTCCTTCTTAAATTGGTAGAAGTCTTTTGTCTGGTGTCCTTTAACCTTGTGAAACTTACACCACTTTTCAGGCTCATATCCCATAACATTTGCTTTTAGAGCTAGAGGTGCAGGGATATCATGCAAGTGGAGAACCTCCCTTTACATCTATTTGCATCCAGTTTTTAGGGGTGTAAAACTCTCTATGTCCTTTCCACCTTGCTTAAATTTTGTTTTGTCCCTGATGGGTGAGGTATAGTTTTTTTTCCATGAGTGTTATGTGCCATTGGCGTTAGAAACATGGTCTTTCACATCACAAGCCTTCTTGAAATTCTGGTATGCAGATCTCAGATGTCCTAAGAGATGCTAAGAACATTGATCTCTGCTAAAACAAAACAATGACAGAACATGAACATTTTAAATCCCTTTAAAAATTAACAGTGTCATGACATCTGTTGTAACATCTGCAGACTGGCAGAACTATTTATCTAACCATTTAAATTATGCAGAATTGTAAATGATGAAAGATAAATAACACAATGAATTCTTAACTCAGTTCGATGCAACATCACCTACATCTGGGGGCTACCAAGCCAGGAAGGAAATCCACTATTAGCAGAATTAATTCAGAGCTAAACTCCCAGTTTACAACTCCTTACTTAATCTCTACCCAATGTAATTTCTGCTTAGAACCCACTAGACAAGAGACACCTCTCACTCCCCACAGTCACAACAGTGATAACAATTCAATACAAAAAGAAAGACTTTAGAAGACACTCTTCAAAGTCACAATACTTGATTTTGCTTAACAGCTTCAATTAAGAACAATACACTCTTACTTAAAAGCTTTGAGTGAACAATTAACAATTAACAAATAACAGCCTAAATATGTCTACCACGATGCATCCAAAGATGCAAAGGGTGACTTACAAAGTCACACACAAGAGACTCTCAAAACCCTAAAACTTTATTTTGCACCTAATATCTTCTTGTTGTGAATGCTTAATTTCCCTTGCTTCTGCGCCTCCTTAAATAGTAATGCAGATTGGGCTTTGGCCTAAGTAGCATAAATTAGGTTTAACCAAGTTAATCCAATCTCCACAATTCAAGGTGCTAAAAATAGGCCATAGGCGTTTCCTTTCATGATCAACACTGAATACAAAGTTTCCTAAAATATAGCATGAGATAAATAAGGAAACATAACAGAAAACAAAACAGCGTCCATGCTGGCAGATACCGATGTCATAACATTCAGCTTGACATCCAATAAACTCTGTATTAGTTAACCAAACATATCCTGCAGAACACTACACACGTATATCATGACATTAGTCAAGACATCTACACACATAACAATGTTTTACCATAAAATGCAACAAATCAAGAACATCTACAAACTCCCAATCTTCTGCAGAATCTTCTTCATAACAGTAGAAACAAATATATTATAGTTTCCTAAAAAGTCTCAAAGATCCTTTTTATGAACACCAATTAAATTTGCACTTTGTTCCAAATAAATCTCTTTGACCTGCACACACTGATGAGGTATATTCAACAAGATCTCATCAAACCAAACCACCTATGTCAAGAGATATAAAGTAGTAGCTCCTGTTGTACCAGACAAAGATGTCACGACATCTGTCTCGACATTTTGATAATAACACATGACAACAGTACTGTCAAAACAGTAGATGAAGATATTATAACATCAGTGCAGAATCATGTTTTACCAAAATTTAACCAATCATAAAACCATGGACAATCATAGAATTATGGAACTAACAATCTCCCTCTTTGGCAAATTTTGGCTAAAACAACCAAACAAACTTATCAGGGCAGCAACAACAATAATTTTCTCAATTACATCCAGCCTCACAAACTATCATGCTCCCCCTTAATAGTTGCATCCAGCAAGCAATAACAACACACTGCTATTTC